>OY757546.1:3539656-3572156 GCA_963584105.1 Alviniconcha strummeri
GTATTATTGCCAGTATTTTGTTGACCTGCTTGCACAGTATCATTACCAATACTGTATACAGTATTATTACCAGTTTTTTTTTTATTGATCTGTTGACCTGCTTGCACAGTATCATTACCAGTATTATATACAGTATTATTACCAGTAGTTTATTCACCTGTTGACCTGCTGCACAGTGTCATTGCCAGCATTGTATACAGTATTATTACCAGTATTTTACTGACCTGTTGACCTGCTGCATAGTATCATTACCAGTTATATATACAGTATTATTACCAGTATTTTATACAGTATTATTACCAGTATTTTATACAATATAATTACCAATATTTTATACAGTATTATTACCAGTATTTTATACAGTATTATTACCAGGTACTTGTCTCTCCTGTGTGTGGGTTTGTTGACCTGCTTGCTCAATTGGCCAGATGGTTAGTAGATCTGCACAGTATTATTACCATTATTTTATATAGTATTATTACCAGTATTTTATACAGTATTTTGCCAGTATTTTATACAGTATTATTACCAGCATACAGTATTATACCAGTATTATTTATATTGTACTATTACATAGAGAATGTTTGTTAATTTTTGTATGTTTTGTATGGGTATTTGCGCATTGTATGTTTTTCTTTAAGTTTAATGACAGTAATGGCCCGCTTTGTGGCCAATGGTTATTAACAGAAGAAGAAGTTGTAAAGATTTTTGAAATTCCGATAGCACTCTATAAGTTCCCTATTATTATTATTACCAGCGTTATATACAGTATTATTACCAGTATTATATACAGTATTATTACCAGTATTATTACCAGTATTATTACCAGTATACTTTTCGTGGTATGTATGCCGGTGTGGCTGCAGTACATGACACCTGTACTTCTTTGAGCAGTGGCAGAAGAGAAACAATGGAGTATGGGGACAGGAAGTCAACGGACTGAACAGTGAAATATTCTTGATCAACGTTTCTTTGAGCCAAGTTCATCTGGTAGAGATTCGCGGTTGGACTGAATATTCTTGATCAACATTTCTTTGAGCCAAGTTCATCTGGTAGAGATTCACGGTTGGATTGAATATTCTTGCTCAACATTTCTTTGAGCCAAGTTCATCTGGTAGAGATTCACAGTTGGACTGAATATTCTTGATCAACATTTCTTTGAGCCAAGTTCATCTGGTAGAGATTCACGGTTGGACTAAATATTCTTGATCAACATTTCTTTGAGCCAAGTTCATCTGATAGGGAGCTTTCTTAGGAAGGTTAAAATCAGGTCCGGAAGTGGTAGGCAGCAATTTAAAATAGGAACTGAAAAACAAACAGAAAAGAAAGAGGACGGCGTAAGTGAGCAACCCAGATTTGCCTTATTAATACGGCTATTAGTGCCATTACCATGGTGAATAATGAGCACGATTTATGAGAGCAATTAACGTTTGTTTTCACCTCCACCAAAGTTCTCCTTTCCTTCTTTCTTTTCTTTCACGCCAGGGTGGGTGGGTGCGTGCGTGTGTGGGTGTGTGTGTGTGTGTACACTGTTATTGTTAAGTGTTTCCCTTTTATTTGAGTGGTTTTTAGCTCCATGTTTCATTGAGTTGTTGATGTTTTATTGTTAATTGTATTGAATGTTTTTATGTAAATGACGAGCCAGAAAGCAAATGTCTCTACACAGCGACAATAAAGTTGTATTGTATTGTATTCTTTCCATTCACCAGGTGCTGCTGACGCTTCTTGGGGATGAGGAAGAGGTGAACGAGCAGGGCGAAGTGGAGCACATCGAGGGAGAGTCCATCCACGTTTCGTGGAAGGCACACGACTTTGAAAGCGGCCTGTCGCGCATCAGTCTCTGCATCGACGTGCTAGGGGTGAACTGCCTGACGTCCAACAGCACGCTGTCCCTGGAGGCCTCCTCGCTGCGCGCTTTCACGACGGTCCTCAGCGACGGCGGTCTCCAGATATCGACCGACGCCAACAAGGTCGTCTACCAGGTGTCCCTGCTTGTCATCAACGGGGCCGGAGTGGAGTCCGCTGTGGCCGTCTCCAAACCCTTGGTTGTTCTCAGGGGCAACGTTGCCGGGGTGGTTCTGGACGGCCGGTCCGGGCGTGACGAGGATTTCACCAACGACAAGGCGGCCATCGCCGTCACCTTCTTCAACTTCAGCAGCCCGGCCTGCGGGATAGAGGGCTACGACTGGGGCGTGGGGTCAACGCCCTATGCCACCGACATCCTCCCGTACTCGGACTTTGGCCTGGTGATGGATCCGGACGTGGTGGGATCCGGTCAGGCCCAAGCGCACGTCACGCTGACGGAAGGGAAGACTTACTACGTGGCAGTCCGCGCGCGGACGGGACACGCCTGCCACGAGCCTTACATCGTGTCCAGCTCGGACGGCATCACCATCGACACCCTGCCTCCGACCGTCACCTTCTACGGCGGTTTGGGCGGCTCTGCAGCTTCGTCCGCTGCCTCTTCGCCGGGCCCTGGTCCTGCCTCATCAGCAGGGCCGTTTCTACAACCACTGACGTCGCGGGGTGTTGTGATGCAGACGGCCGAGGACAGGCTGGACCTAGGCTGGGAGGTTGGGGATGCGAGCGGGGTGAACGGGACCACGCTGAGCTTTGACACGTGGGGACCCAATCCTCAGACGCTGGACGTGGCTCCAACGTCGATGGTGCCGTTTGCTTTCCACCCTCCGGCTTCCCCGGGAGATTCCCTCTACTCCTCTCTTCGGGCCGCAGACAACGCTGGCAATGAAGTCAGGAAGCTGGCGCCCACGGTGATGGTCGATGTCACGCCGCCGACGTTTGACAGCCTGCAGTGCACAGAGGTCGTGTCCGCCGTCTCGCCGCTGGTGACCTGCTCCTGGGAGTCCGTGTCTGAAAGGCACAGCTCTCTGAGGGCTATAGTATTCGGCGTCGGCAGCGGGCCGTCCTTCCCGGATCTTGTCAACATGACTTCAGTGCCTCTGCACAAGCACCGCTGGACGTTTGACACAGCCAGCGTTGTGACTTCCGACCTGGCGGCTCCCTCTGGTTTCTACGTCATCGCCAGGGCAGCCAATGCTGCTGGTCTCCAAGCTGAGTCCTCGGTTCCTGTCCGGGTAGACGTCACGCCGCCTGCTGTGTCAGAGGTGATCATCGTCACATCCCCAGCGTCGGTCAGCCCCAGAGAGAGGAGAGTTTGTCAGACACCACACGACTTTTTGGAGATTCAGCTGACAGGTCTGGCCGAAGACGAGTCAAGCGTGGAAAGGTAAGTAATCTCGAGTCCAGCGTGGAAAGGTAAATGATCTCGAGTCAAGCGTGGAAAGGTATACGATCTCCAGTCAAGCGTGGAAAGGTAAATGATCTCGAGTCAAGCGTGGAAAGGTAAATGATCTCGAGTCAAGCGTGGAAGGGTAAATAATCTCGAGTCAAGCGTGGGAAGGTAAAGGATCTCGAGTCAAGCGTGGAAGGGTAAATAATCTCAACCTGTCCCGTGTGCTGCACACTGCCGTTGCTTCAGTGTTCATGTCCACTGTCCTTGAGTGTGTTGATGGGGCCTGTGTTGATCATGTCCATCGTAATGAATTGCTTTTGTGGTGAAAGTTATTGGATTTCTCTGATTAGTTGTCTTTATTGAGTTACTGAATTGGAACAGTTTTTGTGGTGAAAGTTATTGATTTTCTCTGATTAATTGTCTTTATTGAGTTACTGAATTGGAACAGCGTGTGTGGTGAAAGTTATTGATTTTCTCTGATTAGTTGTCTTTATTGAGTTACTGAATTGGAACAGCTTTTGCGGTGAAAGTTATTGCATTTCTATGATTAATTTTCTTTACTGGGTTACTGATTAGGAACAGCTTTTGTGGTGAAAATTACTGGTTTTCTTTGATTAATTTTCTTTATTAAGCTACCGATTAGGCTGTGCTGTGTGAATTCTCAGCGACTGTTCGTAACCACTGTCACTGCATTCACAGGCAAAAGGATTCAAACTGATCGAACTCAGAATATGTCCATACAAATTTCAGTGTGGAGATTGCCTTGGGCACATCGATAGGCACCACCGACATTCACCCTTTCCAAACCTACACGCTGGTCAACGGTGTGTACGCAAGAGGCGGACTTAGCCTGCAGACAGGTTCCACTGTCTTTGCCACAGCGCGAGTGACCAACAGTGTGGGTCTGTACCGACTGGTCAATTCTGAAGGCGTCGTCATCAGCCCTCGACCACGATTGGAGGTACTCCTTTTTCCTGACCGTTGTTCCCGGTTGGACTGGAAGTAGTGGTGCTAGCTGTGGCTGGTGTGTCAACTCAGCCTTTGTGCTAACAGTGTCTGTAGTGTCGTCAGCCTTTGTGCTAACAGTGTCTGTAGTGTCAAGTCAGCCTTTGTGCTAACAGTGTCTGTGGTGTCAAGTCAGCCTTTGTGCTAATAGCTGTGGTGTCAAGTCAGCCTTTGTGCTAACAGTGTCTGTGGTGTCAAGTCAGCCTTTGTGCTAACAGTGTCTGTAGTGTCGTCAGCCTTTGTGCTAACAGTGTCTGTAGTGTCAAGTCAGCCTTTGTGATAACAGTGTCTGTAGTGTCGTCAGCCTTTGTGATAACAGTGTCTGTAGTGTCAAGTCAGCCTTTGTGATAACAGTGTCTGTAGTGTCGTCAGCCTTTGTGATAACAGTGTCTGTGGTGTCAAGTCAGCCTTTGTGCTAAGAGTGTCTGTATAGTGTTAAGTCAGCCTTTGTGCTAACAGTATCTGTAGTGTCAAGTCAGCCTTTGTGCTAACAGTATCTGTAGTGTCAAGTCAGCCTTTGTGCTAACAGTGTAGTGTCGTCAACCTTTGTGCTAACAGTATCTGTAGTGTCAAGTCAGCCTTTGTGCAAACAGTATATGTAGTATGTAGGTCCAGCCAAATTTTGAAAAGCAAGCAATGCAATCCATTAATATGTGATATTAAAGAGGGTCACAAGGCAAGTACACAAACCAAATTTCATTAATTTTCTATAATATTTTTTGAGATATCACCCTTCAAATAGTCATCATTTTAGGCGCATTTTACAAAATGCCATTTTTGTATGGCTCTAGCATAAAAAGTATTGGTCACACATCCACCCAGCTTGTTTTACACAGTGTCTGCACAACACAGACTAAACACAATTTTTTCAGTAGTCATCCTTACTCAAATTTTGGAGATGCAGAGTGCCAAAAATGGAAAAATCACTAATTTTGACATTGTCCAATCACCAATCTTTGACAGTACCATGACAAGATCAAACATAACATGGGAATGGAAAGATGTGCAACCATAATTCTGGTATCAACTGATTCAGCATTAATTAGACAATACAAATTCACAAGTCTAAAGAAGTGCAAGCTAAATTTTACCTACAGAGGCAAGTTTCCATGAGAAAAAGGGTGCAAATATACCACAAATCTTTGATGGTAATAGCATTAAAGCAAATCAAACTCTGGAATGGAAAGAGATACAGCCATGGTTCTGGTATCTGCAGATTCAGCATTAATCAGAGATGGGAAATGCACAGCATATGGAAATTTAGGCAATTGTTTGATATATGTAGACTTGTTTGAATGAGGAAAAGAAGTTAAAAACTGCGGTCCAAGTGTGGCCTCATGGTAGATGTTGAGGCCTGCCTCACTTTCTAGGACCAGTTCTCTCCTCAAGATGATGAAACTGATCATCCTCTGAAATCATTAACAAAGAAATATATAAACAAACAGGTAAAAAAGATTTATTTCAACATATACAGCACACTAACACTTAATACTCACCAATTAAATAC
Source organism: Alviniconcha strummeri (assembly GCA_963584105.1). Taxonomy (NCBI): domain Eukaryota; kingdom Metazoa; phylum Mollusca; class Gastropoda; family Provannidae; genus Alviniconcha; species Alviniconcha strummeri. The sequence continues at coordinate 3,545,422 of OY757546.1, forward strand.
ACTTAATACTCACCAATTAAATCATCAGATTCTGAAGTTTAGTTGTAAATAACACTTACTTGACTTTGTGTGAATCATGCAGTAATAACTTGAGAAATAAATCAGTCAGAAAGGTACAAACAGGAGGAAGCAGACAAGAACAAGTTTTCAGGTATCTGACTACTAGTAGTACTACTACCAGTCTCAGCTATTGAAACAATCCCAGAAGCAAAAACCTGACTGGAGTGACGCCATTATTTGACAATACTTAAAAACTAAAAACTTCCCTACTTTAGTTTAGATAAAAGACCTGGATTATTAAGGAAAAGTAAACTAACAAAAATTGGAGTCCCACATCAATGACATTAAAAAAATTACATGCTCAAAAATGTATTTAACGTTGCTCTGAGTATTTTCTTTTCCCCACCCCCTACCACCTCCACATTTGATGTGGCTCTTCAAGTGTGTGTGTGTGTGTGTGTGTGTGTGTGTGTGTGTGTGTGTGTGTGTGTGTGTGTGTGTGTGTGTGTGTGTGTGATTATTTCTTTCATTTTGTTTCTTGTTCAATCTTTCTTACTGACTTAGTTACTTCTGTCTTGTTACCATAGTCTTGTTTTGTCAATCATGCTTGCAAAATGTTAAACAAAAACAAAACAAAAACTTGTCATTATTACTCTTCTCTTTTTTCTTCTCTTTTTACCCCCCCCCCCCCACCCCCACCCCCCTTGTTATTATTATGATTATGATTATTATTGTATGCAAAGATTGAAAGAATCATGTAAGAATCATGTAATTTTTTAGCCAGTGTGCCAGACATGTGCACAAAAGTGGAAGAGAAAGATGGGGAAAAAAACAAGAAATAAATTCTTCAGAAGCAAATATAATTCCAAACTCTCAATATAACTTTAATTTTGGCTGGTGGCTCGCTTTTATTTCGTTTTGCCTAGATGAGCAGATCTACTGTAAAAGAAACATGGGTCGTGACTGCATCGTCTGCTAGCTAAATAAGAGTTATTGTCCTTGACAAGAACAACAAAAAATTTTTTTAAAATCATTCACTTGCTAAATTTCCTTTAAAAAAAATCACTGTTGAGAACATACACCATAAATCACGTTTTTGTCAATTCGGATTTACATGGAAAGAAATTACTACTTTTATAGCGGTTTGCATTTCGGAGGAACTAATGAGAAGATAACTCTGTAATGTTGTTCAAACTACGACCAGACCACAACGAATTTGCTTCAATTGCATTCCAAGAGATGTAAACAGCACAAAAATACAGTTATGGTTGTGTTGGAAACTCACTTAGTTATCTCTAAAATAAAAAACTTACCACGGTTTCTTTCCAGTTCCTCCAGGGTGAGCATCTTTTGCGCCGCTCGCGTAGTCGCAGACTTTAGCGATCGCGCAACTCGAACAGACAACAAAATCTATGGGGTCTCCAATTTCCGTTGCACGGGAACTTTTACAAGAACTCGCTTCCGGATCAAACGATACACCGTTTTAAAGAGCGAAAATTCGTCTTTCCAGTGATACCAAATTCAATATGGTGCATTCAAACTTTCTTGGTGTAAATTTAAGGTAAAAATGAACGTATTTTTCAACTCAATTTTTGCTGAAGTCGAAAACGAAGAACTTTAACGAATTTATAATGGATAAATCTACGGGAATTCCTCTTTCTAAAAAGTATAACTTCATGTCTGTACGTTTTTCTTGTAAAAGTTCCCAACGGTTTTCCGAACGCAACCGTTTTCCGACCTCGCTCATCTGACTTTCGACGTCAGAACCACGCTCGGTTTCCGACCGTTTGGTGTGTTCATTAAAACTTCTTCCAAACTCACAATACATCATTCACGCACAGAATAATGGCATCAACAGTCGTAAAAAGATCGTTTTTTGCGTGACAGTAGTTTTTATTGACAAACTGCACAGAACAAGGCAAATATGACAAGTTGAAAATGAGCAATATTTGCCTCGCAACGACCATGTTACCCAGCGCCAAAGAGAGGCTGGTCCTACCTATATGTAGTGACAAGTCAGCCTTCGTGCTAACAGTATCTGTAGTGTCAAGTCAGCCTTTGTGCTAACAGTATCTGTAGTGTCAAGTCAGCCTTTGTGCGAACAGTATCAGCGCAATGTACAGATACACACATGCGCATACATATGCATACACATACACTCACTGCACAGATGAGTTGAAGGAGTAGTACACCTGTGCGCTTCCTAACACAGGTGCTCGATGGACCTGGAGCGTCAGACACGGATGGACAAACGGACCTCAACCTCATCCAAGGCCACTGGCACCTCACTGACCCATGCCCCGTCGTCAACGCCGAATGGTGGGTGACGGAGCTAGGCAGCGATCGACTGGTGCGCAACCTCTCTGCCATCCCGGACGGCGGACAAGCGTTCTTCGATGACACGCTCTCCCTGGACAACCTGAAGACCTACGTGACCCACGTGCGGGTGGTGGACGCCGCCAACCGGACCTTCGAGGCGTACTCCGACGGCACGACTGTTTGCCTGGATAAACCAGACACGGCGGCTGTGTGGGAAGGGTCCGGGCGTCATGACATGGACTACCAGGAGTCGCTGCAGGAGATCGTGGCTTCCTGGGAGGACTTTGGGGATCCCCGTTCTGCTCTTCCGTCTGATCGTGTCGTGAGGTGGGTTTGGGAAGGCTGAAGCATGTGAGGGCGTGGTTTGTCTGTCTGTGCCCTGTGTCTTTTTTTTACCGGGGGTGGGGATTGTGTGGTGTGTGCCCTGTGTCTTTTTTACCCGGGGTTGGAGGGGAGGCCTCGTGCTTCTCTGTCCTGCCCAGTCCTGTCCCATCTTGTGTCCTGTCCCATTCTGTCGTCTTATATCCCATCACAGTCCAGACCATCTTGCCCTGTGTTTTGTCCCATCGTGCCCTGTCCCATTCCATCTTTCCCTAGCCCATTCTGTCCTGCTCTTCAGTGTCCCATTCCATCTTTCCCCATCCCATTCTGTCCTGCTCTGAACTGTCCCATTCCATCCCAGTTTACCCTGTCCCATCCCATTCTGTCCTGCTCAGAACTGTCCTATTCTATCTCATTTTACCCTTTTCCATCCGATTATGTCCTGCTCTGAACTGTCCTGTTCCATCCCATTTTACCTTGTTCCATCCCATTCTGTCCTGCTCTGAACTGTCCTATTCTATCTCATTTTACCAGGTCCCTTCCCATTCTGTCCTGCTCTGGACTGTCCCGTCCCATTTTTACCATGTCCCATCCCAGTCTGTCCTGCTCAGAACTGTCGCATCCCATTTTACCCTGTCCCATCCCATTCTGTCCTGCTCTGAACTGTCCCATATAGTTGAGCCGTCAACTTGACCACCTCCGCAGCTTCGGCCAACGCCTCCAGCAACGGAAGTGTTGCTAGCAACACGTCCACTTCAGAGGCGCTGAACGCGTATATATATATATATTCCATCCCATTTTACCATGTCCCATCCCATTCTGTCCTGCTCTGAACTGTCCTGTCCCATCCTATTAAATTTGTGTTCCATTCCATGCCATTTTTCCCTACCCACCCGATTCAGTCCCACCCCGCCGTGTCCCTTCCCATCTTTGTCTGCCCTGTCTGCAAGCCGCTATTCCCCTGTGTTCATACATCAGCACAAAAGCAGGATTTTCATTGTTAGAATCCTCTTGTCCGTCAGATACGAGGTGGCTGTGGGAACAGACCGACAGTGGCGCGACACGCGATCCAACATCCATGGGTTCGAAGACGTGGGCCTCGTGAACTCCTACACCTTCCACGGGCTCAACCTCACTGCCAAGACCGTCGTCTATTACGTCACCGTCAGGGCCTACACCGCAGCCAACATCTTCTCCGAAAGTTCCTCCGATGGCATCCGGGCTGGATACTCCGGGGAGATCATCGCGGGGAGAGCGCTAGTGGATTCTCACCAGAGCGACGTCCACAGTATCAGAGTAGCTTGGGACGGGTTCCTGTCGGACATGGGAGAGCTGCGGTATTACGTCGGGGTTAGCACCAGCAGACCGCCGTGGGACAACTCCACGCGGAACTGCGAAGCGATGCTGAACTCCACCTTCCAGTACAACGTCAGCTCTCTGCAGGCCGTCCAAGCCCAGTCCATCGTCACCTTGCAGGGCCTGAGCCTGGGCCACAAGGGGCAGTACTACGTGACGGTGATGGCCGAGGACCTGATGCTGCACTGCTCAGCCGCCGTTGGTGGGCCCATCCTGGTGGACACCACGCCTCCCGTCAAGGGACGCATCACAGCTCAGGGCTACGACTCCGACACCGCCATCTTCCTGCACTCTAGCCAAACCCTCGTCGTTGATCTGGGGGCTTTTCCTGACCAGGAAAGCGGAGTGGAGACGGCCAGGGTACAGCTGTTCCAGAGCGAAAGCTGCGGCGTGCCTTCCTCGCGAGACGTCCTGGTGCGAGCCGTGATGGCTCAAGAGCAGCGACAGATCACGATGAGAGATTTGGCTCTTCAGAAAAACACAACGTACTTCCTGAAAATCGTCGTGAGGAACATGGCCGGGCTGGAAACCCAGGCCACCAGTAAACCGCTCCTGCTGAGTCTTTCCCCGCCCACCCCGGGTGCGGTCAAGCTGGGTACCAACTGGACAGGGAGCGAGCAGCTGTTTACGGGACAGACGGACACGGTTGAAGGCGTGATTGCTTTGAGTTCCTTGGACGCCGGCGCTTCCTGCGTCAGCCAGGTTGATCTCATGTCCGCCGAGAATCGAGGCTCGTGGAAAGCTGCGACAGAGAACTTCAGCGCTGATTGCAGTTTCGTCGAGGCCTCGGAGCTGTCTGTGGTGGTTCAGCACAATACCCACCTGACGGGCGTGGACAGAGGGGCCCTCCAGTTCCCCAACCGGACCTGGGCCGAAGGGAACTACACGGTGCGGATGAGAGCAGCCGCTGGAGAAAAAATCCTGACGGGAATCTCTCTCGCGTCCCCGTCTCTTCGCCCTCCTTTCATCGCCCAGAACGCAATAATTTCCTTGAACCAGTCAGCGAATGCTTGCGATCCTGTGTTCGGTACGTGTCAAACGAACGATTCTGGTCAAGGACAGCTGTTTCCAGAAGAAGAGTATGGTTTTGGCGTTTCGCTGGCTGAAGTCAATGGAACATCGAAGGCACTGTTTTGGGCCCAGGACAAAATCGCCCTGAAGCAGACCTGGGTCTCGCTCGGTGTCGAGCCTGCTGATGCGTTCGTTGACTACGTCTTTGGCCTGAAACGTCTCGCAGAGGGAGTGTGGGAAGTCACCTTGTCAGTCAATGGCGTCGTCAAAGCTGCCGTCAGTGGTCTCGCCTTCCCGGGCAGCATGGTGCTGTCCATCTACACGTGGAACGTTGACGACTATTTCCCACCGTACACCGACCCCTTGAAGCCGTTCAGGGCCGTGTCCAGAGTGACCACAGTCAGGACGCCTCTGTCGCCACCGCCCCTGTGCGCCTACGGGTCACCATTCCACGACAACAGCAGCGGAATAAGGGAGGTGTGGGTGGGCTTGTCCAGCGGCTTCAACCGGACGGCTGACGTGGCCCCTTTCCGGCTCCTGAGGTCCTTCTGCACGCCGTGCCTCCTCGGTTGCCAGAACATCTGCCCGGCAGCGTGTCCTAACGGTTCGCTTCCTTCCGGCTTTCACGTCCTTCCGCTGACCTTGACCAGCCTGAGCCTGCAAGCGGCCAGCGAAGCCGTCAACTTGACCACCTCCGCGGCTTCGGCCAACGCCTCCAGCAACGGAAGTGTTGCTAGCAACACATCCACTTCAGAGGCGCTGAACGCGTTCCAGCTGCCTACGTATTACCTGGACGTCAAGGTGGTGTCTCAGGGGGGGCTTGTGGCGAGGGCCAAGTCTCCTGCACTCACCGTCGATCTGTCGCCTCCCTCCGTCAAGGAGGTGTTCTGCATCGGTAGGTATAGACGCCTGTGGCAGACATAAAGGGGTGTGTATCTTGCATTCTTAGGTATCCGAGCAACAGCTCGTATGTGTTCGCAGAACCTCATGTGTGTAATTATTCATACCCACCCCCAAAACTAAATGATATCGATGTGATGTTTTGTTTTGCTAAATGATTTCTATGTGATGTTTTGTTTTTACTGATTTATGTGTGACGTTTTGTTTTGCTAAATGATTTCTGTATTATATATGTGATACTTGTTTTGCTAAATGATTTCTATGTGATGTTTTGTTTTTGCTAACTGATTTATGTGTGACGTTTTGTTTTGCTAAATGATTTCTGTATTATACATGTGATGCTTGTTTTGCTAAATGATTTTTACATGGCATTTTGTTTTGCTAAATGATATCTACTCATTCTATGTGACATTTTGTTTTGCTAAAAATAGCTATGTGATGTTTTGTTTTGCTAAATGATTTCTGTGTGACGTTTTGCTAAATGATTTCTCTGTGACATTTTGTTTTGCTAAATGATTTCTTCATGAGGTTTTGTTTATGCTAAATGATTTCTATGTGACGCTTCGTTTTGCTGCATGATTTCTGTATATATATACATATATGATGCTTTGTTTCACTAAATGCTTTGTTTCACTAAATGATTTCTCTGTCTCTGTAATGCAGACCCATCCTACGCAGACGATGAGCCAGTGGACTACGTGGGCTCCAGTAACTCGGTGGGTCTGAAGTGGGATGTGTCTGAAGATGTGTCGCCTGTTGCCTCACAAAGGGTGTGCATTGGGACACAGTCTGAACTGGATGATGTTGTTCCCTGGGTGGTGGTCGACAGGTAAGGCACAGAGAGAGAGAGAGAGAGAGAGAGAGAGAGAGTGTGTGAGAGAGAGACAGACAGACAGAAACAGAGACAGAAAGAGATTGTGTGTGTGTGTGTGTGTGTGTGTGTGTGTGTGTGTGTGTGTGTGTGTGTGTGTGTGCGTGTGTGTGTGAGAGAGAGAGATGTGTGTGTGTGAGAGAGAGAGAGATGTGTGCGTGTGTGTGTGTGTGAGAGAGAGAGAGAGATTTGTGTGTGTGTGTGTGTGTGTGTGTGAGAGAGAGAGAGAGACTGTGTGTGAATGTGTGTGTGCACGTGCGCACACATGTGTTTCTGTCTGGGTGTGTGTGTGTATGTGTAGTCACACATCTGTATGCATGTGTTTTTCTCTTGGGGGTGTATTTGTGCGCACACGTGTGTAGCATTTGTATGTGGGTGTGGGTGTGTAGTCACTAGTGTGAGGGGGTGTGGGTGGGTGGGTCTGGGGTGTGGGTGTTTTACTTGTGTAAGTTGCTTACACATGCATTTTCTATTGCTTCTTAACTTAGCCCAGTTAATAACACTACCTTGCAGTCACCATTATTTTCTTTTTGCTTTTTGTGCATACTCAAAGAGACATATTGGCAATGTCGCCATTCAAAAGATAGAAGATAGCCATCAGCGGCACTGCTGGAGCAGATTCTTCTTCCTCTGATCAGCGGTTCTGTGTTCTGGCAGGCTGGCCACGGAGCACATTTTTTCGGAGCTGAACCACACTCTGTCAGAAGGGGTGAGCTACCATCTGTCGCTTCAAGTCATCAACGCTGCAGGCCTTTCCACCGTTGCCAGCGTTCCATTCATTGTGTCCACAGCCCCACCTGACATGTCTGTCATGTCACCAGCACCCGGTGGTGTCACACAGGTGATGAACGTGTCTGGTGTCACTGTGGCCTTCACCAACAGCACCGACAATGTAACCCTGAACTTCAACTTCCGGTCTACCGTCGACAGTAGCAACAACACTCTGAGTCTTATAGGCAAGTTGTTATAGTCATTGTTGTTAACATCATTGTCATTATCTATGTAGTCATTCATTGCTGTTGGTGGTGTCATCAGAATCCTAATTAAGTCCTCCTCGTTGTCATCATCAGAACTGTGCTGTTGCTTGATGAGGGGTTTCAGATACTGTGCAAGTTTTTCTGTCCATATATAGACTCGTTCACTAAAGTGTTAAACTGAGAATCAGAATCCTAATTCCTCATCTTCCTCATCAGAACTGTGCTGTTTGATGTTTCTTCAGATACCAAGCATGTTTTTCTGACATATATAGACTCGCTCACTAAAGTGTTAAACTGAGAATCACAATCCTGATTCCTCATCTTCCTCATCAGAACTGTGCAGTATGTTGCTTGATGTTTTTTCAGATACTGAGCAAATTTTCCTGACCATGTAATGCTCACTAAAGTGTTAAACTGTTATTTTGACGAGTTAAAAAAAACTGCAAGTGGCTGTTTATTCAGAGTGGTCCATCGGAACCCAGCCTGGCAGGGATGACATCTTTCCCAAAAGTGTCGTTGCCAACCGAAACGTGACCAAAGTGGCCATCATTTCCGGCCACGTGGAACTTGAGGGTGACAGCACCAACATCACCATGCGGGAATACGCTGCCAGTAACTTCCAACCCTCCAACGGCTCGGACGTGTCCGGGACAAAGTTCAGCATGGAGCCAGGTCGGTGTTTGAGGCAGTCCGTCACTGGGGTGTCCAGGTCGCACAGAGAGGCAGTGCTTTCCAGCATCCAGCCCTTGTGTATTCGGCGTAAGTCTTTGAGTTTTAAAATTTTGCTGTCTCCTTTTCTCTTGGTCTCTTTTTCTCTCTGTCTTTCTCTCTCTGTTTCTGTCTCTGTCTCTCTCCTTCTCCCTCCCTCTCTCTCTCTCTGTGTCTCTCTTTCTCTACTCCCCTATCTCTTTCTCTCTGTCTCGGTCTCTTTCTCCTGCTATCTTTCTTTCTCTCTCTCTTCCACTTTTTGTCACTCCCCCCCCCCCTCCCCCCCCCCCCCCCCCCACACCATCCCTCCCTCTCTCTCTCTGCCTCTGTTTCTGTGTCTCTGTCTCTGTCGCTCTGTCTGTCTATGTCTCTGTGTCTCTGTCTCTGTCTCTCTCTCTTGCTAGCTTTCTCTCTGTCTCTGTCTGTCTGTCTGTCTGTCTCCCTCTCTCTCTCTCTCTATTTTTTTGTCTGTCTGTCTGTCTGTCTGTCTGTCTGTCTGTCTGTCTGTCTGTCTGTCTCTCTCTCTCTCTCTCTCTCTCTCTCTCTCTCTCTCTCTCTCTCTCTCTCTCTCTCTCTCTCTCTCTCTCTCTCTCTCTCTCTCACAGTACCAATGGCTGAAATGCATGAAAACAAATTCAGAAGGAAGCAAGTTAGGTAACAACCAGTGAATTACATCACAGAGAGTTTGACTCAACTGAGTACGCACAGCAGGTAGTCCAGTTGATCCGAAGCACAGAGAAGCTGTTGTTAATTTGATGCTAAAGGACAAAAAAACAGAGAACGCTTGAATACATTCATGCTTGTCACACACCTTTTTCAGGAAACACTGATCAGCTTGTGTTGGCTGGCAATTCAACGCTGTATGTTGGTGTAAACAGAACGACTTCAGCTGGCAATGGTGGCTCAGTGCCAGATGATATCAAAGTACAAACCTCAGGTAAGTCACTATACTGTATTTTGTGTTTGTATGTGTGTGTGTGTTGGGGTGGGGGGGGGGTCAAAATGTGTGAAGCGGCATGTGTGCATATGGGGGGGGGGGGGGGGGGCATGTTTGTGTTGGATGGGGGGGATGTGTGTATGTTGGGGGGACATGTGTGCATGTTTGTGTGTGGGTTGGGTGGGGGGGTGGACATGTGGTGGCAGGGCATGTGTGTGTGTGGGGTGGGGGGGGAGTATGTGTGCATGTTTGTGTGTATGAAGGAGCTGATGACAGCCCTGACAACTGTCGAGACAGTTTGCAATATACATATGTCCTAGTCATCTTTGGAGTAAGAGGAGCATGCAGGAAGATGTACTGTACCTCAGATTCTCCATTGTGTAAGAGTCCACACCTTGTGTTGTTGTGTTGTCACTTTGTGTAACAGTCCACACCCTTGAGTTGTCACTGTGTAACAGTCCACACCCTTGTGTTGTCACTTTGTGTAACAGTCCACACCTTGTGTGTTGTTGTGTTGTCACTTTGTGTAACAGTCCACACCCTTGAGTTGTCACTGTGTAACAGTCCACACCCTTGTGTTGTCACTTTGTGTAACAGTCCATGCCCTTGTGTTGTCACTGTGTAACAGTCCACACCCTTGTGTTGTCATTTTGTGTAACAGTCCACACTCTTGTGTTGTCACTTTGTGTAATAGTCCACACCCTTGTGTTATCACTTTGTGTAACAGTCCACATCATTGTGTTGTCACTGTGTAACAGTCCACACCCTTGTGTTGTCACTGTGTAACAGTCCATGCCCTTGTGTTGTCACTGTGTAACAGTCCATGCCCTTGTGTTGTCACTTTGTGTAACAGTAAGCAGAGGCGGCCTGCTGGTGGACACTCTCAGGGCTGATGATCTGAATGCAGTGTACGGAACTGCTGCTTCTTCAGAGTTTTCTCCCTATGTTGTTCTTCCTGATCCTCTTGACTCTACATCAAGGGTGCTCAAAAAAAGGTATCTACACGTGCACACTCACACACATGCACACTCACACACATGCACACACATACCACACATGCATTGAGGGTGTTTAAGAAAAGGTATCCGCACCCACACACACACACTTGGGTGCATGTGCATGTGCACACTGATTATCTATCTATCTATATATATATATGTAGGTAGGTAGCTAGCTAGCTAGATACGTGCATGTGCGCACACAGTGATAACAAGTTTTGCTGTGAAAGATCAAATATGCCTTGGTGCATATGTGGAGTTAAATTTTAAAAAAAATTTAAATACACCCATTCAAGTGCATTGATATATATGGAGAATCTTTGTCAGTGAATTTGTACTGAAACTCTAGGTGTTTAGTACACTAAGACTGAAAATATAAGTGTACAGTTCAGTAAGCTGGATATAGGCCCATATGAGACTCTAGATGTTTAGTACACTTAGACTGAAAATATAATTGTACAGTTCAGTAAGCTGGATATGGGCCCATACAAAACTAGGTGTTTAGTACACTTAGACTGAAAATATAAGTGTACAGTTCAGTAAGCTGGATATAGGTCCATATGAAACTCTAGGTGTTTAGTACACTTAGACTGAGAATGTAAGTGTACAGTTCAGTAAGCTGGATGTAGGCCCACATGAAGCTCTAGATGTTTAGTTCAGTAAGACTGTAAACAGGTCCACAAGAACTCGGAAACTCAAAGTGTTTAATTCAATAAGACAGGAGACATACCTATGTGAAACTCCACATGTTCAGTCATATAAGACTGGACTTGGGCCTACATGAAACTCTGAAATTTTGAGTGTTTAGTTCAGTGAGACACTGAAACATTGAAATTCTAAGCGTTTAGTTCAGTGAGACCAAAGATAGGCCCACATGAAACATTGAAATTCTAAGCATTTAGTTCAGTGAGACCAAAGATAGGCCCACATGAAACATTGAAATTCTAAGCATTTAGTTCAGTGAGACCAAAGATAGGCCCACATGAAACATTGAAATTCTAAGCATTCAGTGAGACCAGAGATAGGCCCACATGAAACACTAGGTGCCTAGTTCAATGAGACTGGAGAAACACCTAGTTAAAATTCTGAAACTCTAGGTGTTCAGTTAAATAAGAATGGAGACAGGTGTTTGGTGAATCTACAGGTGTTTGGTTCAGTAAGACTAGAAACAGACCCACATAAAACTCTAGGTGTTCAGGTCAGTAAGACCGGAGGCATGCCTGATTGAAACTTCAGGTGTTACTATGAAACTGAAGTTCTAGGTGTTAGTTCATTGAGACCAGAGCTAGCAAGTCCCAGTTAAAACTCTGAAACTCTAGGTGTTAGTTAAATAAGATTGGAGACATGCTTGCTTGAAACTCTAAGTGTTCAGTTCGGTAGGAATACAAATAGACCCACATAAAAACTCTAGGTGTTCAGGTCAGTAAGAATACAAATAGACCCACATAAAAACTATAGGTGTTCAGGTCAGTAAGAATACAAATAGACCCACATAAAAACTCTAGGTGTTCAGGTCAGTAAGAATACAAACAGACCCACATAAAAACTCTAGGTGTTCAGGTCAGTAAGAATACAAACAGACTAGACCCAAAACTCTAGGTGTTCAGGTCTGTAAGAATACAAACAGACCCACATAAAAACTCTAGGTGTTCAGGTCAGTAAGAATACAAACAGACCCACATAAAAACTCTAGGTGTTCAGGTCAGTAAGAATACAAACAGACCCACATAAAAACTCTAGGTGTTCAGGTCAGTAAGAATACAAACAGACCCACATAAAAACTCTAGGTGTTCAGGTCAGTAAGAATACAAATAGACCCACATAAAAACTCTAGTTGTTCAGGTCAGTAAGAATACAAATAGACCCATATAAGTTCAGTAAGACTGGAGACCCAGAGTCTGTATGCTTTGGGGGAATCTTTCAGTGTGTCTGATACATTAACAGAGCAGTGTGCAGAGACACAGTTTGTGGTGTGTATGTTTTACATGTTGGAACAACATTTGGGTAGGGTTGTAAAGGCCAGATGCTATGTGTTGAGAAACATTTTGGGTGTGTGCATCTGAATTGGGTAGGGATGTAAATGCCAGATGATGTGTGTTGGTGTCATGCGGTGGGCAGAAACACATGTTTTGTGTGTACATCTGACATGTTAGAGGAAGATTTGGATAGGGTTGTAAAGGCCAGATGCTGTGTGTTGAGACACATTTTGGGTGTGTACATCTGATATATTAGAGGAAGAGTTAGGTAGGGCTGTAAAGGCCAGATGTTGTGTGTTGAGACACATTTTAGATGTGAACATATGACATGTTAGAGGATGAGTTGGGTAGGGTTGTCAATGCCAGATGCTGTGTTGAGACATATTTTGGGCGTGTACATCTGACATGTTAGAGGAAGAGTTGGGTAGGGTTGTAAAGGCCAGATGCTGTGCGTTGAGACATATTTTGGGTGTGTACATCTGACATGTTAGAGGAAGAGTTGGGTAGGGCTGTAAATGCCAGATGCTGTGTGTTGAAACACATTTTGGGTGTGTACATCTGACATGTTAGAGGAAGAGTTGGGTAGGGTTGTAAAGGCCAGATGCTGTGTGTTGAAACACATTTTGGGTGTGTACATCTGACATGTTAGAGGAAGAGTTGGGTAGGGCTGTAAAGGCCAGATGCTGCGTGTTGAGACACATTTTGGGTGTGTACATCTGATATGTTAGAGGAATAGTTAGGTAGGGCTGTAAGGGCCAGATGTTGTGTGTTGAGACACATTTTAGATGTGAACATATGACATGTTAGAGGATGAGTTGGGTAGGGTTGTCAATGCCAGATGCTGTGTGTTGAGACATATTTTGGGCGTGTACATCTGACATGTTAGAGGAAGAGTTGGGTAGGGTTGTAAAGGCCAGATGCTGTGCGTTGAGACATATTTTGGGTGTGTACATCTGACATGTTAGAGGAAGAGTTGGGTAGGGTTGTAAAGGCCAGATGCTGTGCGTGAATGTCCTACAGGGTGTTGAGCACCCCAGGCCCCCACTTCTACATGTCCCCAGTGGCTGACATGGACTTTGATGCTGATGTGGATGTTGTGTACAACATATCCACCTCTGTCCTCGTGCCACCAGGCTCTTTCGCCATCGTCCTGTTTTGGGATGCAGGTAGGTTAGAAGCTGGGTAAGCGACAGAATATGTGTGTCTGTGTCTGTGTTTGTGTAGCAACAGAGCTTGTGTGTCTATGTTTGTATAGTGTCAGAGCATGTGTGTCTGTATCTATGTTTATGTAGTGACAGAGCATGCGTGTCTGTGTCTGTATAGCAACAGAGCATGTGTATCTGTGTCTATGTTTGTGTAGCAACAGAGTATGTGTGTCTGTGTCTATGTCTGTGTAGCAACAGAGCATGTGTGTCTATGTTTGTATAGTGTCAGAGCATGTGTGTCTGTATCTATGTGTAGTGACAGAGCATGTGTGTCTGTATCTGGGTAAGCAACAGAGCATGTTTATCTGTGTCTATGTTTGTGTAGCAACAGAGTATGTGTGTCTGTGTCTATGTCTGTATAGTGACAGAGCATGCATGCCTGTGTCTGTTTTTGTAGCAACAGAGCATGCATGTCTGTGTCCATGTTTGTATAGCAATAGAGCATACATGTCTGTGTCTATGTATAGCGACAGGGCATCTGTGTCTGTGTAGTGACAGAGCATTCATGTCTGTATCCATGTTTGTATAGTGACAGAGCATGTGTGTCTGTACAGCTGTGTCCATGTTTGTATAGTGATAGAGTATGCGTGTCTGTAATTATGTTTATGTAGTGACAGAGCATGTGTCTGTATCTGTAGTGACAGAGCATGTATGTCCGTGTCTATGTTTGTGTAGTGACAGAGCATGTGTGTGTGTATCTGTTTGTAGTGACAAAGCATGTGTGTCTGTGTTTGTGTAGTGACAGAGTGTGCGTGTCTGTATCTACGTTTATGTAGTGACAGAGCAGGCATGCCTGTGTCTGTGTTTATGTTTGTGTAGTGACAGAGCAGTGCTCTCCCTTGATCTTTCTTCTTTGATTCTTGATCTGCTTGACTTGACCTGACCTGACCTGATTTGACTTGACCTCATCTGATCTGACCTGACCTGACCTGACTTGACCTGACTTCCTCTTCACCTGTACGAACTGATTCACATCAGGCTGCCTCGCAAGACTTTTTGAAGATAGTTGTTGATTCATTATACTCTGATAAAGACTTTCTCGGTTTCTTTAAAAAATAAAATAAAAAAAATAACCAGCAGACACTGACAGACACACATGCTCTGTCTTTGCACAACCATAGATACAGACATGAACACACGTGGCCTTGCTGGTATTTAGTCTACATGTGGGTTTGACTATATAGGGTCAAGCGGTGTATACACTGTTACTGTGAGGTATTCCTCTGTTTTATGTCTCCAGAGTCTAAAGAATGGAAGACGCCAAGAGAACTATGCCCTTCTTCAGTGCAGTCTTACAACAATGAAACTCGACAAATCCACAGCCAGGTAAGGAGGAAGGAAGCCCTGCTTTTGTTGCCTTCTACCACCAACTTCACCCTCCTCTTTGCCACCTCCAACTTCCTTCTCCTTTTTGCCACTTCCAACTTCACCCTCCCTTTCCCCACCTCCAACTCCACCCTTCCCTTCACCGCCTCCAACTCCACCCTTCCCTTCACCGCCTCCAACTCCACCCTTCCCTTCACCGCCTCCAACTCCACCCTTCCCTTCACAACCTCCAACTCCACTCTTCCATTCACCACCTCCAACTCTTCCCTCCCCTTCCCCACCTCCAAATCCCCCCTCCCCTTTGCCACCTCCATCTCCACCCTCCCCTTCGCCACCTCCAACTCTGCCCTCCCCTTCACTACCACCATCTCCACCTCCCCTCCTCTTCGCCACCTCCAACTCCCCCCTCCTCTTCGCCACCACCAGCTCCAACTCTCCCCTCCACTTCGTCACCTCCAATTTCAATTACCCCTCCCCTTCGCCACCACCAACTTCAACTCCCCTTCGCCACCTCCAACTCCCCCCTCCCCTTCGCCACCACCAACTTCAACTCCCCTTCGCCAACTCCAACAACCCCCCTCCCGTTCGCCACCACCAACTTAACTCCCATTCGCCACCTCCCCCTCCCCCTCCCCCCTCCCCGTCGCAACCACCAACTCCCCCCTCCCCTTCGCCACCTCCACCTCCAACTCCCCCCCCCCCCCTTCGCCGCCTCCAACTCCCCCCTCCCCTTCGCAACCACCAACTCCCCCCTCCCCTTCGCCACCTCCAACTTCCCTTCGCCACCTCCAGGTCCCGTTCGCCACCTCCAACTCCCCTCCCCTTCGCCAACTCCAGTTCCCCTCTCCCCTTCACCACCACCGACTTAACTCCCCTTTGCCACCTCCACCTCCCCCATCCCCTTCGCCACCACCAACTTCAACTCCCCTTCACCACCTCCAACTGCCCTCCCCTTCACACTGATATAACCGTCTATGTTGATTGAGTGTCAGAACCAGTTAGCTATCTACCCCCCCCCCCCTTTCCTGCCCCCCTCCCATCCCCCGTTCTCATTTTCTCCTTTGTTGTTGTTTGTTTGTTTGTTTGTTTCCAGCTTTTTTGTTCTTCTTTTTCGTTCTTTCCGTTTGCTTCCATTCTTGATTTGCTTTGTCCTGTGATCTTGCTCAGAGCTGTGTTCGTAAATCAGCTCAGTTTTCGGATTCTCTGTCTGTGAGTTGGCTAACTTACGGGTTGCTTGTTTCGTGTGACAGTCAGCGGTGCTTTAAGGATTCCTCGCTTTTCTTTGAGTGGTTCATTAGGTGGTTGATTGCTCTCATGGAACTGACGAGGTAAATTTTTGTGTCTGTTCCGTGGCAATCTAATTTTTTCCTCTTTTTTGTTGTTGTTTTGCTTCTTTGCGGCGTCTTTTTTTTTCTTTTTCTTTTCTTTCATTCTTGATTTGCACTGTCCTTTGATCTTGCTCAAGGCTGTGGTCGTAAATCAGCTCAGTTTTCAGATTCGCTATCTGCGAATTGGCTAGCTTACGGGTTGCTTGTTTTGCTTGACAGTCAGCTGTGCTTTAGGATTCCTCGCTTTGTTTGAGTGGTTCGTTAGGCGGTTGATTGTTCTCATGGAACTGACCAGGTAAATTTTGGTGTGTTATTCCGTCGTCGCAATCAGGTGTGCCTTGACGTGTTCGTGGACGCCTCAGCCACCACCAGCAGCAATACATCGGCCGCAGGAGGGAGTCGGCGAAGCAAGCGGAGCGTGACCACCACCGCCCTGACCCTCAGCCCGCGCATGTTCACCGTGGCTGTGGTGGGAGCCACGCCCGTCAACAACCCTCCGGTCGTCCAGAACGTCACCCTGGTTCTGCTTGAGGACGACCTCAACTCGGGCGTCACCATCGCCTACACGGATGACGAGGGCGACGTCATGAGCTTCTCGGTCCTCCAGAAGCCATCGCACGGCACCGTGTCGGTGACAGCGGACGGACGCGTGACTTACCTGCCCGCAGGGAACTACTCGGGAGGTGACCTGATCGTGCTGCAGGGCGTTGAGGTGTTGGATGCGGCGTCGACAGCGGCTGGGATGGTGCCGAACGTCGTCAACGTCTCGCTGGCTGTCAGCGTGTTGCCAGTGAATGACCCACCGGATGTTTTCTACCTGGCAGGTAACAGCAGTTGATCGACTCGGATCTAATTCACCTGCCAGTCAGAACCAGACAGAATCCCCATCCTCCCTCCCTGTGTACACTCCTTACCCGTGTGTACTGTTGTTTCGTTGTGTTTCGTCGCATTGGTGAGTACATTTCTCTAGATCTGTTCCGTCTTACCCTTGCAGCCGAGAATGTAACTTGTCAATTACAGTCAGATCAGGACACAGCTGCAAAGAGTGTATCTTGCCATTGCAGCTAAGAATGTAACTTGCTAGTTACAGTCAGATCTGGCCACAGCTGCAGAGAGTGTATCCTACCCTTGCAGCCGAAAATGTAACTTGTCAGTTACAGTCAGATCTGGCCACAGTTGCAGAGAGTGTATCCTACCCTTGCAGCCGAGAATGTGACTTGTCAGTTACAGTCAGATCTGGCCACAGCTGGAAAGAGTGTATCTTACCCTTGCAATCGACAATGTAACTTGTCAGTTACAGTCAGATTTGGCCTTAGCTGCAACAAAGAGTGCCCTTTCTTGAAAAGTGCTGGATCTCGGGATGGGGAGGGGTGGCCTTGCAGCAAATGATTAATCCGACATCTGAATCCCGTGTTATGTCGTTTGTCTACCTCACTGTCTGTCTGCTGTTCTGTCTCTCAGATCTGTGTGTGAGTTTTTGTTTGGGAGGGCATGGTAAACATTTTGTTGTGATGTTGTTCGTATACATTTTTTCAAAATTCAGTTCAGGAAGCCATTTTCTAAATCTTTCTAGAGAGCTGGCAGTGAGATTAAAAATGTTTATAAATTCGCAAGATTTGGTCTCCGTGCTTTAATTTCTTAATGTGTGTGTATATGTGTGTATGTGTGTGTCTCTGTGTCTGTGTGTGTTTCTGTGAGAGAGAGAGAGAGAGAGAGAGAGAGAGAGAGAGAGAGAGAGAGAGAGAGAGAGAGAGTGGATTTGACTCAGTGCATATGTTTGATTTTTGCTTTGGTTGTTAAATTTTTGTACATGTACATTAACCAGCTCGCTCGCCTCCCATCGTGTTCTTTGCAAAGCGTTCAGGGCTTCTGAAGAACTTGCGCTTTAGAAATGACCGTTATTGCTAAATTCTTACTACACTGGCGCTTTCCCACCTGGAACTGCCCACAGGTTCCAACGACAGCAACGTCTGGCCCACGCTGCTGGTCGGACCGGCAGCAGGCAACGGCATCAACGTCTCCGTGCTGGTGGAAGGCAACACCACCACCTTCGTCGACCTCGGCTTCCTCGTCTTCGGCGACGTGGACATCAACGACACGCTCTTCTACATCGACCGGCCCCTCAGCGACGCCAACGCCACTTTTGAGCTGACGGACGTCAGCCTGCTCGACCCGCGCCTATCGGGGCTGGGAATGGCGGGTTCAGGGTTTCAAGGTTTCAAGATTTTATTGCGCTTTTTGCCCCTGGGGGCTAGAAAGCGAAGTCACGTTCGCACACGATATTCCTTATGAACAAGTACATGAGTACTACTGATAAATGACTACCACACTTTATACTGAACTTTTTGCCCCTGGGGCTAGAAAGCGAAGTTACATTCGCACACGACAGTCCTTATGAACAAGTACATGAGTACTACTAATAAATGACTACCACACTTTATATGTATATATAAGACCACAAAAAAAATGCTCAAACACAAATTAAAGTTGTTATAAATATGTACGGCTAAGGCGCAAAAATTTAATATTTCTTTTCTTTTTTTTTCGTTGTGTTTCGCTATTGGCTTAATCAAAATAACTCGAAGATACAACTAATAAATTTAGCAAGTTTAACATTCTTAGGTTTTGACGTCATATCATGAGGTTACAGAATTTGAGCACGTTGGGAGGATGTGCATAATATTTACCAACATACTTAGTACGGTTTCTTTTGACACTGTCATTGGAAAAGTTAAGCAAATAGTAAAATTTATCTCCTACCTCACTACTGTCACAAACAATATATATTCTTTCATCCCTTGGAATACCTAACGATCGTCTTTGCTGGAGTGGCAGTCTGTGGTTACTAAGTCTAAGTTGGGAAGCGGGGATAGTTCAGTGGTTAGAGCGTCGGACTCGTGATCGAAAGGTCCCGGGTTCGAGTCCCCGCAGGAGCGGCGGGAGAATTTTCTTCTCCAGGGTCAACTTTTTGTGCTGACTCATTTCGGTATCCGTTCCACCTACGCGTTACTGCAGTAGCGCGTAAAAGATCCCAGTCATTCTGCCAAAAGTGCAGGTGGCAGGTTGCAGCTAAACACCCTACCTCTGTGGCTTTGAATGAAATGACACCGTAACCTGGTGCATGGTTTAATGGTGTACACAGAACTTACGCCGAAACGGCAGCATATCACGTGGCACCATCCATGCAACAACCACAGAGCGCCACCAGTACACCACTTCCGTGGATATTAATAATACGCGCTATAATAAAACGATACAGTCACTCATTCAGAATCACATGCCAATGTGCACAGTGAGTCTGTTCGAGAGCAGAGAATAGCGCTATATAAAAGCTATGAATAATAATAACATAGTTCAGGAGCTGTGTGAGAGTCGAGGTGGCCGTCCTGGGCTGTCCGTCCTAACGAGCCTTCTGGTTTCCGTGGACGTAAAGCTATATTGAACCATGCTTCGGCACTGGTTACAACTTGTCCCTAATATGTCAACAGACATCTGAGGACATTAAGCAACACTACCTGCCTAATAATAATATTAATACTAAGTCTAAGGGGAACTTTCCAGGGGCCGGGGCCAGGGCCCTGTCCGTGCGACTGGAGGAGGGCTACCACGGGACGGTCAGTTACAACGCCAGGGTGCAGGACTCGGCCGGTGCCTACAGCCTGCAGCTGTCCCTCACCGTGCACGTCATGATCAGTCCCTGCATCCACGGAGACTGCCGGGCGACGGCGCTGGGTCAGACCTGCCTTGACTCGCAGAGGGCCGCGACCTTCGACCCTTTCCGGTGCCACTGTGACCCAGGTTATGAAGGTAGGAGGGGTTGTGAAGAGACCGGTATTCATTTTGTTAGGGTAGGCTTGTTTTTTGTTTGTTCGTTTGTTGTAGTTGCTTTTTGCTTTTTTGGGGGTGGGGTGGGGGTGGGGTCATGTGAGATCAGCAGTTTTGGTGTGTGGATGTGTGGATCTGTGTGTGCAAGCATGTATGCTTCCATGTGTACAAGCATGTTTGAGTGTGCAAATGTGTGAGTGTGTGCAAGTGTGTGTGTGTGTGTAAGCATGTGTGTGCACATCCACGTGTGCAAGCATGTGTGTGTGTGTGTGTGTGTGTGTGTGTGTGTGTGTGTGTGTGTGTGTGTGTGTGTGTGTGTGTGTGTGTGTGTGTGTGTGAGGGAGCCTGTGTTTGCACCAGACTTGTGATGCGAGAGATGACAGTAAAGAGCATGTGTGGTGGTGACGCATTTTATTGTCTAGGTGCTAGACGTGTTTGCATCTGGGTGTCTTTCGTGTGTGTGTGTGTGTGTGTGTTGTTGTTGTTGTTTTGTTTGTTGTTGTTGTTGTGTGTGTGTGTGTATGTGTGTGTGTGTGTGTGTGTGTGTGTGTGTGTGTGTGTGTGTGTGTGTGTGTGTGTGTGTGTGTGTGTGTGTGTTACTCAATGCTCTGTTATGCTGAGATTGTAAGGTGCCGGGAATCCAGTGCTGTTAGAGGTTCCTGCTTTTAAAGCTTGGAGGTTGTCAGAACATAGCTTTGCGTGTTTCACCTGCTGTCACTAGTTCTGCCTTTCTGGTTTCTGCCCTTCTGAGGCATTCAACTTCATTTTAATTTCCCCAACCCTCTTCTGCCAGAAACTGACATGTGTCACAGGCAGTGAATCAGACTTGTGCTTGGAGCATTATTTCACCTTTTGGAGCATTATTTCACCTTAGTGTAACCTTCAAGGCTGACTGGGTGCTATATATATATATAGAGAGAGAGAGAGAGAGAGAGAGAGAGAGAGAGAGAGAGAGAGAGAGAGAGAGAAAACAAGTGTGTGACCTTCATGGCTGACCGGGTGCCATATGTAGAGACAGACAGACAGACAGAGAACAAGTGGCCAAGTAGCTGACCCTCCTGGATGTAAAGCAACATCTTTTGCTGCTTACTGCAGGTGAATGGTGCGAAAAGGACACAGACGAATGTCAGCTGGCGACCTGCAGTCCAATCACAGACTGCGTGGACCTGGTTAATGGCTACCGATGTGACCCCAACCCGGAGAAGACCGCTGCCATCGTCATATGCAGCATACTGGCCGTCATCCTTATTGTGGTTGCCGTCTTCAAGTTGAAGAGGAAAAACACCAAAATAGGTTTTGAGTAAGTGCGAGTTGCTGGGTCGTGGAGTTGGAGTGGTGATGGTGAGGGCATTACGGGAAAGAATAAAAGAGAGACTTGGGAGAACTGAGTTCAGGAGCTGTGTGAAAGTCGAGGTGGCCGTCCTGGGCTCCCGTCCCTAATAAACCTACGGTTTCTGTGGACGTAAAGCAACATTTCAAGAAAAAAATTAGAGAAAAAGAAGAACTCGTGCTGGAACTCGAAAAAGTAAACACTCAAGGATAGCAGCGTTAGGTCCATTTGGACCTGTCTAACAGCCAGTCCTTGCTAATGCTGTACTATAAATTCAAACAGATATTGTAAGTACAGATAAGCAGTTGATTGATGCAGTTTCACAGAGGTCCAACAAATGTGCAAAGAAAATTTGAAAGCCTTCCACTAGTTCCAGGAACTTTATGCACTGAACCTTTCATCATAACCGGAAGTGATTACGTCCACAGATTTCCCGTGAGCCGGTTTGGCCTAGCGGCAAGGTGTCAGGCTGGTAAGCATAAGGACCTTGGCTCAGTTCCGCTTCAGCTCTCCGTCCTCTTCAAAAGTTGTGGTTTGTGGACACTGTGACTTTGTCCCTCACAATTAATGAAACATTGAAATGGCTCTGACTGCTGCCCATTTAATGCAGGAGTCGTGTCACTGTGGTGGTGACAGTGCAGCGTTAGGTATGGTCTCCATCTTCCCCCACCTCCAGTGACTGTAGACACCAGCAGGAGCCTCACGGTGTGCTTTCAGTCACAGGCTTCGTTCTTGTTGCAGGGACAACATTCCTGGCTCAGAGGCTGACGTCGAAGTGTCCAAACCACCAACACAACACAGGTAAGGCTCACTGTTAGATCTCAGTGATGGTATGCTTGCAGGTTGTTGGTGTTGTGATTGCTTGGCTTGTTTTCTTTTGGGCGGTTTTTCTTTGTTATGTGAATGATGTATTTATTTTTGAGCATGGAGGAAGTTCGTTTTTGTACCAAATGTTAAGAGATTTTTTTATTTTATTTTTTATTATTTTTTTATTATTATTTGCAGTTCGTTATTGTACCAAATGTAAAAAATTAAAAAAAATTATGCTGTATTTAAAAAATAAAAATAAAAAGATATTTATTATTTGCAGTTCGTTATTGTACCAAATGTTGTTGTTTTTAAGTTACTGTATGTTAAACAGTTTTTTTATTATTATCTGCAGATACTGTGTCTCAAGCAGCAACAACAGTGGAGTGCCAGATACTTCGGTGCGACCACCAACTGCAATGAGCATGTCAGATCTGATTTTTGATGAGGCTCCACCCTCCAGCCGATCCGATTCTTGGGACTCGAGTCTGATGAAGATGTTCCCATACCAGCCCGTGCCCAATCCTGACGGGAAGCCTAGTATGTGGAGACCACTGCACACCACCAGCGTCTCCGTGGCCGAAGCTCTCCGGGCAGCTGGACCCAGCTCCGGGGACTCAGCACGTCAGGGTGGACCGGCGCGTCAGGGTGGACCTTCTGCAGCCTCAGCCAATGCCAGGAGCAGAGATGATGAGGTGGCAACTCTGCGACCCCTGCGAAAGGCGCCTGGGAAAAGCCCGCCCGGGGCAAGTGTCTCCAGCCTCTTCACATCCAGTGGAAGGGACAGCATGGAGATGATGCCGGTCGACGCTGAGAGAGAAACGGCCCCAACCCTGCGCCCCTCGAAACGCCAAGCTCAAAGCTGGAGAAGCTGGCTGTATCCTAGCTACGAGCAGGAGGTCTTCTCCACCAGCCCCAGCGCAGGCAACCGTGGAAACGACACCATGGAAACGACCATCAGCGCGCAGGCGGAGGTCTACGCTCCTGGCCCGAGCGGCAGGGTACAGGACCACGTGATGGTGAGGTCCGATGGTGCGGTGCAGGATAGGCTGCGGGTGGAGTCGTGGGAAGGGGAAGCCGTGCAGGTGGACGTCTGCAGGAAGGCCGATCGTGCCAGGCCGCCCTCGGCTGTGTCACATATGTCCAGCGAGTTTGGAGGCTTCGAGAAGTTCACTTCTGTGGGAGAGTAGCTAGCTTCACTCCAGCAACCGGTGGAGCTTTGATAGGTTCCCTTTCTTTGGGAGAGTCACTTTGTTATAGTTACTGTGGAGCTTTAACAAGTTCCTTTCTCTGGGAGAATCACTTTACTGTAGGTACTGTGGAGGTTTAACAAGTTCCTTTTCTTTGGAGTGTCACTTTACTCTAGTTACTGTGGAGCTTTAACAAGTTCCCTTTCTTTGGGAGAGTCACTTTACTCTAGAGGTTCCCTTTCTTTGGGACAGTCACTTTACTGTAGCACCTGTGTAGCTTTGAGAGGTTCCCTTTCTTTGGGAGAGTCACTTTACTATATCACCGATGGAGCTTTGACAAGTTCCCTTTTGGAGGAGAGTCACTTTACTCTAGAAGTTCCCTTTCGTTGGGAGAGTTGCTTCATTCTAACAACCCAGGAGCTTTGAGAGGTTCCCTTTCTCTGGAAGGGTAGCTTCACTCTAGCAACCTTAGAGCTTTGACAAGTTCCCTTTCTTTGGGAGAGTCACTTTACTATATTATCCTGTGGAGTTTTGAGAAGTTCCTTACCAGAATTAAACTCTTACCAGTTACCAGAGTTAAACTCACTGCGCTATACAAACGTTTTATGACAAAAAACACATTAACATACATTTCAAACAAACAAAACCAATGAGGAATTCTAATGAGGAATAGTGGAAGGAATCTGTATGCATCTGACTGTCCTGTCTACACACACTGACACAGCACACTGTCTGACTTGCTGTCTGGACTGTTAGCATGTCTGCATTGTACACTTTTCAGCAGGATGGCATCATATGTACAGCTCTGTGTTCCTTCCACCAAGTTTGTCAGTGATTCTTCGCTTTTGTTTGCAACATTCCCTTTATAAACCTCTGCGGTGTTTTGTGACTCTGCTTGTTGACTTTGCCTTCTGTTGAATGCTTTTTATGCAGCAGATATTGCTCATTTTTAGGTCGAAGCATAGAAAGAAAGAAAAACGTGCAAGTAACTAATAGCTGAGGCATTATATTTAGATCTGGAAGACCTTAAACAGAGTAAATCCGATGGAAGAAAAGAAAGAAAAAAGAGAGAGAGTGTCCTACTCCCCTACTCCCTTCAAAAAGAGACTGTTGGGTGCATCAGCTCGCCCCCCCCCCCCCCCCCCCCCCACCTACCCCCACTGAAGCTGAAGCCAATTTTTGGCCCACAGTGCTAAGCAGAGAGCGGAGAGGTTATCAAAAACCTGATCCTGGTGGGGACCATTATTATGTTGGTTGCCTTGGTCAGACACGTGTTTCACTACCTGAGTAGCTCATCAGTGACCACCAACACATAATATGGTGAGAGGATATCAGCCCGATGCTAGCGACAGAAAACCAGTGTCTGTGGAGAACACTCACAGCTGACGCACCTACGAAGCTCTAAATGAAGCCGGGAGACGTGAATTTGCAACAAGTGGAAAAAAGGTTCTGTCATTAATTAGCAGTAAAGTTTTAATATTAAGAAAGAAATACGCGCGCGCACACACACACAGACACACAGGCCAATAAGCAAGTATTGTTCATGTGATGAAACTGAATCACTACATGCTTTTTTTCTCAGCTGCGATTATAGATATATGTGATTGGTTTTAGATTCCAAGTCTGGTTTTAACCAATATTTTTCTGCTCAGATCAGTAGGAATTTTCTTTAGATTAAAATACTCTTTTTAGGATAGTTATTTGCACGTTATTCACCTGTAAAATGTAATCGGGGAAAAATGTTCTCTGCACAATTATTTTACATGTCTGTACAGCACATGTACTATATTGCCTTCAAGTAAAAACATATGGATATAAAACTCCAGAAAGTGTTCATTTCTTTATTGCATCTGTTTTCAAAACATTTAATCTATTCTGATAATAGTGCTATCGTGCTAAGATAACTGTACATCTCTCTCTCTCTCTCTCTCTCTCTCTCTCTCTCTCTCTCTCTCTCTCTCTCTCTCTCTCTCTCTCTCTCTCTCTGGAATGCACTGACACTGTTGTGTGCATACACACACACACACACACACACACACACACACACACACACACACACACACACACACACAGCACATGCACATACACACACACACACACACACACACACACACACACACACACACACACACACACACACACACACACACACACACACACACATATACATACAGCCCAAATATCAAAATAAAAATATCACAATTTCCCATGGAATACATGTTTTATCTAACTGGTTCTAAAACCGCTCAGCAAAACAGCCTACCCGTCCATCTGAATATTTCTTGTTAGTGTCTAACACAGTTCATGGTTCAGCGAAATGTCACAACTGCCTATCTGAATGTCTGTTGTGAAATATAGATGTCACTATAGTATATGTCCAGAACAGTGAAGCAAAATGGCACAAGTGCCTATGTGAATGTTTATTGTGACTGACGGGGGTGTCACTTTCTAAAGCGTGCACACCAGAACAATCCACATTCACAGAATGTGCTAACGGCACTTGGAAAGGCACAACAGACGAAAGAAAACTAAACGTTATACAAACAACTACAAACCAATGAATGAGTGAACAACTGCTGGTGAGGCTGACAAAAGAGAATAGATCTAGGAGAATGTACTCCAAGTAGAATAGATCTGGGAGAATGTACTCCACTTTGAATAGATCTAGGAGAATGTATTCCAAGTAGAATAGATCTAGAAGAATGTACTCCAAGTAGAATAGATCTAGGAGAATGTACTCCACTTTGAATAGATCTAGGAGAATGTATTCCAAGTAGAATAGATCTAGGAGAATGTATTCCAAGTAGAATAGATCTAGAAGAATGTACTCCACTTTGAATAGATCTAGGAGAATGTATTCCAAGTAGAATAGATCTAGGAGAATGTATTCCAAGTAGAATAGATCTAGAAGAATGTACTCCACTTTGAATAGATCTAGGAGAATGTACTCCACTTTGAATAGATCTAGGAGAATGCACTCCAAGTAGAATAGATCTAGGAGAATGTACTCCAAGTAGAATAGATCTAGGAGAATGTACTCGCCAATATGACGAAAAACGTGGGAGATTCAGATGCAAGAAGACTGACAGACAACAAAAGAAGAAGGAACTAAAGAGAAGGACAGACAAGAAAGAGCTGATGCAACAGATTTTGAGAATTAAGAAGACAATTTGTCGAAAGCGCTCGTACCGTGTAGCCGATTTCTGTTTCCTTGTTTTTCGTTGGGTGGTGAGTACATTGTCCTAGATCTATTCTAACTACAAACCAAGCAAAATCATAAGAAATGTTAGAGGACAAAATGGATCGGCCTTCGGGAGTGATGACTTCTGGAATAGAATGATTTTGTTTGG
>OY757546.1:3577765-3580265 GCA_963584105.1 Alviniconcha strummeri
AGAGGACAAAATGGATCGGCCTTCGGGAGTGATGACTTCTGGAATAGAATGATTTTGTTTGGATTTTTTTTTTTTTTCTTTTTTTTTCTTTTTTTTTTTTTGGGGGGGGGGGGGGGGGGGGGCTATTAGTGAAGCGTAGAAGACAACCCCAGATACAGCAGATTTAAGGATCATCGATTCGACGTCAACTGTCAACAACAACAATAATCTACTCACTGACAAAAGATCCCCAAACAAACAAACACAAACGGCAAAAAGAAGCGTTCATGCAAGACGGATAAATATCCAATATACATATATATACACACACACACACACACACACACACACACACACACACACACACACGCGCGCGCGCGCGCGCGCGCGCGCGCGCGCGCAGCACATAAATGCAGAAAAAATGTTAGTGCAAGACACGGATAAATGTCCAGTATATATTTACACTCACACAAGTGCAGGAAAGGTGTTAGTGCAAACGCGGATAAATATTCCATTTATAATTGTCCTGTGTGCAACACTTCTGCTGAAGCTGTATCTAAGAACGTTTGTTACACCTGTCAGAAGGACTACAGGTACATTCTGTGTCCACCTTTGTCTTTGTTACTGGTGAGGATCACAGGTACGTTCCGTTTACACCTGTGTCATCGGTGAGGATTACATGTATTGTTTCCACCTGTGTCACCGGAGGGGATTCTGGGTATATTTCGTGTCCACCTGTGTCACCGATGAGGATTACAGGTACGTTCCATTTACATCTGTGTCATCGGTGAGGATTACAGGTACGTTTGTTTCCACCTGTGTCACCGGTGAGGATCACAGGTACGTTTCGTTTACACCTGTGTCATCGGTGAGGATTACCGGTACATTTCGTGTCCACCTGTGTCACCGGTGAGGATTACAGGTACGGTCTGTGTCATCGATGAGGATCACAGGTATGCTTTGTTTCCACCTGTGTCACCGGTGAGAATCAAAGGTACGTTCGATTTATTCCTGTGCCCTCGGTGAGGATTAGAAGTACGTTTGTTTCTACCTGTGTCATCAGTGGGGATTCAAGGTACATTTCATGTCCACCTGTGTCACCGGTGAGGATTATAGGTACGTTCTGTGTCATGGATGAGGATCACAGGCACGCATTGTTTCCACCTGTGTCACTGGTGAGGACCATAGGTACGTTCCGTTTACATCTGTCATCGGTGAGGATTACAGGTACGTTTGTTTCCACCTGTGTCACCGGTGAGGATCGCAGGTACGTTTTGTTTACACCTGTGTCATCGGTGTGAATTACAGGTACGTTTGTTAATACCTGTGTCACCGGTGAGGATTACAGGTACGTTCTGTGTCCACCTGTGTCGTCAGTGAGGAGTGCATGGTGACATTTCCTATATACCTGTGTCACCGGTGAGGATTACAGGTACGTTTCATGTCCGCACGTCCACCTATGTCATCGATGATGACTACGTGTAGAAGAATGAAGTACTAAAAGAAAAGAAAGAAAGAACAACAGGTATTTTCAGGCCAAGTTGTGTGCGTCATATTCACCTGTGTCACCGATGAGGACACCAAGCAGGTTGCATGCTCTAGTACCTGTGTCACCGATGACACCAAGCAGGTTGCATGCTGACCTGTGTCACCGATGACACCAAGCAGGTTGCATGCTGACCTGTGTCACCGATGACACCAAGCAGGTTGCATGCTGACCTGTGTCACCGATGACACCAAGCAGGTTGCATGCTGACCTGTGTCACCGATGAGGACACCAAGCAGGTTGCATGCTGACCTGTGTCACCGATGAGGACACCAAGCAGGTTGCATGCTGACCTGTGTCACCGATGACACCAAGCAGGTTGCATGCTGACCTGTGTCACCGATGAGGACACCAAGCAGGTTGCATGCTGACCTGTGTCACCGATGAGGACACCAAGCAGGTTGCATGCTGACCTGTGTCACCGATGAGGACACCAAGCAGGTTGCATGCTGACCTGTGTCACCGATGAGGACACCAAGCAGGTTGCATGCTGACCTGTGTCACCGATGAGGACACCAAGCAGGTTGCATGCTGACCTGTGTCACCGATGAGGACACCAAGCAGGTTGCATGCTGACCTGTGTCACCGATGAGGACACCAAGCAGGTTGCATGCTCACCTGTGTCACCGATGAGGACACCAAGCACGTTGTATCCTCACCTGTGTCACTGATAAGGACATCAAGTACGTTGCATGTTCACCTGTATCACTGATGAGGACTGCACGTACGCTTTGTACCCGTCTGCAGTATCACCGGTGAGGACTCCCGGTACGTTGCATGTCCTCACCTGTGTCACTGATGAGGACATCACGTACGTTGCAGGTCCAGGTCCACCTGTGTCACTGATGAGGACATCACGTACGTTGCAGGTCCAGGTCCACCTGTGTCACTGATGAGGACATCACGAACGTTGCCTGTTCACCTGTGTCACTGATGAGGACATCACGTACGTTGCCTGTTCACCTGTGTCACTGA
>OY757546.1:3585265-3590265 GCA_963584105.1 Alviniconcha strummeri
ATCCAGCAAAAGCACTAGAGGGTTGCTCACGCATAGCCTTGACACCACCACCACCACCACCACCACCACCACCACCACCACCACCACCACCACCACCACAAGACCAGTGTACACCCCTCGGAGCTTTACTGACACCAACACAGCTGAACACTCACAACCTTCACATCAGCACCACATCTGGACAGCTGAACACTAAGAGCTTTCACACCAACACCGCAACAGGACAACTTAACACTCACAGCTGTCACACGAACACCACAGCTGGACAGTTGAACACTCAGAGCTTTACTGACACCAACACCACAAGTGGACAGCTGAACACTCAGAGCTTTCACATCAACACCACAGCTGGACACTCAGAGTTTTCACACCAACACCACAACAGGACAAATGAGCACTCATAGTTGTCACGCCAACACTACAACAGGACAACTGAGCACTCATAGTTGTCACGCCAACACCACAACAGGACAACTGAGCACTCACAGCTGTCACGCCAACACCACAGCACGACAACCGAGCACTCACAGCTGTCACACCAACACCACAACAGGACAACCGAGCACTCACAGCTGTCACGCCAACACCATAGCTGAACACTCAAAGCTTTCACACCAACACCACAGCTGAACAGCTTAACACACAAAGGTTTCACACCAATACCACCACCAAACAGTTGCACACAGTCAGAGCTTTGACTCCACCAACCACCATCAAAGAGTTGCACATACCGAAAGCTTTGACAACAACAGCAACAACACCATCAGACAGCTGAACACACTCAGAGATTTGACATCACAACCGCCAGACAGCTAAATATATATCCAGAGCTTTAACTGACACCGGCATTACAACCAACCACCATACAGTTGTACACACCAAGAGCTTTGACAACACCAACACCATACAGCTAATTCTCACACCCAGAGACTTGGTAACAGCTGCACACACCCAGACGGCAGAGCTTTGATACCACAACTACCACCACCACCACCACCACCACCACCACCACCACTACCACCACCACCACCACAGTTGCACGCACCCAGGGCTGCGACGGTGCTGATGAAGGTCATGGTGATGGAGAGCGACACGTCTCCACCCAGCAAGTAGCAGAAGGCGTTAGAGATGGAACCCCCGGGAGAGCAGCCCATTGCGAAGAAACCCAGCGCGATCCCCGGCTCCAGCTGGAATGCCTGCGTCACGCCATACGCCAACTGCAAGGTAAAGAGGATACAGACCGTGACACGAGTCAGCAAGGTGGGGAGGATACAGACCTTGACAAAGGTCAGCAATGTGGGGAGGATACAGACCGTGACACTGGTCAGTAAGGTGGGGAGAACACAGACCGTGACAAAGGTCAGCAATGTGGGGAGGACACAGACCGTGACAAAGGTCAACAAGGTGAGGAGGACACAGACCGTGACAAAGGTCAGCAAGGTGGGGAAGACAGAGGCCGTGACACTGGTCAGAAAAGTGAGGAGGACACAGACCGTGACAAGGGTCAGCAAGACCGTGACACGGGTCAGCAAGGTCAAGGACCTGTTCCAAGAGCCAGCAAGGTCAGGGAGATGCTCCACCAGAAAGGTAAGGAGGACACAGACTGTGACAAGAGTCAGCAACGTCAAGGAGCCACGAGGCCTCCGCTCTTGTTGTTCAGACACACTGCCCTGGCAAACACACTGCCCTGGCAAACACACTGCCCTGCCATGACCACAACAAAATTGCCCCTTGTGGGATGATTGAAGTTTTTGAATTTAATTTAATTCAAAATTGAACAGTCGACATTCCACCAACACCCGGAATTTACTCACCAGAACAACGCCGCGCGTATCACCCCAGCAGCTCACCGAGGAACGAACTCACCAGGTCAACACCCCAGCAGCTCACTGAGGAACTCACTCACCATGTCAACAACCTAGCAGCTCACTGAGAAACTCACTCACCAGGTCAACACCCTAGCAGCTCTATGAGGAACTCACTCACCAGGTCAATACCCTAGCAGCTCAATGAGGAACTCACTCACCATGTCAATACCCTAGCAGCTCAATGAGGAACTCACTCACCAGATCAACACCTTAGCAGCTCATGGAGGAACTCACTCACCAGATCAACATCTTAGCAGCTTATGAAGGAACTCACTCCCCAGGTCAACACCTTAGCAGCGCATGGAGGAACTCACTCACCAGGTCAGCACCCTAGTAGCTCACTAAGGAACCCACTCACCAGAACAATGCCACGCGTATTACCCCAGCAGCTCAATGAGGAACTCATTCACCAGGTCAACACCCAGCAGCTCAACAATGAACTCACTCACCAGGTCAACACCCTAGTAGCTCACTGAGGAACTCACTCACCAGGTCAACACTCTAGCAACTCACTGAGGAACTCTCTCGGCAGGTAAACACCCTAGCAGCTCACTGAGGAACTCACTCACCAGGTCAGCACCCTAGCAGCTCACTGAGGAACTCACTCACCAGGTCAGCACCCTTGCAGCTCACTGAGGAACTTACTCACCAGGTCAACGCCGTGCCCATCACCCTAGCAGCTCAATGAAGAATTCACTCACCAGCGGCATGATGATGAACTGCGAGCAGAGGCCGGTGACGGGAGCGAAGGGACGCCTGAGCGTGTCCTTGACCACCTGCAGGTCCAGCTTACTGCCCATGCCCACGTTGATGACCGCCACCAGGATCACCACGCCCACCGTGAACAGCGTGTCCACCGCTCTCAAAGGCCGCAGCACGATCACCCTGTACGTCCGGCCGCTGTGAACGCCTAGCAGGGACGAGGGAGAGGAGGACGAGGAGGACGAGGAAGAGGACGAGGAGGACGAAGGAGACGAGGTGGACGCTTTAGCGGCAGGGAGAGCGGGCGAAGTCCTGGACACATTCAGCGCCAGCTCCTTGCCCCTGCTGCCTTCCGAGACCTTGAGCAGTTCCTGGAGGCTGCTGGCCTCAGGCTGCCCGCACTCGACGTCCCTGTGCCCCACCACGAAGTGCACGTGCAGGTCGGCCCTGCCCAGAAACACGCCGCGCACAGTCACGTTGAAGGCCCCCGTGAGGTCGGAGTGCAGGGGCACGATGGCGGCCTCGGAGACCTCGGCCCGGGCGATGGAGGAGTCGTCCACGGTGGCGCACACGGCCAGGGCCAGGGTGTGGTTGGAATCGCCCGTCACGTTGAGCGTGTAGTTGAAATGCACCACCTGGCTGGCCTCCTGGTACACCCTGATGTCATCGTCCGTGACGTCACTGCTCAGCACCAGCTCCAGTGACGTGGCCATGGCGTGATGGGGGTGACGAAACAGACGCAGGTCCGGCGCCGCGCAGAGGAAAGCCAGCAGGCCGAGAGCAGCGCGCGTCAGGCTCATCTCGCCACTTCTAGTTGTCATTTTGCCGCCTGGGTGTTACACGGAGACTTTCTGGTCACTCGAAAGCTTTTTTGAAGACTCGCGGATCTTCTTTCTTCACGTATTTTGATTTCGTTTTTGCGGGCAAAATGTTTAACAGGACTAGCTATCATCATCACCAAACCGGCTGTTCCTAAACAATGCTAACAAACACACTTGCCGTGAAATCCTGTTTCTTTCTTTCTTTCTTTCTTCTTTCTTTCTTTCTTTGTTGTTGTCGTTGTATTGTTCGTTTGCTTGTTTGTTTTGGTTCGTGTCGTAATCTTTTCTTCTTAGAGTTTAGTGCCTGTTTACAAATGCTGTTTATACTTCATTTTCTTTTCTCTGGGTGCACGTTTCCTGAAGAGAGAGAAGCTGAGAGATGGCAGAGAGAGAGCGGGGGGAAGGAAGAGAGAGAGAGAACAGAGGGAGTCGGAGAGCGAGAGGAAGAGAGAGAGAAAGAGAGAGAAAGAGTGAGAGAGAGGAGAGGGGAGGGCTGGCATAGAGAGGGAAGAGGGGAGGAGATGGGGTTGAGGGGCTCAAGAACACGCTGTCTGAACCTTGTTTTCTTCGACTGTGTCTTGCTGTTCCATTATGCCAGTTTTCACTTCTTCGAACCCAGCGACTTTACACACTCTGTTCACGGCGTGTGCCACCTTCGCCTTGAGGATGACTTCCTCATGAACCATGCGTATTGTTTTCGCCTTGAGGTGACCTCCTCATTAATTGTGTGTTGTGTTCGCCGTGAGGGTGGCGTCTTCATTTGCTATGTGACGTGTTCACGTAGTGTGCCACCGCTTTGAGGGTGACCTCTTCATTAACTGTGTGCTGTGTTCGCCTTAAGGTGACCTCCTCATGAACTATGTTTTGTGTTCGCCTTGAGGGTGACCTCATTTACTGTGTGTTGTGTTCGCCTTAAAGGCGACCTCTCATGAACTGTGTGTTGTTTTCGCCTTGACGGTGACGCCATTCACTGTGTGTTGCGTTCGCCTTGACGGCGACGTCATTAACTGTGTGTTGCGTTCGCCTTGACGGTGACGTCATTAACTGTGTGTTGTGTTCGCCTTGATGGCGACCTCCTCATGAGCTGTGTTCGCCTTGACAGCGACCTCCTCATGAGCTGTGTTCGCCTTGACGGTGATCGGACTGCTGGGACGTGATGCGAGCTGCTTTTGATCTGGGTCTAAGGAAGGCCAGGCCTAATCAGTTTGTTCATCTTCTGACGTCGACGAAGACGTGTCCATGAGCCACATCTTCCTGAAACAGGGCACAGTGTGATTGTTAAGCCGGTACTGATTGTCGACATCCCAACTGTTCATTTGATCTAGGCGTACAATTGGGTTTAAGTATATATACATATCAAGGTGTCGAGATCCGAACTGTTCAGTTGATCTAGGCGTACAATTTGGTGTAAGTATATATATATATATACATATCAAGGTGTCGAGATTCGAACTGTTCAGGTGATCTAGGCGTACAATTGGGTTTAAGTATATATATATACATATCAAGTTGTCGAGATTCGAACTGTTCAGTTGATCTAGGCGTACAATTTGGTTGAAGTATATATATATATACATATCAAGGTGTCGAGATTCGAACTGTTCAGGTG
>OY757546.1:3599315-3619315 GCA_963584105.1 Alviniconcha strummeri
TATGCACAGACCCACAAACCAACCTAGAAGTGTAGCCCAGACCCCCCCCCCCCCCAAAAAAAAAAATCAACATGAATTCCTCTCTCTCTCCTTCTCTCTCAGTCCACAAAAAACAGCTTATACGCCAAGGTGGCCCCAAAGTGTGCGTGGAAATGTCGAGGTCAATGGAGGCTGTCACTATGCCAAGTTTGGAAGACTTTGCATACACAGTCTCCAAGAAAAAGGCAACATTAACATTTAGATCGGATTCTTACTCATTTCAACAACAGACTTGAGCAAGGCAGACCAGTGTTGCAACTGCTGCAAATGTTATGCATGGGTGAAGCCCTTTGGAGGCAGCATTAGCAACAACCCAAAACATATAATATATATATATATACACAAACTCACGGCGGACAAGGCTCCATGCCAACATCTCCCAAACCGGTACGCTGGGCTATTTCAGCTTTTCAGCTCTTGCTAAGGGCACTCTTTGTGTAAGCAGCATATTGCGATGTTCAGAAAATCAGACACATAGTATAACAATAAGACACATAGTATAACAACCTGACACATATTATAACAATCAAACACACAGTATAACAATCAAACACACAGTATAACAATCTGATAGTATAACAATCAGACACTTAGTATAACAATCAGACACATATTATAACAATCAAACACACAGTATAACAAACACATAGTATAACAATCTGATAGTATAACAATCAGACACATAGTATAACAATCTGACACATGACAATCAAACACACAGTATAACAACCAAACACACAGTATAACAATCAGACGCATATTATATAACAATCAGATAAATATTATTACTATCGACAAATAAATAAACAAGTAAATTGTCAATAACCAAACAGTGATCCGTGTATAAAATAGTAATAATAATAAATCAAGATCTCTATGCTACCATGTCACTGACTGACAGTAATAATAAATCAAGATTTCCATACTACCACATTACTGAGAGTAGTAATAGTAAATCAGGATTTCTCTGCAAATGTGTTACTGGCTAAAAGCAATATTAATAATAAGTCAGGATTTTGACACTATCATGTCACTGACTGAAAGGAATAATGTGTTACTGGCTGAGAGTAGTAACAGTAAATCAGGATTTATATGCTACTGTATTAGCTGAAAGTAATATCACTAATAAATCAGGATTTTGATACTATCAAGTCACTGACTGACAGTAATCACAATAATAAAATCCAGATTTTAATACTGCTGTGTCACTAACTGAAAGTAAAAATGATAATAAATCAAGATTTCTGTACTGACTGAAAGTAATCGTGAGAATTTACCATCCTCATGGTGATAAATTACAATAAAACTAGCCTACTAACATCACATGGTGGGCCGGCAACAATTATATCTACAGTGTTGTTAATGTGTAGCTTAGACGAGGGGAAAGAGGATACGGTTAATTGAAACTGCAGTAACAATGACCAGCAGTGGCGAGCGGGGTGGTGGTGGGGAGGGGCGGGGGGGTCATGCAGAAGCATGGTGGGCATCGAGAGGAGGATCGAGTGACGGGAGGAATGCAAGGGAGGGGGGCAGGGGAGGGAGAGGAGTAAGAAGGGTAAGAAAGGAGGGGACAGGAATGAATGAAGGCTGAAAGCGGATTCCGTGAGAAAGCAGAGGCCAGTTGCATTGCAGCACTAGGCGCGTGCCGCAGCAGACGTCAAGGCTAATACTGAAATCTAACTCTTGTGTTCCCACCATCATCCCCCACCCCCAACCAGATGTCTGCTGGCTGTATAGAAGTGAAACTGGTGTTGCCTGATACTCCAGAGCATGCTGATAATTAATCAGCGAACTATGTATGTTCAGCATATATCATGTATACATGTATTTGAATTAGTCCTGCTAGCAAGCTGGAGGGACAAAATAAGGGGTTAATGTATCATGTGTTAAAACATTTCTGTGTGACTTATAATTATGTGCACCTGTTGGGAGAAATACATGGAAAAAAATTGTATTATTGTTGATAAACATTGTTGTGTTTTGTGAAGGATTAAATGCCCCTTATTGTTCAGCCCAAACTCACTCATATACATTCGTGTTAGTTTCTCGGATGCAAGAGAGAACGTGTGGGGGGGTGGGGGGGGGGAGAGTAGCAGCATGAAAGTGGATGTTTAAGTAAGATAAAATTGATAATGATATGTCTGTAAAATGGAGAACCAGAATGTAACTATACATACATCAATTCAAAACAGCCCTCCACTCTACCTGAAGCTTAAGTACTCATAAAACAAGGTATAACAAAGACAAAACTGTAAAAATCTGGATAAATTCCATGAAAATTACAACAATAAAGATAGCTGTGGTCACTATTTACGTCACGCAGTAAATGAGTAATGGAGGGAGATCTACAACAAAACAGACATACCTTAAAAATAGATATTTCATCATGGAACACTTCAAATGCCAATCATATTTATTTCTCTCTTTTTTTAATTTAATTTTTTTTAAGCTGCACATATACTTTGTAAATAGCAATGATCTAAAAAGACAACTTTCACACAAAAATTCTTCTGCAAAATCGCAAGATCTAATTTTGGCAGCACAGTCAATTTGCAATCATTAAACCTGGAGCTGATGAGACACAAAAATATACTCATCAGTTTGGGCCAATGGCTTTAGGCTCCAAATCATGTGCAAGTGTGTGTGTGTGTGTGTGTGTGTGTGTGTGTGTGTGTGTGTGTGTGTGTATATGTGTGTGTGTGTGTGTGTGTGTGTGTGTGTGTGTGTGTGTGTGTGTGTGTGTGTGTGTGTGTGTGTGTTGACTGTCTGTGTCTGAAGTGTGTGCATGCAAGCATGTGTGTGAGAATTTTACCGAAATGTGAGACTGATCTCTTGATCTTCTGTCTCTGCACAGAACTCAATAATTACGTCCTGCAGATATGGCTGACAAGTGTAACAGATGTAATGTAACAAGTATGAATGAACGAACGAATGAAAATTTCTATCTGGCCCATAAAAACTTCCACACAAAACCTTGCATGCTCACAATGCCACTGACTGCAATCTGATCCCACATCCATGAAACGGACATTGAACTGGGAAGAGAAATAATAATTTCAAAGATATAAATAAAAATCAATCTGCGTGAGATCTGACCACCTGTCCTGCTAAAGGGCATGGCAGTGTAATACGCAACAACAACAACAAATAAAAGGAACAGAAAGAAAAGAAGAAGAAAAAAGAATTCTCTACACCCAAAATTAACGTGCTGCCCTAGCAGTCATGCCCCTTCATCCATATGCAGGCTTGAAGAGTTGTTTCCCTTTATCGGGTGGTGGGGGGGGATTGTCACGTGTGGACATGTATTTCAATTGGAATGTGGAGAGGCAGATGTTTGTGTCTGGGAAATTGATGTTGACGGCAGAAGTAACGCCAGCTGGAAAAGACAAATACTGTGGAGCAGGGTATGACTGGCGAGGATGAAAAATGGCTTGGAAAAATGGAATTGTAGTGTACAGATGATATAATACCAATGGCATGTGATTATATTGGGTGCACAGACCACACGCCAGGAGACCATAGCTGTGAACCCCTTTTGGGAGTAAACCTTAGTCCAGAGTTTGTGAACCTGTATTTCCCTTATGCAGGCTGGGGTCTTTTGTTTTTTCGCTGGTGGCAGCGGCATTCTGAATTCCCTCTGGCACGTGTGGCAGTGGAAGGAAGAAGCAATGTTGTGCTAAATAAGTGTGCATGACTTCAAATCTCACTTCTGATGAGATTTCTTAGCCTATTGCACTAGGCCAGTCAGTGTGCATTTGGTGACGGCATGTGTTGGCTGCTCGTTCAACTATTTTTCAGTCTTTTTGCTCAGTTTAGAACAACAAAATATGAAAATTATATTTTCCAGTATCCATTTTTCAGTATGGCCGTATCCCTCCCAAAAATATTGAGAGAAAAAAAAGAGTATTTTAAACTGGTAAACTGTATGGGTCGACAGGTATTAAAAAATCAATCATTACACTGGATGGGTCGACAGGTATTAAAAAATCAATCATTACACTGGATGCAGAGACCACACGCCAGGAGATGAGGATGATGAAGGTGGAGGATTTCTGCAGCACAGTATTTCAAGTAACAACTCTACATACATCATGCTTAACAAGCTGAAAAAGACGATTCGTTGATGTCAAAACAATTGCACAGGTTAAACAATAAAAAAATAAAAAGTTGGCTACACTGTGAACAGCACAGCTAAAAAAAAAAAATTAAAAAAATCAATCAACAATTTACAGGCAAATAAGGCAGTCTTGGGTACATATGACAATTAAGGCATCAACTTGTATGCAGACTGCCCTATAAAATATGTTCACATCATGAAGTTTTTTACAGTACATAATTTTATATATTAAAATACCCATTAAACATGATGGTTCTGACTGCCCTATAAAATATGTTCACATCATGAAGTTTTTTACAGTACATAATTTTATATATTAAAATACCCATTAAACATGATGGATCTGATTCAGAAGTATTTTGGTTATGGCTATGGATCTGACTTCATGCATCCAGTTTGGTTCCATTCTTCCAAAGAAGGCCAGGATCATATTGTGAAAAAATGGCTCAGATCCAACCTGGATGACCTGCTCTGGTTTCGGCCAGATGCATCTGATTTGGAAGCAAGATGGTGCACAAGAATCATCAGGCATGGTTCCGGCAGAATACAACCTGCCTTCTACCAGTTTCCAACTTTCAGACTCGGTTGCGTTCTTCCACAGACGGCCCAGATTATACTATGCAAAACCAGCTGGGATCCAGTTTGGTTCTGGCTGACTGTGTCAGGTTTGGGCCAAACAGATCCCGTCTGGAAGCAAGTCGGAAGCAAGTCGGTGTGCAAAAATCACTGGGCCTGCTTCTAGCCAACGCTTCCGAGCTGATCTGGATCAGATGCAAATCAGATCCGACATGTTTACTGGGTACACATCTGGAGCAAAAAAACACTCACACCCACTACAGATAAAAAGATGGGGTTGGGGGAGGAGAAGGGTAGGCTGTAACACACAAAGCCAAAACAACAACGAAGAGCAGATGTTCAGATGGCTCACGACATGCAAAGAACAAACCAGCACACAAGAACAAGACCACACGCTTGGTCACCTCAACTTCAAACCAAAACAAAACATCACCTCTTTCAGTGTAAACATGCCCTGGTGAGCAACTGCCCTGGTGAGCAACTGCCCTGGTGAGCAACTGCCCCTCCAAATCTAAATGCTGGCAACGTGGCTGCCAAATTTACAACTGAAAACAGTTGAATTTATCCAAGCTCGATGTTTACTTAATATATATATATATCTCATAATTAATAAACATATCATAAATACCTCCATATTTCATTCAGATGATAGCTGTGACATGAACATTTGCTTGGAGTCATGCTTTACAGTTACACTGTTAACTCTTTGAGTACAGAAAGCTTCAAATCAGTCACCATGCTTGTCCGCACTAACTCAAAATAAGAGGTACACCATGGCTGGTCCACTTCATCTGATTTTTGAAAAAGCATGAGTCTCACTGGCTGAATACCCAAGGTAGCTGACTGACTGATTTGCAGCACTTATATCTGCATCAGTGTGTGTTTATGTCACGACCATGTTCTCAGAAAAACCAAAAAATGGTCTTAAAAGACTAAGAGGAATCTTCAAAGAGAGGTGGTCTCTCATTAGGGTATATAATGTACTTAGTACAAGTGCAGCAGAACTGGATCCAGGTTGCAATAGTATATAACGTACTTAGTACGTGTGTGTGTGCGTGTGTGTTTGTGTGTGGTTAGTGTTATTGTAAAATGCCCTGTGCTGCCACCTAGTGTGGTAGATTGGTGCTCTAGAAATCCTCTTTATTATTAAGTGCAGCAGAACTGGATCCAGGTTGCAATAGTATATAACGTACTTAGTACAAGTGCAGCAGAACTGGATCCAAGTTGCAATAGTATATAACATACTTAGTGCAAGAGAACTGGATCCAGGTTGCAATAGTATATAATGTACTTAGTACAAGTGTAGCAGAACTGGATCCAGGTTGCAATAGTGTATAATGTACTGAGAACAAGTGCAACAGAATTGGATCCAGGATGCAACAGCGTATAATGTACTTAGTACAAGACAACTGGATCCAGGTTGCAATAGTGTATAACATACTTAGTACAAGTGCAGAAGAACTGGATCAAGGCTGCAATAGTGTATAATGTACTTAGTACAAGTGCAGAAGAACTGGATCAAGGCTGCAATAGTGTATAATGTACTTAGTACAAGTGCAGAAGAACTGGAACAAGGCTACAATAGTGTATAATGTACTTAGTACAAGTGCAGCAGAACTGGATCAAGGCTGCAATAGTGTATAATGTACTTAGTACAAGTGCAGAAGAACTGGATCAAGGCTGCAATAGTGTATAATGTACTTAGTACAAGTGCAGAAGAACTGGAACAAGGATGCAATAGTGTATAATGTACTTAGTACAAGTGCAGAAGAACTGGAACAAGGATGCAATAGTGTATAATGTACTTAGTACAAGTGCAGAAGAACTGCAACAAGGATACAATAGTGTATAATGTACTTAGTACAAGTGCAGCAGAACTGGAACAAGGATGCAATAGTGTATAATGTACTTAGTACAAGTGCAGCAGAACCAGATCAAGGTTGAACGACAAACCCCTTACAATGCTGTAACCACCCCTCTTCTGCTGCCACAGTTCACCGATAAATTCTGCCACAGTTCACCGATAAATTCTGCCACAGTTCACCGATAAATTCTGCCACAGTTCACCGATAAATTCTGCCACAGTTCACCGATAAATTCTGCCACAGCTGGTCAACAAAAGGTCCTACTGTAATGTGATCAATATATCTGTTTGTTTGCGTGTGCGTACATGTGTGTGTGTGCACGTGTGCGTGCGTGCGTGTTTGCGTGCACCTGTGTGTTTCCATAGAATACCTTATGTAAATTGTTTCAGTAGGACTGTGCTCTGCATGTGTATAGAATAACGATGATAATAATAATGATAATAATAATAATAAGGTACATTTATCACGCGCTCATCAATGCACTGAGTGCTCACATGATACATACTAACCTATGTACAACCTATGTACAACATAGGTTAGTATGTATCATGTGAGCGCTCAGTGCGCTGATGAGCGCGTGATAAATGTACCTTATTATTATTATTATCATTATTATTATCATCGTTATTGTTATATCTGATCAATGTACGTTATTATTATTATTATCGTTATTGTTATATATATGATCTTTCATCTAACAGCTTAAGAAGAACCAGAGAAACCCCTATTCCTAGCATTCCCCGTGCCCTAGTCGGTTGGCACCATCTCTTTCATATCATAATGACCATGGTCGTGATCTTCAGCCACAGGTGGAAGGGGTTTATGAGACTGACAAAAGCGCCTACGGATGTGCAAAACAGCAATGGCCACCCACAGAGGAATCGGGGTGAAGATGGCGGACGTTATGGGCGCTACGATGCTGATGTCAGACTCTGGGTGGTCCAGCGACAGCAGAAGTAGCACGATAGCAATGCCAGTGTTCTGAATCCCTGTCTCAATGGCCACCGTCAAGACGTGTTGGCGAGGCAGACGGCAAACAAAAGCGACCAGCCCGCCAAGCATGAAGCCCAGGTACGGCAGCAAAGCTGCCGTTAGCAGCACCTGCGACATAGTCGTGGAGTCATGGTCAAAGCATTTATGAAAATCTTGCTCCATGAAATTGTTACTAAACAGCTCACGTCAAAGTATTTACGGAAATCCTGGTCCACAAAATTACAATGTTTTTGTGGATGTTCTGCTCCACAAACACAAGTTACTCAAAAGTTGTACAGTCTTTGTCAATGTCTTTGTGGATGTCCATGTGTTACTAAGGAGTTGTGGAGTCATTGTCAATGTCTTCGTGGATCTCCTGCTCCAAATTCTCCCATTGCTTCATGCTTTGTGGATCTCCTGCTCCACAAACACATGTTACTAAGGAGTTGACCTTGTAGTCATTGTCAATGTAACTGTAGATATCCTGCTCCACAAACACGTTACTAAGGAGTTGTGGAGTCATTGTCAATGTCTTTGTGTATGTCCTTCTCCACAATGTTACCAAGGAGTTGTGGAGTAACTGTGACCTTCTGATCACCAGCCTGACACTCTACCACTGAGCTATCCCTGCCCACCCTCACACCATGAACCAGCTGAAGCCATTGACATAAAACAACCAACCGCACCAGACATTCGCCCACACAGGCAGCCTCTCTCTCTCACCTGCAAAGACATCAGGCGGAAGATGTAGAGGTTGGCGTACACGCCGACGGTGAGGACAAAGAGGAGGAAGACCACCATGAGGACCTTGCTGATGGTGACCATCACAGTGGCCCAGCGTGGGCGCTTGTGCCTGATGAGCAGCCCCAGCCCCACAGCAATGATGAGGCCCACCAGGGAGTACAGGATGTTCTGGTAGGGCACCGTGATGCTGGTGTGGCTGTACAGGAGCCGGCCCAGGGTGAAGATCCACAGGGGAACCATCCCTGCAACACGGTGCATGCAGCCCATAATGATGGTTGTCATCAGGATCAGAGTCGGAATGTTTACTGTCCAGGTACACGTTTACCAGGAAATGTGTCTGTAGTGCATAGTTGAAAATGAAATAAACAAGAGGCTTAATGCTTAAACACGGCAGTAAAGACTAAAACCAGTAAATGCACACACACACATGCATGCACGCATTTTTTGCTGTATTTGTGTGGGTTGGGCGTGCGTGCGTGCGTGCATGCATGTGTGTGGTTTTCTTGAGAACCTGTCAAACAAAATAACAACCAGTATGTCTGACCAATTACTGATTTTATCCCCAGTATATATATATATATGCTGATCTTAAATGGTAAAATACAGGAAATTACCAGTTAATGCATACCTGTTAACCCATACAGTTTACCAGTATAAAATATAAAAGAATCATTATTTTGGGGGGATATGGCTATACTGGAAAATGGATACAGGAAAACATAATTTTCATGAGATTTTGTTGTTGTTTTAAAGTTAAACTGAGCAAAAAGACTGAAAAACTGTCAAAGGAGCAGCTGATGAACGCCATCACCAAATCCACAGTTGCTGGCCTAGTGCAATAGGCTAAGAAATCTCATCAGAAGTGAGATTTGAAGTTGAGCATGCATATTTAGCACAACTTT
Source organism: Alviniconcha strummeri (assembly GCA_963584105.1). Taxonomy (NCBI): domain Eukaryota; kingdom Metazoa; phylum Mollusca; class Gastropoda; family Provannidae; genus Alviniconcha; species Alviniconcha strummeri. Next base: position 3,608,531 of record OY757546.1, read on the forward strand.
GCTTCTTCCTTCCACTGCCACATGTGCCAATTGGAATTCAAGATGCCGCTGGTACCAGCGAAAAAACAAAAGACCCCAGCCTGCATAAGGGAAATACAGGTTCACAAACTCTGGACTTGACAGCTATGTTAATGTGAACCCTGAAATATCACTTAGTATATTATATATATATATTCATAACAAATGGTAAAACAACTCCAGCAAGATTATCCCAGCAAGATTATCTATTTAAGCAAGGAGTGAGCTATGTGATTCTTCAGCATCAGCAGAAGCTACACTAGCAGGCCATGGGGTTATGTGGGTTAATGGGACCCATGTGGGTGAATGGGATATGGGTCAATGTGACCCATGCAGGTCATGGGCTATGGGGATCAATGGGACCCATGTGGGTCATGCAGTTATGTGGGTCAATGGGCTCCATGCAGGTCAAGGGGTTATGTGGGTCAATGACTCAATGGGACCCATGTCGGTCATGCGCTTATGTGGGGCAATGGGATCCATATGGGTCATGGGGTTATGTGGGTCAATGACTCAATGGGACCCATGACCATGTGGGTCAATGGGTTTTGTAACCTTTCTTCAGAAGGTTGACCTGGCACCTTACCCAGAGCTGCAATAGTACTGATGAAAGTCATGGTGACACTGAGAGTCACGTCTCCCTCCAGCAGCAGCGTGTATGCATTGCTGGCAGAGCCCCCTGGTGAGCAGCCAAGTGCAAAGAAACCCAGTGCCAAGGCCGGTTCAAACTGGAATGCATGAACAGCAGCAAAGGATATCTGGAAAAGAAACAAACAAATGAAAAAGCTTAAATTTGAAGGTAAGTACTAGGTCAGTCAGGTAAGCCATAAAGTTCTGTGCACTTTCACTTTCAGGAGAGGTCAACCACACACACACCCCCACACCCCCCCGCCCATATCTCCCCTCTCTTCCCCATCTCAATAGTCTCATCCTTATCTTTAAATGACAGTTTTGATACTGTACATATTATTTTTGACATACATAACAAGCACAGCATACACATAAATGGCCATAAGGAAACCATTTTGCTGACTTAAGTTTGTGAACACCTGATGCACGTCAGAAACAGCTTGGTTTAAACAAAATTTATTTCATACATGTATAACAATACTTTAACAACATAACAGCTGGTCTGTGCAACAAGCAAAAATACTTACACATTAATAAGTTTTCAGCCCATGGCAACCTGCTCTGCAAGATTAGTACACTAGATTGCTTTCTTATGTTGGCCCAACTGTTTGAAACAGTCTGCCTCAGTTTTTCAAGCTGCCCTCAAGATGCACCTGTTCAATAACTATTTCTAAACTTTTTTCACAGCTGTGCTTATCTCCCCTGTCCAATGGGTGTCTTGTGTGTGTGTGTGTGTGTGTGTGTGTGTGTGTGTGTGTGTGTGTGTGTTAAATGTTATTGTAAAGTGCCCTGCCCTTCCACCTTGTGTGGTAGATGGGCATTATAATTGATAGAAATTATCCCCTTTCTTCTTCTTCTTCTTATTTCCCATGACATTTTGCTTTTAACATGTTAGTTGTTACATTGTTAGTATGACCCTGGCCCTGAAAAAGGTTAAGGACTTAAGATGATAATTATAATATATTTACACAGACTGTTAGAGTTACTAATAAATATATTTAAATATATATAGCACAATAAGTACATGTATGATATGAAGAATGTGTATGAAATAATATAATCCAAAGATTATCTATAAATAATAAAGTGTATTTAAATAAATTAGTATTTTTTGATGTATGTCAGACGGTAAAGAATTCCATTGCTGATTGCATTTTATAACACTGATCGTTCAATTTCAAGCATTACATTTTCGCATTATTGAATACAAACAAAAATCTTTCTTCTTTTTTTAATAAAAAAAAAAAGGCATTCAAATTTTCTGTTAGTGTAACTGTACCAAACACACAACACTACAAGTTTGCATAATTGATCACTTTCAGCATCCCACCCTACGAAGTACGATGCACTGACCAAAGTACACAGCAGATGTAGGCAAGTTTAAAACTGATCACTAGGTCTATGAGTATCAACAGTAATTAGTATTGTAATCACATATTATAATATTATATAAATTATATAAATCATAATATATAATTGTGATCTTTGAACATTCAAATTCATTACCAGTGGCATGAGGATAAACTGTGAACAGAAGCCAATCAACGGGGCGATGGGGCGCTTTAACGTTTCTTTGACAACAGGTAGTTCCATCTTGCAGCCCATGCCTAAATTGACGATGGAGACAAGCAGGACAACAACAACCCGGAACATCAAGTCGATTGTTCGCTCCTCTCTGATAACCACAACTGTATAACCAATGCTGTGGGAAACCACAGTCTGCTTGTCTGTTGGATATACATCAGTCAAATTGAACTGATTTCCTGTCTGACTCACATAGTTCCCAACAGATGTCTCACATGGCAGATTTACTCTGTCTTGTGAAAAAACAAATGTCAAGAGGATAACTGTTCTTCCCACAAACAAGCCTTTCACAGAGAATGGGAACTGCCCTGAAGAGTTGGTTTGAAGGTCAAAGGTTTTGCTGTCTGATAACGTCGTTGCTTTGTCTGAATCTTCTGCTTTGACACATATGGTAAGCCACAGGTTGGTATTCTGTGCTACAGATGCTAATTCTAATGTGTAGTTCATGTGAAACGTTTGTATTTCCTCTTCTGTGATCACCCTTCCTGAATCAGAGTCTAAAAAGTCAGTGAAAACAGCCAACACAGCCTGGTTTCCCTTACAACTCCTCAGCATTGCCAGCAAACAGAACAGCAGAAGTATCAGATGCATCTTCAACTTCAACATGATGTAACTTGCTGTGCTAATTGCTAGTTCACTACAACTAAACTCCTACAAGTGTCAAGTATGCTGACAATTATGCCCAAGGCTCTCACTCTGAATATCAAATGAACACGGCTCTGCAACATATTTCGTCACGCCACTTTCTACACGTCAGAAACAGTTTGCAAAGTTCAACTATCAGCATCTGTTGCAAATGTGTGAACATTCTACAGCTGAAAAAGGTCGGGTCACACTAATACTGTAACAGTATAATACAATCTCAGGCTCACGCTCCCACTCTCATTGCGCTGAAAGTTGCTCCAAAAGTAGAGCACGATGACAGGCAAGTTTCACACATGTTGGAAGCATATCCGGAATCCGCTGTCCCCACCACTGTTATACTTATAGATACCTCGGGTTGCTGGATTAAAAAATACTAACGTTGCGTTCACGAGATAATTATAGTGATCAAGAAAGCTGTATCAAGATGGTCACCCTGTCCTTGAACAGCGTATGGCAAGGGACATTGTTTGATCCTCTGTCTCTCGATCAAATGCTAGCTCTTCCATCGTCATTAAAACGACAGGCACAGTACACAAGATTAAACTGCATAGGGGCCTGATTTGGGAAATGTCATTCGAAATCGGCTAAGTTGACGAGGGGAGATAACTCTAAAAGCCAACATGGCAGCCTCCTGGTGCCACTTGCGAGTTTGGTACTGCAAAAATGGAGAAAAGTTATACAAAAAAACTCGGAGGTTGCTACCGTCAAGGGTGCCAATGTCATATCATATTTCATTGCGACACTTAGCTTCAACGTCGTCGCTTAAGGTATGGTACGGAGAGGGAAGCTCACAACTTCATCATGACGCAACTTCGATCATTTGTCATTTTGCCGACACTCATCATATCAGTTTACGGCTATTAGGCTCATGATCTTGTTTGCCTTACTCCTGTGCGGCTTTAGTTAGACTTAGAGCAGCCAGTGTAATAATTTGATAACTATCCCTTCTGCCCTCCCTGAATTATGAATATTGCCTTCCCCGTGCCAGAACAGTGGAAGGAAATCTCTCTGCAGGGATATATATATATATATATTATTTTTTATTATTATATATATATCTGTCTGCTCATAAATTTATTTGTCGATAACCACTTTTGGAACCCCGTCGGTTCGCTGTCCTCAAATGGTTTGAGGATGTGTGTGTGCGTGTGCTTGTGTATAACACTGGCACAGTACGGAATGAACTCATAATTATGTGGCTATGCCAACGTAGTGCATACTTCAAGTTCATTCCGTACACACACACACACACACACACACACACACACACACACACACACACACACACACATACATTCTCATACCATTTGAGGACTGCTAAACCGATGGGGCTAAAAGTGGACATTGCCATTTGTTTGCTCATAACCAACTCATTTGCAGTTGATATGAATCTATTATTTCACTGTTGTTGTGTCTTATGATCTCACTAATTGTGGTTGGCCCGAGCTTTCCCTCCATCAGTCCATGTCTTCTGTTTGTGTGTTGTTAAAGCTAAACTGATCATCTGATGAAAGAAACTTGTATTAACTATTATTCAAATTCAATTCAAATTCAAAATACTTTATTGTCTGTTGCAATCATAACAATCAAATGGACCGGACATTTTTCTTCACTCACACCAGCTCTGCCACATTAAATAATGTAGTTAAATTAATTTAAACACATTAAAAACAGAAAGAGGTATAATGCATAAAGAACAGCTGTCATAATTTAAGATAAGTGATTTAACTAATACATCCTTCACAATCACATGTATATTGTGCAGAGGCCTCATTGTCTTAAATAACTAAAATGTTGTCTGAACCAGTAATGGCAATATAACTGATGTCATGATTTACTGACTGACTGATTGAGCATTAGTAGTATTGTTTTTATAATTAGTCTTATACGTAAAAAATTACAATTAATAGAACTGTATTTGATTTTGATGACATTTTTTGCAGAAAGACAATTTCCAAAAGATAACTTATGATGTTGCAACAGGCAAGGGACAAAAAAAAGGTAATACAACTGTATTAATTCATATGTATATAATATATATAATAATATACAAGCTGATAAGTGATATCACTTATCAGCTTGTCTGAAATACATCATGTAAGATATTGTATTGTACTGTATGAACTATGTCAGTATGTGTCATGTGTTCACACTATTGTATTTTACTGTATGGACTATGTCAGTATGTGTCATGTGTTCACACTGTTTGAATGGGTACATGTATGCATGCATATATATAAAATAGCGAAAAATGATTAATGGAAGATGCAACATTTAGGTAGCAGCAGCCTCTCATCGCCTATGCGGGAACATCGGAACTTTGCTCAATTTTACTGTATTTCAGTCACTAATTTCTCCACAGTCTCTGAATGTATCCTCTTGGAAATTATATGAATAAAAAGAACGTTTTCTTCGCATTCTTATGGTTGTTTTTATGTTTGCATGCAATGTACCTTGAAAAATCATCAGTTGATTTTCTACGGGAGGTATTTGCCGTTTGTCCGGTGCCGATCACGCGGTCCGAGACTTGAACGAAAACAGTCAATGTGTTTATCCGTTCAGTGACAAAGCGATACGCATTGTACACAGCAATATGTGGTATCACTGGATCGGAAATTGAATGCCGATTCCAGTGGTGTAAACGCCGTGGTCGTTTACAAACATCTCTGGTCGCTAGAACGCTCAATTTTAAACCGCAAAACGCCCTCAAATGTCTAACATATCCCCCTCAAAACGAAGCTGAATCCATACCCTTTTGAATGAGGTATGGGGCTAATGGATTGATGACCTGTGGGTCTTTCACAAGCCAATAAAAGACCGCAATAAAGGCGCTTTTTTCAAATTGAGTTCATCCAAGGTGGCATCGACCGCGTGGAGTTTTTTTGACTCAATTGCCGAGTTTTGGCACATGATCCGTGAGTATTCTCTTCACCTGGCTCCAGTTTACTGAATTTGGTGATAGTTTATCTCATAATTTAGCATTTTCATATGATATTTTGATTCATTCTTGCAGGATTGCCTAAAATCTTACGATTTCCTCGACCGACTCATAGTTCTGTCTTTGTTTACAAATATGACTAACCGGAAGTTGTCGATCACTTGCTTGTTCTCCTAAATATTGCCAAAATAAGCCAAAGTTTTACAAAAATAGTCATTGAAATACATTCTCTGATGTCTTCTGGAACAATATTATTTTGGGGGGACAAACCTTTGACGTAAATTCATGGCAATGGCTGTTTTCGTGATCAAAATTCTTCATCAGGGGAGGTAACTAAGATGCTGAGAAAACACAGTCGACTTCATAACTTCTGCACTTGAACTCTGTTAAAAGTCTTTTTCGTTTTTCAACGATCGTAATTAAATTCTCAGACTTTAATAGGATGTTGACCAGCATTTCTAGTTCAAAATTATAAGTGGATTTCTGCTTTGCTAATGGTAGCCAGTCTGATATTGTGGTAAGTGATGATAAAATCATAACAGATAAGAGTTAAGGCCTGAGTGATAATGATTATTATTAATTATGCTGTAGGCCATAGATCATTCTCTCAATCAAGATCAACAGAAACAACAAAACTGTGTTGTTGTTTTCCTGCAGATGATGACCAGTTTTCCAAACTGAAGGCTGTTTTCCTGGCAACTGGGAGAGGATGCCGGCAAGACCTTCCTCTGGTTGAAGTGGACAACCGACTGTTAGTGCAGCTGCTTCTCCTGAAAGATGAGGGATCCAAGACTTTGGATGAGACTGCATTCTTCCAGCAACTTCTCAGGCCAGATCTGGTCAAGACAGTGCTGCTTTCTCGCCTGCAGTATTTATGGTCAACAGACTGAAGGAGCTGTTTGGAGGCGAGCCACTTCCAGAACTTCCACCTCTTCACGGCCATGGCGGCTGCCAACAGTGATGTCTACAAGTGGAAGAGGAATCTGACCCAGGAGATGTCGACTGAACCAGAGGATGAATCAGAACCTGATGAACCTGAGTTTGAAACCAGCTTCAGATTTCAACAGGAGGGTGACATTGTGGCAGTCTACAAATTACAATGTAGAAGATTTCTTTTTCAGCAAAGTCACCAGGGTTATCAGTGAGGAAGAGGCAATAGTCAATTTCTTGGAGAAGGCGGCAGTAAAGATGGAGTTGTTGTGTATAGGTGGCCATGCTCTGAAGATTACACTCAAATCTCCTCCACAGTTGTGTTTGCCAAGAATCTGCAACTTGCACCTTCATCATTGTCTCCAGGGACGTTCGTTCTTTGTTGAATCTCGCAGGAATTTATTTGGCAGATATCAAGCACTCAGATGCTATTTACAGTAAAATCACCTGTAGACCATGTCAACTGACTCCAAATCACAGCCTTGTAGGCCTGTATGTTCATGGATGATAAAGGTGATACTGCTGTACCATGTTTTCTTTAGCATACACGTCCTTTTTCTGCTGTGAAAAGTGAAGATTTTGCAGACTTTAAGACTCTAACACTCAAAATAAGTGCAAATGCTGCTGCAAATGTACTTCACACTTAGTTTAATGTACATGCAAAGTTTCATGGCTGTATCTGTAGTGGTTTTCAGGTTATGAGTTAAAGTGTGAAAACCATTAGATTTGTCCTTTTTTTCCACTGTGAAAAGTGAAGTTTTTGCAGGCTTTAAGATCTATCACTCTCAAAATAACTGCAAATGTTGCTGCAAGTGTACTTCACACTTAGTTTAATGTACATGCCAAGTTTCATTGCTGTATCTGTAGTGGTTTTCAAGTTAATACCAGTTAAAGTGTGGCAACCCACATATTTGTGTTTTTTCCGCTGTGCAAATTGAAGATTTTGCCAACTTTAAGACCCTGTAACTTTAAAAGTAAGAGTCAGAGCTGCTTAGAAAAAAATAAGTGCAAAGACTGTGATAAACCCTGCTTGGAAATCCATTGGGAAAGCTGTCATTGCCATATGTTACCCACTGTGTGGTGTCAAAAGTGCTCTTTCATGCAAATTGGCAAGCTCGGAATTGCTTTTTGGAGCAACTTCAGCCCTCTGCCTATGTTTCATCTTTTTTTGCTGACCATATGATTTAGCTGTGACAAAGTGCAACCAAGGTATACTTTTGAAAAGTGTAAGTATTTGGATTCTCCCATGTTCATGAGAACCACTATGGGGGGGTAAATTTGAGAACATGTAATAAACTGTTTATTGTCGTGCAAAACTGTTTTCAAATGGCTATATCTTTGGAACTAATTAAGATAAACAGATACTTTTTTCTTTTCTTTTTCATTTCTTGTATCAATATGGCCTGTCTGAAAATGCATAAATTAAATTGCTGTTGTAAAATTTAAATTTTGGCTGCCGCTACCTACAACATTTCTGAGGCTGATAAATAAAAATTAAAAAAATTAAAATTTCAATTTCATGTAAAAATAAACCAAAAATGTAAAATGATGCATTGATAGATACTCTTTTCCATGTTAACAAAGTCATTTTCTACTCAGCCAAACATTTTAAGCTTGTTTCATTACTTAAAAAAAAAAAAAAAAAAAAAGGTAATTGATCATTATTTTACTCACAGAATCAGAAATAGTATGATTTCATGACTACCATAATTCAAAGAAATTGTATTGAAACAGTCATTCTGATTCCATTTTAAAAATTAAAATCTGATGAATGCTTTTCTGAGTTTTAGCAGTTAATTGACATGTTTTGTGGGCTTTGATTTTTAATAAACACGATGAAACACCTGTAACTAAAGTGAAATTTTAGCAATTAATTAACATGTTTTGTGGGCATTGAATAAAGGGGGCGGGGATAGCTCAGTGGTTAGAGCGCCGGACTCGTGATTGAAAGGTCGCGGGTTCGAATCCCTGCTGGAACGGCAGGAGAATTTTCTTCTCCAGGGTCGACTTTCTGTGCTGACTCTTATTTTGGTATCCGTTCCACCCCAGTGTTACCACAGTAGCACGTAAAAAATCTCGGTCATTCTGCCAAAAGTGCAGGTGGCAGGTTACAGCTAAACACGCATACATCTTATGTATGTGGCTTTTATTGAACCGTGCTTCGGCATTGGTCACAACTTGTCCCTAATATGTCAAATGACATCTGAGGACATTAAGCATCAACTCATCAGCATTGAATAAACATGATGAAACACCTGTAACTAAAGTGAAGGTGATGCATGGGTGTGGAAACTAGAGTTTGTTGCTGGTGAAGAAGGATATTTCCATATATATATATATGTACCCTAGGTATTCCAAAGTGAGTGTTGCCACTGGTGAACACTGCTGAAAAGGGCGGTTTCAAATTTCAGATAATTTTCAACACTTTCTTCCAAAGCTGAGAGTCCACTCACAACAAGAAAAATCACCACTATCATATAGTATCAATTCATTTATATTCTCTCTCTTGATCATTCAGCACTAAATTGTTTAGTGTGGCCTAGTATATTTTTTACCTTAGTATATTTTTGGACAAGCATTTGAATATGGTGAGGGTGTGTGGTTGCGTAATGCAATCAGAATAATCTTCAGTCATTTGCAAACGTTTAAAACCAGACATGATTTTTAAAATAAATTTGACAAAACTGTGACTTTCTGGCCTTCATGCCAAATTATAATTTATATAAGTTTATTTCACCAAAAGCATAATACAACACAATTTGAAAAGTGATGACAGCTAAAAGTTTTGTTTTGTTTTTGTTTGTTGGATGTGTTTCTTGTTGTTTGTTTGTAGGTTTTTGTTTGTTTCTTTTTGTATTGTTGTTTTCTCTCTCACATGCTCTCTAAAATGCTCTCTTTCTTTCCTTATAAGTTATATTCTTCTTTAACCCCAAATGGATGATGCAATAAAAACATGGAATTAAGTAATCTGACATCATGGCATAAAAAGGCTTGAAAATCATGTCTGGTCTTAAGCTTTTGCAAACGACTGTTATTGGAGAAGGACTTTTGCAGATACCAGATGTCCTCTGCCCACTGTGTACAGCCCGCTGTATGTGGAGGCGGCGTGGTACGACTGGTGGCTCAGCCAAGGCTATTTTGAGGCGCATGCCCAGCAGGCAAGTCTGGAGCCTTCTTCTTTTGGGTAAACCTCTGGAGTCCAGGGTGGATGAGCATGTTTCGTTGAGTCTGATTCAGCATGCAAATGATGGTAGTTTGCCCCATTAGACTGAAGCTGGTCATCTGTGAAGGGTACCATTATTACCCATGCTGAAGTTTTTGTTGGTAACCACACAGTCTTCCACTCATTTCTGTGCTTTAACTTGTGGGGAAAGCATGATCCTTACTGTTTGGGCTTCTGTGCAGAATATTAATTGTGACATTCTGATTGGTTGAAAGGTTCAGGTGATTGGCAACCAAGAACCCAGTGATTGGCTGAAGTGTTCAGGTGATTGGCAGCTCAGAACCAGTGATTGGCTGAAAGGTTCAGGTGATTTGGCAGCCCAGAGCCCAGTGATTGGCCAAAGTGTTCAGGTGATTGGCAGCCCAGAACCCTGTGATTGGCCAAAGTGTTCAGATGATTGGCAGCCCAGAACCCAGTGATTGGCTCAAATGTTCATGTGATTGGCAGCCCAGAACCCTGTGATTGGCCAAAGTGTTCAGGTGATTGGCAGCCCAGAACCAGTGATTGGCTCAAATGTTCATGTGATTGGCAGCCCAGAACCCTGTGATTGGCCAAAGTGTTCAGGTGTCTGGCAGCCCAGAACCAGTGATTGCCTGAAATGTTCATGTGATTGGCAGCCCAGAACCCAGTGATTGGCTGAAATGTTCATGTGATTGGCAGCCCAGAACCCAGTGATTGGCTGAAGTGTTCAGGTCACTGGCAACCCAGAACCCAGAACCCTGTGCAGTGGCTTCCTGTGACCCACAATCCTTATGAGATGTCAGGGAGTTTTCTCAAGAAGACTTTGCTGTCTCTTGCTGAGTCAGTGGTTGTGCTT
>OY757546.1:3624315-3649315 GCA_963584105.1 Alviniconcha strummeri
GTTTATATGTTAAACCTGCTGCATGGTGCACAGAAATTCGAGTGAGTGTCACTGCTGACAGCCTGACTTCAAACTGTGAAGTTTGAAGAATTTACAGGTAAATTAAGGTATGGTGTAGTTATTCAGTCTTTTGACTGTTCCATTAGCGATTTCATTTTGTCTTTGAGGATACAGGGCTGAATACTGTTTTAATGTTTTTTCTTTGGCGCGGCAAATTGAAACCAAAACATGCAGGAATATCTTTTGATGATAAAATGTTAGGAAGGTGTTAATGGAGGCAACATCAAATGAAGAAAAAGAAGTGCTGAAGTTTGATGATGTGCCATTTCAAAGGCTTTGTCACCACTCATGGTACAAGCATCCATGCTGTTGCAAATCGTTTCTTAGCAGTATTTGTGAGTAAATCAGAAGACGCATCTCAATCATCAATTCTGATTTCCCAGGAGCGGTGAAGGTCACACCAGGTCATGACCCAGTGGACTTTGAGGTCGGCCGCAGACATGACCTGCCAGAGCTGAGCATTCTGGACGATGAGGGCAAGTTGTGCGGAGATGTGCCACGCCTGTTTGACGCTCTGCCGCGCTTTGTCGCCAGGGTGGCGGTGAGGGCAGCACTGACGGACCTTGGGCTGTACCGTGGGGAGGTCGATCATACCATGGTGCTTCCCGTCTGTAGGTGGGTTCCTTAGCCTGCGTTAGCTACTCCTACAGGCATTGGATGCTGCACCTGAATTTTGTTTGTTGATTTGGTTTTTTTTTTGCTGCTGACATCTTCACTGGCCAGCTGGTGGTTCTATGAGGCGGGGCAGGATTTGGAGAGATTGAGGGAAGCGAGGGGTTGTGAGATCTAATAATGCTTGAAATGACTGACTATAAAATGATGTCTCTGACTACACAGGCTAGCACAAATAAGATCACACAGCAGGTTAGGTGATGTTTCGTTGATCAGAGGATGTGGTGACATGTTTAGTCGATCACGGGATGTGGTGTGACATGTTTCAATTAATCAGGGGATGTGGTGTGACATGTTTCAGTTAATCATGGGATGTGGTGTGACATGTTTCAGTTAATCATGGGATGTGGTGTGACATGTTTCAGTTAATCAGGGGATGTGGTGTGACATGTTCCAGTCGATCAGTCGATGTGGTGTGACATGTTTCAGTTAATCATGGGATGTGGTGTGACATATTTCAGTTAATCAGGGGATGTGGTGTGACATGTTCCAGTCGATCATGGGATGTGGTGTGACATGTTTCAGTTGATCACAGGATGTGGTGTGACATGTTTCAGTTAATCAGGGGATGTGGTGTGACATGTTTTAGTCAATCACAGGATGTGGTGTGACATGTTTCAGTTGATCACGGGATGTGGTGTGACATGTTTCAGTCGATCACGGGATGTGGTGTGACATGTTTCAGTTAATCAGGGGATGTGGTGTGACATGTTCCAGTCAATTACGGGATGTGGTGTGACAGGTTTCAGTTAATCATGGGATGTGGTGTGACATGTTTCAGTTAATCAGGGGATGTGGTGTGACATGTTCCAGTCAATCAGGGGATGTAATATGACATGTTTCAGTCAGTCAGGGGATGTGGGTGTGACATGTTCCAGTCGATCAGGTGATATGGTCTGGCATGTTTCAGTCGATCAGGTGATGTGGTCTGGCATGTTTCATTCGATTAGGTGATGTGGTCTGGCGTGTTTCAGTCGATCAGGAGATGTGGTGGAGCCACGACTCAAGGAGCAGTGGTTCCTGAGCTGTCAGCAGATGGCCCACAGGGCTGTGCAGGTAATCATCACTGTCAGGGCCCAGTGGTCTCTAATTCCTGTATCTGCTGTTTCTCCTAACTGGAGCACATGGCTCATTACAAAGCAAAGAACAAAAGAATCAACACACACATGCATGCATGCCCAAAGGCGCGCACGCACACACACACACACACACGCACGCACGCACGCACGCACGCACGCACGCACGCACGCACGCACGCACGCACGCACGCACGCATGCATGCATGCATGCCCAAAGGCACACACACACACACACACACACACACACACACACACACACACACACACACACACACACACACACACACACACACACATACATTCTTTCTGTCTCTCTGTTTCTGTCTCTGTCTGTCTGTCTGTCTGCCTGTCTGTGTGTGTGTGTGTGTCTCTCTCTCTCTCTCTCTCTCTCTCTCTCTCTCTCTCTCTCTCTCTCTCTCTCTCTCTCTGGGCTGGAGGTAAGAAGACCATGTGTCTATTCCACTACCCTCATAAAATAGTTTATTCATTCATTCTCTATCTGTCTGTCTGCCTGTCAGGCTGACCATCTGTCTGTCTGTCTTTTTTTCTCTCTCTCTGTACTGTTTATAGTAATCATGTCTTGTCATGCTTTGGTTTACAGGCTGTACAGAAGAGAGAACTGTTTATAGTAATTATTATGGTCTGTAGGCTGTACAGAGGGGAGAGCTGTTTATAGTAACCGTGTCTTGTCATGCTTTGGTTTACAGACTGTACAGAGGGGAGAGCTGTTTATAGTAACCGTGTCTTGTCATGCTTTGGTTTACAGACTGTACAGAGGGGAGATATGTTCATAATAACCGTGTCTTGTCATGCTTTGGTTTACAGACTGTACAGAGGGGAGAGCTGTTTATAGTAACCGTGTCTTGTCATGCTTTGGTTTACAGACTGTACAGAGGAGAGAGCTGTTTATAGTAACTGTGTCTTTGGTTTACAGACTGTACAGAAGAGATAACTGTTTATAGTAACCACATCTTGTCATGCTTTGGTTTACAGGCTGTACAGCACGGAGAACTGAAGTTTTCTGCACCTTATCATGAGGCAGTGTGGTTTGAATGGCTGACCAAAGTCAGGTGAGTTGACTGCAGTGGTGATAACGATGTTCGAAACACATGGAAGGTTCAAAGGCATTGCTTTTTTCAACACAAAACAAAGCAATGTTTTTATGATTTGTGTTTTTTGATCTTTTTGCTGGACGTTGACAGTCAGCTCTGTTTCAAATATTTTTTATGAGAAATAGGATCAGTCTACAGCTGTCTTCTTTCTGAATAATTACAAATTGTTTGGCTTAAGCCCATTCTTAACTGGGCGAATGTTTCTTCGTGAACCTAGTTGGAAGTATTTGGCGAAGCTAGTTGGTGCTTAACTGGGCCAAATTTTGTTCACGAACCTAGTTGGAAGTATTCGTTGAAGATACTTTCGGGGTCCAAAAAGCTTCGCTCAACATTTTCTGGGAACATTCGCCCTATTGGATGATCATTGCCTCTGATTGGCTGAGAGCAGAGCTCTCCTGTGGATGAAGAAAAAACCAAAATAAAAATGGATGACGGTGTCACTAGGTTCTTCACTCGCTTCAGAGGGAATTTGTTTATTTGTTGACTTGTGGGAGGCACAGCCTTGTCTTGGAGACCCAAAATGAGATAGTAGTTAGTTGAATTACCCTGTGAGGGATGATGAAAGTATATTGACTTTAGTCTACATTTTGGATCATGCTGTCTGCTGCGCGTCTGCCGCAAGTTCGGGCCGAAGCTTGCATCTCATTACAAGCCATTTGAGAATGAAGTAAAGTTTGGACTGTCCAAACCATATTCGGCGAACTAAAAGTTCAATTAAGAAACGAATCCTAGTTCGTCGAAGTGTCTGGAGCATGTTCGGGCGAACAAACATTTGCCCAGTTAAGATCGGGCTTAACAAAGCCAAGTGACTTCATAATAGGATCAGTGTACAGCTGTCTTCTTTCTAAATAATGACTGTTTGTTTGGCTTACAAAGCCAAGTCACTACATAGAGCAGTAGAGGTACACGCCCACTCACCAAAGACAGGTATGTTTGGAGACCTCCAGACATGTCAAGACCAAAAAGCACTGACGTTTGAGTCATAATTCTGCGTTCTTTGATGATGGTTTCTGTGAATATATAAAACCTTTTTCATTGTTAGAGAAAAAAATGAGAGCAATGTTGTCTGCAATGGTGATTGCTTTTTATACAGTGTTATTCTCTGCTCTTTAGCAGACTCACTGTGCTTGTGTGTGATTCTGCGTGAGCGACTAGCTTTTATAGCGCGTTTTTGAATGTATCCACCAGAGTGGTGTGCTTACAGCAATGCAGTGTCACCACCATTTTATTGAGGTTATAACTGTAAAAAGATTGAGGCCCAGTATTAAGAAAGAAAAAAATATATATATAAATAAATTATGGGACACTTTTGGGCTAGGAATGATTCTTTGGGCTGTTGGATTTTCACATTTGCTGGTACAGGAGGGGATGGGGTGTACTGGTGTTTATGTTTGCAGGTCAATGCTTTTATTATTGTCTGTGTATGGATATATGTGTGTGTATGTCTGCCTGTATGTTATATGTGTATTTATGTATGTGTGTGAGTAGGTGTATATATACAGGGTCTGCACGGTCTTTGAAGGTTTTAAAAAAATTGGGAAAAATGGAATAAACTTTTCAAGGCCTTAAAAGTCTAGGAAAACTGAGTTGGTCTGTGAAAGTTTGAGAATTTTGTGGTCTTCAGAGTGCTAGGGAAAAACTGTCAGCTTATCATTCAGAAAATGCATTTCCCAAGACAAAACAGTAGTTTTTTTGTTTTTGTTTTTAAATAGCCATGCAAAATCACAAAGAACAATAGAGTGCATCAGCCATCGGCTACAGTAAGGGTTGCGTCCCTCTGCAGAAGAGTTGCGTACCTTTGTGTTGCTTTTCCACACCACATTTGGGCATCATACTGGGGTTTTACAGTTGTGAAAAGTTTGTGAATTTTGAAAGATTTTTCCGTACAAACCCTGTATATATGTGTGTGTGTGTGTGTGTGTGTGTATGTGTGTGTGTGTGTGTGTGTGTGTGTGTGTGTGTGTGTGTACGTGTGTGTGTGTGTGTGTGTGTGTATACATATGGAAAACAAGGTTATTGTTTTCTAGGCAGTGTGTTTATGTTAGAATGTGATACTTATGGTTTTGTTTGCTGGACTTTGTGTAAATGGTTTTTGTCGTGAGTTGTTTGCACAGTGCGGGGAGTTTAACTCTGGTTAGAGAATGATGCTTTACAACAACTACCTATTGTTACTGTTTCTCAGGGACTGGTGCTTATCCCGTCAGCTGTGGTGGGGCCACAGAATTCCTGCATACAGATTTCTGGTAAGCGCCAGCATGCACCATGTTAAAGCCTGTTCTTAGCTGGGCGAATGTTTATTCATCCGAACATACTTCAGACACTTTGACGAACTATGATTTGTTTCTTAATTGAACTTTTAGTTCACCGAATATGGTTCGGACAGTCCAAACTTTACTTCATTCTCAACTGGCTTGTAATGAGATGCAAGCTTCAGCCCAAACTTGCAGCAGACGTGCAGCAGACAGCATGATCCAAAATGTAGGCTAAAGTCAAGTCAAGTCAATATACTTTAATCATCCCTCACAGGGTAATTCAACTAACTACTGTCTTATTTTGGGTCTCTGAGACAAGGCTGCACCTTCCACAAGTCAACAAATAAACAAATTCCCTCCGAAGCGAGTGAAGAGCCTAGCGACACCGTCATCCATTTTTATTTTTGTTTTTTCTTCATTCACAGGAGAGCTCTGCTCTCAGCCAATCAGAGGCAATGATCGTCCAATAGGGCGAATGTTCCCAGAACATGTTGAGCGAAGGTTTTTGGACCCCAAATATAGCTTCGATGAATACTTCCAATTAGGTTCGTGAAGAAAAGTTGGCCCAATTAAGAACCAACTAGCTTCGCCAAATACTTCCAACTAGGTTCACGAAGAAACATTCACCCAATTAAGAACGGGCTTAACTGTGTCATTGTGGGGCTTATAAATTGCCATGGGATCTTTGTGAATGATATAATGTTAACACTCCAATGACAGTTTGTGTGACTGATACTGGTGAGTTACTTTGTGAATGATATAATGTTAACACTCAGACATCAGTTTGTGTTTTCGATACCAGTGAGTTGTTTTGTGAGTGATATAATGTTAAGAATCCAACATCACTTTGCGTGACAAATACCGGTGAGTTGTTTTGTGAATGGTATAATGTTAACACTCAGACACCATTTTGTCTTTTCAATACCAGTGAGTTGTTTTGTGCATGGTATAATGTTAACAATCCACTTTGTGTGACAAATACTGGTGAGTTGTTTGTGAACGATATAATTTAACACTCCAACAACACTTTGTGTGACTGATATGCTGGTGAGTTGCTTTGTGAATGGTATAATGTTTACACTCCAAGAACAGTTTGTGTGACAAATACTGGTGAGTTGCTTTGAGAATGATACAATGTTAACACTCCAACAACACTTTGTGTGACCGGTACCAGTGAGTTGTGAATTTGAAGAGCATGCAGGTATGGGATGGGGGAGGGGGGGGGAGGGGGGGGGAGGCGATGCAGGAAATGTAGGGTGTTGAGGCATGCATGCAGGTTTGTTGCATTTTGTAACTGAGGCTCCACACCAGGGATCATCTTCACGTTTCCTGCGTCCCCTGTGTTCAGATGGTGGTGGTGGGGGGTGGGGGGGGGGGGGGGGCAAGTAAGTAAGTAAACATGGTGCTTAACATCCACAGAAACCATAAAGCTTATTATGGACGGGGAAAAGGGGGTCAAGTGCAGGTTTGATGCATTTTGTAGCTGAGGCTCCACAGCCAAGATCATCTTCACGTCTCCTCGTCCCCTGTGTTCAGACAGATGGGGGTGAGGTCTGGCTGGCGGCCAGAAGCGAAGCAGAAGCTGTCGGCAAGTTCGGCAAACTGTATCCTGACTGCAAATATCACTCTTTCACACAAGGTACTTGTTGCTAGTTTCGGAGCACTGAGCAAGGTCGTGTGTTTTCTGTCTTTGTTTCTCTGGACCTGCTCCACCCCTACCCCTGTTTGGCCGTTTCAGTCGTTGATGTTAAACTGCCCGACCTCCCCCCTGCCCTTACATTCTTGCTGTGCGCCTGTGTGTGTGTGTGTGTGCATGTGTGTGTGTGTGTGCGTGTGTGTGTGTGTGTGTGTGTGTGTGTGTGTGTGTGTGTGTGTGTGCGTGCGTGCGTATGTGTGTTGTGTGTGTGTGTGCATGTGTGTATGTGCGTGTGTGTGTGTATTTGTTGTGTGTGTGTGTGTGTGTGTGTGTGTGTATGTATGTGTGCATGTGTTGTGTGTGTTTGTGTGTATGTGTGTGCATGTGTTGTGTTCGTGTGTGTGTGTGTGCGCACGTGTGTGTGCACGTGTGTGTGCACGCAAGGTTGGGAATACAATATTATGTTTATACATTATTGTTTAAGGTTTTATGTCTACAGTTTTGTTGATCTCCTTCTTCTTTTTCCTTTTTATTTAAAAGTCTTTTCACATCATCTCTGAACTGTGCACTTCAAATGCCAATACTGTTGCAGTTGCAAAAATTACCGTCGAAAGGGGATGGAGGGTGAACAAAAAGTGTCTTTGCGTCGTTTTTGGGCTGATCAGAAGATCGCGTGTTCATAGAAAAGAATGCGTTTTGGGGCATCCCAAAGCACGAGCAACAAGTTATTGCTTATTGCCAGGCACATTATGAATACGTGCCTCAAAAAATGCCTTTAACATTGGCAGTGTAAAATTCGCAAATTCACAGTCACCGCCTTCCATTGTGAAGATAGTACGCACCGGAAGTAAAAGCAGCCAAGGGACTTAAGCGATGCCGGGCAAATGTCAAGGGAGTTAACAACCCCGCCTGAATCGCCCAATAGAGAGGCACCAGTGCTTCATTGTTATTACTTGCTGTTGTGGTCTTTTTTCTCTTCTCCGTTTCATTTTGCCACGTTTGCATTACCAGCAATGAGTTTTTGTTTATGAAGTGCGAATATGTGTTGGAATGAGTAAACAACTGCTGGTGAGGTTGACAAAATAGAACGGTTTTAGAGAAATGTGTTGGAATATAAATGCATTTCTGCATCTCATTTTCGTTGTTTTTTGTTTTTTTTTCAGATGAAGACGTTTTAGACACGTGGTTTTCATCAGCATTGTTGCCATTTTCTGTCTTCGGCTGGCCAGATGATGTAAGTGTGAGCTGTCCAGTTGTTGTTTGATGACTGTAACTGTACCAGGCACACAAGCCATTAACACGATATGTGCTGTTGTGAGTTCATGACAAAGAAACGACCACGCACCAAAAAAATGCATGTGAAACTAGTGTTTTCATGCTTCCAAACTTTTCCTTCAGTGTGTGACACGACAGAGGGTTCCAAGCTGCCAGTCATTGAGCAGTTTCAGCCAATCAGAATGTTGCAGATCAAATAATGTTCTGACTCTGAGTGGAACGCCCAAAGAGTGTCGGCCACGTTTGGCCCACAAGCTGAGGCATAGCAACAGAGTGAAAGTTTGCTTCGTTTCAAACAGAAGTAACGGCACACATTCATTTCACCAAGAAGTGTGTGCTGCAGTCAAAGGAGGCAAATCACATTCATTTACGCGCTGAAATCCAACTTAAATCATGTATTCCACCCGTCAGCGTGGGAAAATGTGGTGGCCATATTGAAAGCTTGTGGGCATTTAACTTTGAGAGGTAGGTCTGGAGTTAGAGCTCAGAGCTGAAGCCTACATGGTTTCACGATTCAGGAATGAATTCCAGATAAAGGAGATGAGCTTCTACATTAGTTTAGGCTGTGATGGACCACTGCAGTTGAAGACGCTGCCATATCTTTGAGTGTTTGACGACATGAAGGGTTGAATTTTATGCAGGGCGGGGAGTTGGGCCAGTTCTGCGCATTTGATGACAAGAAGGGTTGAATTTTATGCCGGGCAGGGAGTTGGGCCAGTTCTGACCGTTTGGCGACATGAAGCATTGAATTTTATGCAGGGCGGGGAGTTGGGCCGGTTCTGACCGTTTGGCGACATGAAGCATTGAATTTTATGCAGGGCGGGGAGTTAGGCCGGTTCTGACCGTTTGGCGACATGAAGCATTGAATTTTATGCCAGGCGGGGAGTTGGGCCAGTCCTGAGCATTTGACGACACAAAGCATTGAATTTTATGCCGGGTGGGGAGTTGGGCCAGTTTTGAGTGTTTGGTGACATGAAGCATTGAATTTTATGCAGGGTAGGGAGTTGGGCCGGTTCTACCCACTGTCGCTGATGGAGACAGGCCATGACATCCTCTTCTTCTGGGTCGCCCGCATGGCCATGCTGGGTCTGGAGCTGACCGATACTCTGCCTTTTAATCAGGTGTGTGTCTGAGAGAGAGAGAGAGTGTGTGTGTGTGTGATTATGTGAGGTTTCACTCGCAGAGTGACTGATCCTTGCTTGCTTGTCAGCACAAGTCTGCATAATAGTATGGCATTATACCCAGCACATGCACATCAGCCTTCAAACAGTTGGCAAAGCAAGCACCTCAGCCACACAGCTTGGACATGCTGGTGTGCTGAGCAGAACCTCGCCCCCTTGCATACACACAGGCGGCTGGAAGGACCACCCTGTGCGTGCTGCACTGCAAGGACAGAGTGTGACGTGCGCAACGTTTCTTCACAGGTTCTGTTGCATGGGATCGTGCGTGACGCTCACGGACGCAAGATGAGCAAGTCTCTGGGCAATGTGATTGACCCCGTGGACGTCATCAAGGGTGCCTCACTGGAAGTAAGTTCCTTTTTAGTTCGCTTGTCATTTACTGTGATTTGCTAGCATTTTGTTGTTGTTGTTGTTGTTGTAGTTGGGTTTACTCGCATTTATGTGGACCTGCTTGAGATGTGGGTGGCATGTTTATGGACTTTTTTGAGTGTGTATATAGACACACTCTTGAACTGAAGTGAATGGGATGTGGTAGCCAAGTTCATTCATAACAGATTTTTTGGTGTTGAATGAGTAAGTAAATAAACATGCTGCTTAACGTCCACAGAAACCACAAGGCTTATTAGGGATGGGGAAAAGGTGGTATGGAGGTGGGGGAAGAGGGATATTATATACTTATCACTACACTGTCACCACCAGAATGACTCCTGCATTAAGATGGGCAGTGATGAGAGCCATTTTAATGTTTCATTAATTGTGAGGGACAAAGTCACAAGACAGCGTCCACAAATCACAAACCTTTTGAAGTGAAAGGAGAGCCAAAGCAGTGTCAAACCAAGGTCCTTCTGCTTACCAGCCTAACGCCTTACCACTAAGCCAAACCAGCTCACTGACTTGAATGACTGTGTTGACTTGTTTTTCGGATGCTTCTTCTTTGTGGAGAATCAGTGCATCATGTGCCATAGTTTGGATCTGATTAACAAGTGTGCATCACGTGTTATGGTTTAGCTCAGTGTAGAGTCAGTAGAGCACTCGCTCTCGAAAGCCAGGGTTAAGCACGAGTGAGTGTGGTCACCAAATGGATGGGTGGCCGTTATGTGCTAGGCTTTGCACCCACCCTGAGATTTCTCCTGAGTCAAAATTCTGTGTAGACTCCACAAAAGTCCTTTGGATGAGACTTACAAACCGAGGTCCCCCATGTTTATACGCATGCAAAAAGATCACACTCACGTTAAAGATCTTGCAGTCCATGTCAGAGTTCGGTGGACTATGGAAACAACAAAATAACCCAGCATGCACTAAAAATGACGGTAACGGCCAGCTTTGTGGCCAGTGGTCGTTGACGGAAGAAGAAGAAAAGGCTCTGATTAACAAGTGTGCAACAGTGTCCACTGACCAAGCATTCTCTCCAGGACCTGCACGGCAAGCTGGACAGTTCCAGACTGAGCAAAGAGGAGATCCGCACTGCCCGCGATGGGCAGAAGAAAGACTTTCCTCAGGGCATTCCAGAGTGCGGCACTGATGCCTTGCGCTTCACACTCTGCGCCTATGATTTTAAAGGTACGTTAAATATTTTAAAAAATATTTTAAATTTCTACAGTTGGAGAGTTGGAATGGTGATTGCTTGAGGGGTGTGTGTGTGTGTGGGGGGGTCTGTTTGTCAGTGTGTGTGTCTGTCTGTGCATGTGTGTATCTGTCTGTGCATGCGTGTGCATTTGCGTGTATGTGCATGTGTGTGAGTGTGTGTATGATGCATGTGGTGTGTGTGCATGCATGTGTGCACATACGTGCATGTGTAGATATGTGTACATTTGCCATCACGCACCCATGCGTGCATGTGCACATGTGCCTCTTTGCACATGAATGTGGGTTTTTTTGTTTTGTCTAGAGTCTCGAAATATGGAGCAGTGCAGAAATCACAAACACTATTCACAGGTCAGGAGAATGTTTATACTTGTACTGAGGCAATGTGCACAGGCTTTGATACAAAACATTAAGTAAGCAACATTTTGTACAGATGCCAGACTCATCAGGTTTGGTGCAAAACATGTTGAAGTACATTATATAACAATAAAATTAACAAAAACATCAGCTTTGTGAAAAACACCCAAAGATACCAGACAATGAGATGTGGATGACACTATGTATAGATACAAATGCACAGGCCAGGGCACAGAACATAATTACCCGGTACCGTTGTGTAACAGCGGATGCAGTGCAAATGGATGTGCTGCACACTCGGACACACCGCCTGTTCTGCAACAAGATCTGGCAAGCCTTCCGCTTTATCCAACAACACCTGCAGGAGGATTTTACGCCACAGGAAACCTACAGTGTATGTTACAGTCATTACTCTCTCTCTCTCTCTTCTTTCTGTCTCTGTCTCAGTCTCTGTCTCTGTCTGTCTGTCTGTCTCTCTCTCTGTGTCTCTCTGTGTCTCTGTCTGTCTCTCTGTCTCTCTCTCTCTGTCTGTCTCTCTGTCTCTCTCTGTCTCTGTCTGTCTGTCTCTCTCTGTCTCTGTCTGTCTGTCTGTCTCTCTCTCTTCGTTATCTTATTCTTCAACATCTTGCTTCTTCGTCATCATCTTCTGTTTTCTTGTTTTCTTGATCATCATCTTCTTTCTTCTGTTACTGCTGTCCTTTGAGCCACAGGTGACAATTTAATGTATGACAGGATGTTAAAGTCCCATTACATACTTTGTGGCTGACTTTGTTACTGTTCCTGTTACAGCTGTATGTGTGACAGGATCCATACTTTGTGGCTGACTTTGTTACTGTTCCTGTTACAGCTGTATGTGTGACAGGATGTTAAAGTCCCACATACTTTGTGGCTGACTTTGTTACTGTTCCTGTCACAGCTGTATGTTTGACAGGATGTTAAAGTCCCACATACTTTGTGGCTGACTTTGTTACTGTTCCTGTTACAGCTGTATGTGTGACAGGATCCATACTTTGTGGCTGACTTTGTTACTGTTCCTGTTACAGCTGTATGTGTGACAGGATCCATACTTTGTGGCTGACTTTGTTACTGTTCCTGTTACAGCTGTATGTGTGACAGGATGTTAAAGTCCCACATACTTTGTGGCTGACTTTGTTACTGTTCCTGTTACAGCTGTATGTTTGACAGGATGTTAAAGTACATACTTTGTGGCTGACTTTGTTACTGTTCCTGTCACAGCTGTATGTTTGACAGGATGTTAAAGTACATACTTTGTGGCTGACTTTGTTACTGTTCCTGCCACAGCTGTGTGTTTGACAGGATGTTAAAGTCCCACATACTTTATGGCTGACTTTGTTACTGTTCCTGCCACAGCTGTGTGTTTGACAGGATGTTCAAATCCCATTACATCCTCTCTGGCTGACTCTGTTCCTGTTCCTGTTACAGCTGTCAGGTCAGGAGGACCCAGTTGACCTGTGGATCCTCAGTCGGCTGAGCCAGATGGTGCAGGACTGTGACAAGGCTTTTGCCTCTTTCAGCCTTCACCAGGGCACCAAGGCACTGCACCAGTTCTGGCTCACTGAGTTCTGCGATGTCTACCTGGTCAGTTGCTCCAGTCCGCTTCAGGCTGGGGTGCAAACTCCAAGCGCTGGTTTACGACATGCTTCCTCCAACCACAGCCATAGTTGATTACGCCATAGGTCTAAAAAAACACTGGAGGGCCACTTGTTTGAGAGGGCTGTAGTTTTGTTTCTGGTATTTTGACTTGCTTGTACAGTTAAATGTAGCCTCTGTTTGCTTTTTTTTTTTTTTTAGCTGTATAAATTTAGCTTTGTATAGTCAGAATGTGTGTGTGTGTGTGTGTGTGTGTGTGTGTACTTAGAATAGTCTCTGTGGACAAGATTTTGTGGTTTACTAATACTTTAATTTTTATTATATTATTTCTCTTTGTTGCACAGGAATACAGCAAGATAGTGTTCCAGTCAGAAGACACAGACCATCAAAAAGCTGTATGTCAAATACTGTACATGGTCACCGACACATTCCTCCGAGCGCTCAGTCCTTTTATGCCCTTCCTCACCGAAGAGCTGTTCCAGAGACTGCCAGCCAAGGGAAGCAACTGGCCAGAGAGTGTTTGCATAGCCCCTTACCCACAGCCACAAGATGTGAGAATGTGTTTGGTTGTTTCTTTGCGTGAACTTGAAGATGTGTTTTGGGGGTTGTTTCTTCACATAAAAGCCTCGCTTTACTGTTCACATGTATTCAGTTAGGATTCCAGTATGTCCCAGCCTTATATGCTATTTTTTTACATGGGTCATACTGAAAGGGCTAACTTTTTGCAAAATTTGTGTTTGATGTTTGTGTGTATGTATGTTTTGTTTTATATTTGTGTCAGGATTGATTCTGTGGATTTAACTTGAGAAGGGGTTTTGTATACATGAGAAGAGTTTTGACACGTGCATTTGCTTACGACAGAGTGATCATCCTGAGGTGACCCTGTGCAGTTGACAGGATGTTAAAGTCCAATTACTAATTAACAAACTGGACCTTATGGCCAGTTCTTCTTCTGTGTTGATTTACTCGTCTTCTCGAAGGATGTATGAAAATAATGCACATGGCATGTATGCACTGTTGACATTCAAAGGCTGAAACAGTGGCTGTGCTCAGTTTCAGTGGCAAAACCAGGCTGTGGAGAGAGATGAGTGAAGTGTTGGAGATGTGTCAACATCATTATGTTAATGTGATGAAAATAGTGCACGTGGTCTGTATGTACTGTTGACATTCAAAGGCTGAAATAGTGACTGTGTCCAGTTTCAGTGGCAAAACCAGGCAGTGGAGAGAGACATGAGATGTGTCAACATAATTATGTTAATGTGATGAAAATAATGCATGTGGTCTGTATGCACTGTTGACGTTCAAAGGGTGTATGAAAATAATGCACATGGCCTGTATGCACTGTTGACATTCAAAGGCTGAAACAGTGGCTGTGTTCAGTTTCAGTGGCAAAACCAGGCAGTGGAGAGAGAGATGAGCGAAGTGCTAGAGATGTGTCAACACATTCTGTCTGTCCGCCACGAGTACAACATCACCAAAGCCTACCTGCCAGGTAACATGCGTGTCCCCAGCATGCTCTGGTGCTGCTTCTTAGTTGTTTTGTAAGGATAGCGTACATTTCTGTAGCTTGCTTCAGAGGCATTATTGTTACTGATGGCCTGTTGCTGGACTCATGGATTAGGGTTTTGCTGGAGGGTTTGAATCTGCAATAATAATAATATTGGCTTTGACTGTCACGGTCAGAGCGCTCTGTAAATTCCCTATTTAATGGTGAACTTACGGAGCACTTTCAGAGACTCAAAGCGCTCCCCAGCTTAATTAAAGAAAAACAAGCAATGAGTAATGTTCCCATGCAAAACAGTGGCATAAAAACTACTTTAATAAAAGTATTCATGAATACATTTATTAATGTATTTCTTATGCCATTGTTTTGTGTGTGAACTGTGTTTGGTCCTATGTTTTGTATGAACACAAAGCGTAGGACCAAACACAGTAAGACCCAACACAGTTCTTAAGTGTTTCACTTTGAGAGTGAAACATCCTAACTGTCACTTTGATCTTGCATTGCAAGCCTGTGTTTCAATTTTATGTCGGTGGTGAGCATCAAATCACAGTCACCAAACCACAGCATCATTGAAGACGCATGGGTGTAATTATGCTTGCTAGTAAAGCCATAAAAATGTCCCTATTGTACACTTTTTGATGTAGTATTCATTCTTTGTGGTCAAGTTTTAGTGAAGAAATAGTCTGATGGTCAGAGATGCTTCTGTGGTAAGGAGATTACTTGTGTATTTACTTGTGTGTTCCATTTGGTGAGACTGAAATGTTATAATGATAATGAACACTTGTTGATCATCTCATCTTGAGAAGAGCCCTAAACACTTCACACTGGCAACACAGAACTAATGTGTCACCAAACTCTGAGTGACCAATACAATCAGCCAATCAGGATGTGCAGATGAGACACGCCTTTGACCTCACTTTCAGTACTGTGGCAGCTCAATGAAACTGAACTGTTGAGTGTTGCTTTACGTCCACAGAAATCATAAGGATTATCAGGGACAGGGAGCCCAGGATGGCTACCTCAACTTTCACGCAGCTCCTGAGCTCTGTTTTGTTTGGTCCAGTGTTGCAGTTTATGTAGTGGTGAAGAACAGTGACGGGCAGAAAACAGCAGTGAATTTTCCACTCAGTGAAACTAAAACTGTCATGGTTGATCCTGAGTTACAGTTTAAGTGACAATAAAGAGTGGTAACTGGCAGAAAACAGTGGTTAATTTCCACTCAGTGAAACTAAAACTGTCATGGTTGATCCTGAGTTACAGTTTAAATGACGGTAAAGAGTGGTGACTGGCAGAAAATGATGGTGAATTTTCCACTCGGTGGAACCAAAATTTTCTTGCTTGAGCCTGAGTTGCAGTTTAAGTGATGGTCAAGAGTGAATTTCCCACTTGGTGAAACTGAACTCCAGTGTTACATTGTGTGTAATGGTGAAGAATGATGACCAGCAGAAAATAGTGGTGAATTTCCCACTTGGTGAAACTGAACTGTTTTGTTTAGTCCAGTGTTGCATTGTTATCTGTAAGTAATAGTCAAGAATGATGACCAGCACGAAACAGTGGCAAACTGTTTTGTTCAGTCCAGCACATGTAGTGGTGAGTAGAGGTGACCAGTAGAAAACTGGTGAATTTTCCACATGGTGAGACTGAAATTTCTGGTTTGCATCACAGTGTACATGAGTTTGGAAAGTGATGATCATGCGGACGCTGTGGCCAGGTACAGAGGTGTTCTGTACAAGCTGAGCAAGGCCGACCCAGTGCACATCGTCACTGACAACACTGCCACAATACCAACTGGATGTGCTACCAGCGTGCTCAACACGACCTGTCAGATACATGTTCAGCTGAAGGTGTGTGTGTGTGCGAGTGTATTTGTGCATGGGCATGTGTTTGTGTGTGTTTTGTGTGTGTGAGTCAGAGAGAATGTGTAAATGTGCTTCTGTGTGTGTGTGCATGTGTGTGTGTGCGTGTGTGTGTGCATTTGTGTGTATTTTATGTGTGTGAGACCGAGAGAATGTGTAAGTGTGCCTGGGTGTGCAAGTGTGAGTGAGTGTGTGTATATGTGTGTTAGAGAGAGAATGTCTGTGTGTGTGTGTGTGTGTGTGTGTGTGTGTGTGTGTGTGTGTGTGTTTGTATGTGTACGCAGGGTACCTCAGAAATCACACCAATGTATGCAACATGAGGTTGGCAAGTGCAAATTGATACCGCTCTCTCTTGGTCTCATATTGTTGTCATTGTGATTTTGTCTTATATACTGACCTATATTTCTATTACTTGGTGGCACAGCCTCTGACAGAAAATGCTTTGATACCAGTCGCAAGAACTGAACTTGACTGAGGTTTTCTTCCCCTACTCCCTTGCTTACTGCAGAGTGAATGTTTTCATAGACCTACCACTGAACTACTGCCATCACATCTCACTAGTCTGTATTGCTGACGTGCATGGATTCTGAGAATCTGCCACCCTTGAGCGTAGCGCTTTGCATGCACTCTTGCTGCGCAGACAAACATGTGTTCACACCTTGAGATGGACTCTTTGTTCTCTTTTGATCCCAGGGGCATGTGGATTTTGCTCGTGAGCTGGAGCGGCTGTCCCAGCAACGGGACAAGATTGTAGAGCAGCAGCAGAGCGTGGCGACCCGGCTGTCTGACCTCATCAAGAAGGGAAAAGGTCACATTCCGGCCGCCCAGAAACTGCAAGCAAAGGTGAGTGTTGGGCAGTGATGATGGGAATGGCTAGCCTGTTTGGTCTTGACCTGACAGCTAGTTTGGTCCCTCTATCCCTGCCCTCTCAGTCTCCGTTTGCTTTGTTTGGTCCATCTGTCCCATCCCTCTCCATCCAGTCCATCTGTCCCATCCCTCTCAGCCTCAGTTTGCTTTGTCTGGTCCATCTGTCTCAGCCCTCTTAGCCTCAGTTTGCTTTGACTGGTCTGTCTGTCCCAACCCTCTCAGCCTCAGTTTGCTTTGTTTGGTCCATCTGTTCCAACCCTCTCAGCCTCAGTTGGCTTCGTTCGGTCCATCTGTCCTAAACCTCTCTGCCTCTGTTTCCTTCTGCCCTCTGTCCCAACCCTCTCAGCCTCGGTTTGCTTCAATTGATCCATCTGTCCCAACCCTCTCAGCCTCATTTGGCTGCATTTGCCAAGATTTGCTGACGTTAGCAGGAAGCTTGGCTCCTGAATCAGTCAGCCCAAGTCACCATTAGCTGGCTGCTTCTCTGCTGAGAGCGAAATGGAAATGAAGATGGAAAGTGGCCTGGAAATGTCAAACAAAATGTAAAAATATTTTCCATCAGCAGACCAAATTCGTTTGTTGATACAAAAGGTACTTTTTTTGCTTCAAAGCTTAGCTCCTCTGGGTGTTGCCATTTTGGGTGTGCTCCATGCTGATGATGGGGAAAAAAAGGTTGGCTCATGATGCATTTGACACTTTTGTCACACGTTCTGACCTTGTTCGTGGCGTCACTGATCCCTGCTGTGGTCACAAAATGGCAGCACCCACAGTCATGTTTCTGCGTGGGTCAGTGTTTCTGGGGGGGTGTACAAGCAGTCTGGAAGGCAGTGCTGGTGCAGGCAGTCAGCAGCAAGGCTTGTGTGTAAACAAGTCAGGGGCCAGCTCGGACTTCAGCGCTTGTGTAAAGTTAAAGATGTAACATTTGTCTTAGTACAGATATTTGTGTGTGTGTGTGAGTGTGTGTGTGTGGGGGGGGGGGGGGGGTGCATGTGTGTGTGTGTGTGTGTGTGTGTGTGTGTGTGTGTGTGTGTGCTTGCTACATGGATGTTTATTAAG
Source organism: Alviniconcha strummeri (assembly GCA_963584105.1). Lineage (NCBI taxonomy): Eukaryota > Metazoa > Mollusca > Gastropoda > Provannidae > Alviniconcha > Alviniconcha strummeri. Next base: position 3,642,418 of record OY757546.1, read on the forward strand.
ATGCTGTGCGTGTGTGTGTGTGTGTGTGTGTGTGTGTGTGTGTGTGTGTGTGTGTGTGTGTGTGTGAGAGTGTGTGTGTTTGATGCACGGATGTTTATTCAGATGCTGTATGTGTGTGGAAGTTAACCGTGGGTGAGTACATCAGTACACAGTGCATTGAACTGAGGTTGTTGTTTTGGGGAAAGGTGGATGGGAGAAGGGCGGTGGGAGGGTGAATAAATCGCTTTGTTTTGCTGCATGGTGCCCTGCGTCTGTTTTGAGTTTCTTTTTTAATGTAAATGCCGACTTGTTTTACAGGAGCAAGCTTTGACAGCAAAGCTGAAGCTGGTCACAGACAGCATAGAGGGCGTTTCAAAGGTGCAAGGCAGTCAGCGACCAGTCGCTACACAGACAGCATAGAGGGCGTTTCAAAGGTGCAAGGCAGTCAGTGACCAGTCGCTACACAGACAGCATAGAGGGCGTTTCAAAGGTGCAAGGCAGTCAGTGACCAGTCGCTACACAGACAGCATAGAGGGCGTTTCAAAGGTGCAAAGCAGTCAGTGACCAGTCGCTACACAGACAGCATAGAGGGCGTTTCAAAGGTGCAAAGCAGTCAGTGACCAGTCGCTACACAGACAGCATAGAGGGCGTTTCAAAGGTGCAAGGCAGTCAGTGACCAGTCGCTACACAGACAGCATAGAGGGCGTTTCAAAGGTGCAAAGCAGTCAGTGACCAGTCGCTACACAGACAGCATAGAGGGCGTTTCAAAGGTGCAAAGCAGTCAGTGACCAGTCGCTACACAGACAGCATAGAGGGCGTTTCAAAGGTGCAAAGCAGTCAGTGACCAGTCGCTACACAGACAGCATAGAGGGCGTTTCAAAGGTGCAAGGCAGTCAGTGACCAGTCGCTACACAGACAGCATAGAGGGCGTTTCAAAGGTGCAAGGCAGTCAGTGACCAGTCGCTACACAGACAGCATAGAGGGCGTTTCAAAGGTGCAAGGCAGTCAGTGACCAGTCGCTACACAGACAGCATAGAGGGCGTTTCAAAGGTGCAAGGCAGTCAGTGACCAGTCGCTACACAGACAGCATAGAGGGCGTTTCAAAGGTGCAAGGCAGTCAGTGACCAGTCGCTACACAGACAGCATAGAGGGCGTTTCAAAGGTGCAAGGCAGTCAGTGACCAGTCGCTACACAGACAGCATAGAGGGCGTTTCAAAGGTGCAAGGCAGTCAGTGACCAGTCGCTACACAGACAGCATAGAGGGCGTTTCAAAGGTGCAAAGCAGTCAGTCACCAGTCGCTACACAGATCAGGAGTCTTTGGACGGTGCTGTCACAGTGCCGCTCCTCAGAATAGAGAGTTGAAGAGGTGGCAAGCGATGAAAAACAATTTTGCAGAATACAATCCTAGACACAAAAATATCAAGACAGCAGACTTCTTCTGTGTTAGAATTTTCTGGTCACACTTTAGTTTTGACACATTGATTTTCTTCTTCTTCTTGTCAATCGCTGCTACACTGAGTCCGATCTGCAAGATTAAAGTGGCCGTCTTCTTCAGTTCCTTTTTGCTGCTGTCGAGTTTGGTGTGTAACTGGACTGCTGTTGGCCACACATTTCTTCTTGCTGTCTGCCATGATGGTTACATCTGAGTGAATTTGTCTGAGTTTTAGACTGTGGAAGTGACCTGTGTGATGTGGCTGATTTGCAGTTAAGAGGCAGTGGACAAGTATGTCCAGATTTGGTATGAAATTTTACAGAAAGCCTAGAAATAGATTAGGACTTTGCTGAAACTGTGCATGCACTTGTCTAGATAAATCTTTCCATTTCTCAGAATGTGCATATATATACACATGCAACAGAGGAATGACAGCATTGTTGAAACTATGTATGCAACGGAGGAATTATGCCCTTGTTAAAACTTGTCTATACAAAAGAGGAATTGTGGTGTTGTTGAGACTGTGTAAACAATAGAGGAACTTGATGCTGTCTGAATATTTGTTCACTTGACAGGTGCTGTGAAATACTAAAATCTGTAAATAAGAGTTGGTTCAGTTATACTGTGATCCCATCCAGCAGTTAAGTGTAGTGCCCAAGGTTGGCTCCCGTCTGAAGTGGAATGGCTGAGATGTTTCATGGGTCAGCTTGGACTTTAAAGGTTGTGTAAATTGAAAGGAAGAATGTGCATTTCAACATTGTGTGTTAGTACAGCTGTTTGTGTGTGTATGTGTGCGTGTGTGTGTGTGTGTGTGTGTGTGTGTGTGTGTGTGTGTGTGTGTGCTTGCTACTTGGAAGTTTATTCATTTGTACAGGTCTGTGAGTGACAACTGTTAAATGCTGTGTGTGGTGTGTGCTTGTGTGAACAAGGATTTATGTTTGCTGTCAGATTCATATAAACTGTAATAAACCCCTGGACTGTCATCCGTGTCCCCTTATTTTAATGTGTTAGAGAGTGAAGTACATGTCTGTGAGTGACAACTGAAATTATGAATGCAAATTTAATAATTAGTGGTCAGTCGAGAATAGTTTCATCTTCATTTGAACTGGTGTAATGGTCTTGCACTGACACAACTTGTTGGGTAGGCAGTGGTAGCTTTGAGTGATTTGACTCAGTTGGTCAAATCACTGTTCTGCTGGATCTGTAAGGTATATGTGTGAGTGTGTGTTTGTGTGTGTGGTGATATCACATGCATAACATTGTGCTTCTGCTTCAGTGCAGTTGCACTGATCTCCCTCCGTCTTTACTCTCTCTCTCTCTCTCTCTCTCTCTCTCTCTCTCTCTCTCTCACACACACACACACACACACACAACACCCACACAACACCCACACACCCACACACACACACACACACACACACACACACACACAGATGAAGAAACTCAAAGCCCAAAACTCAGTGCATTATTTTCCATTAAAATAATGCCACTACTAATATAGCAAATAAAAAATCACATTGAAAATGCTGTTTAAACTACTAATCACAATCATTACCACAAGATAATAGCAAACGGCAAAGCAGAAGGCATCTCTCTCAGAAAACCATTTTTTCACACAGTTATCTACCAACGCATTTTTAAATGAACAAAATGCCACAAAAACATGGGGTACCATAGCTGCAAACGGATGGGGAGGTAGGGTGTGTGTGTGGGGGGGGTGGGGGGGGGGAATTAGGATGGGTGGACGAGAGACTGAGACAAATACTTGACCAGAAAAGTCTGCACCAATTTCACTTCATCCTAAGGTGACCCTGTGTGGACGTCAGAGCTTTAGGAATCCAATTACCATCAGAAACTAAAGTCTAACTAATCTAACTTTCGGTGTAAAACAATCAGCAGTACAAAATCAAACATTCTATACAGTTCGTCTATCTCCAACACTTCTGTAGTGACCCTGTCTCTGCCTCTTACTCAGTTTGAGTAACCCTCCTAATCAATCATATTGACCTTTTCTCCACCTCTCAGCCAATCAAAGTGACCCTCCTTCCTCAGCCAATCACATTGATCATTTCCCTTCCTCTTAGTCAATCACAGGCCCCTCTTCTTCAGTTTTTAGCTAACTAAACCGTTTAAAAGATTATTTTTAAATTTAAAAAAAAATCAAAAAAAATCAGCCTTCTTCCCTCCACCCCCAATTTCTGTTGATAACGCCAGTGATCCCCCCCCCCCCCCCCCCCCCCCCCCCGCCTCCCATGGTTCCCTTTAACTAATGTTGCACTGCTGCTTGCTTTACTCCAACATGGGTTTAAAAGTTCTTCAGGAGGGAGGAGATATGGGGGGGGGGGGGGGGCAGCGAAAATACAGCACAGCGAAAACAGAAAAAACAGACGAGACTGAACAAGCCCTTCGCCAGTGTGTCAAATCTTCACATACACAGCAACAATGACTGTTTTGGCTTCAGTTTTATCTGTCCGGTTTCTGACCTGTAAATTCTGTGTCTGTAAAGCGAAAATGCAGCACAGCGAAAACAGAAAAACCAAACAAGACTGAACAAGCCCTTCGCCAGTGTGTCAAATCTTCACGTACACAGCAACAATGACTGGATGGCTTCAGTTTTATCTGTCGGTTTCTGACCTGTAAATTCTGTGTCTGTAAAGCAGCTGTCTATGCATGGGGCTCAGCTGTCCTCAGCTGTCCGGCTGACACTCTAGTCAGCTAGGACACGGCAGCTTTCAATGTGTGGGGCCTAATGTCATCAGATGTCTGGCTAACATACTAGTTAACTAGGACACGACAGCTGTCTATGCATGGGGTCTAATGTCATCAGATGTCTAATATACTAGTTAACTAGGACAACAGCTGTCTATGCATGGGGTCTAATGTCCTCATGTCCGGCTGACATATTAGTTAACTAGGACACAACAGCTGTCTATGCATGGGGTCTAATGTCCTCAGATGTCCGGCTGACATATTAGTTAACTAGGACACAACAGCTGTCTATGCATGGGGTCTAATGTCCTCAGATGTCCGGCTGACATATTAGTTAACTAGGACACAACAGCTGTCTATGCATGGGGTCTAATGTCCTCAGATGTCCGGCTGACAATATTAGTTAACTAGGACACAACAGCTGTCTATGCATGGGGTCTAATGTCCTCAGATGTCCGGCTGACATATTAGTTAACTAGGACACAACAGCTGTCTATGCATGGGGTCTAATGTCCTCAGATGTCCGGCTGACATACTAGTTAACTAAGACACGACAGCTGTCTATGCATGGGGTCTAATGTCCTGTTGTCCGGCTGACATACTACTTAACTGGGACACGACAGCTGCTATGCATGAGATCTGTCATACATTTCACAGCTGTCGGGTTTATTATCCTCAGACGCCCGGCTGACATACTAGGGACACGACAGCTGTCTATGCATGGGGTCTATTGTCCTCAAAAGTCCGGCTGACATACTAGTTAACTAGGATGCTGTCGGACACGACAGCTGTCTGTGTGTGGGGTCTTATGTCCTCAGATGTCATGCTGACATTCTAGTTAACTAGGACACGACAGCTGTCTATGAAATGGGGTCTAATGTCATACATTTATTATCCTCAGACGTCAGGCAGATATAATAGGGACGCAGCAGCCTCTACAGTGCTGCTTTATACAGTATTACAGTTTTCGATTTTCTGTCATGTACATACATAACTCGAAAATGCGTAGCAAGATCCAACTGAGATTAATAAGGGTTAAACACAATAGTAAGAAGATGTAAAAGGAGAAAATGTTCGTGATATGAGTCAACTACGTTGGCAAAATAAATAATACTGGTGTCGTCAATATCTTTGGCAGTGGAGGTTCCTGAGTTTCTTCAAGCTTATTTGCAGCAGTTGAATCTCAAGAGTTAAAACTACGAATAAAAGGGTACAATAAAACGTCTACTCGTCGCATGCAACATTATTCAGGCCGCCATGTCTGTCCGTGTTGATGAAGAACTTTTTATCAAGAACCCACTGTGTGTGTGTGTATGTGTGTGTGTGTGTGTGTGTGTGTGTGTGTGTGTGTGTGTGTGTGTGTGTGTGTGTGTGTGTGTGTGTACACCCGCGTGCATGCGTGTGTGTGGCGGGGGTGGGAGTGGGCCGGGAGAGGGAGGCAACAGACATGGTGCCTCTACACTGAACTAAACTGACGGACTAAACTTCAGCGAAATGTACGATACGTTTGTGATTCAACAGCTTACAGTGAACTATGCTGACAGACCAAAAACTTCAGTGAAATGTATGATATGATTGTCATTCAGTAGCTTACAGTGAACTCGCCGACAGACCAAACTTCAGCGAAATGTATGATATGATTGTCATTCGATAGCTTACAGTGAACTATGCTGACAGACCAAAATTAATTTCAGAGAAATGTGCGGACTTCGACATATTTGCACAGTAAGCCAAATTAGCATCCATATACGCATGAAATGACTTAAAAAGACTGAGCTCGGTCGACGATGGAATTGTTATAAAACTCCACTTGCCGTAGTTTTTTTGTTTGTTTTGTTTTTGTTGTTGTTTTTAACAAACTGTTGATTGGGATGAAACTGATATGCCGGAATAAACGACAATTGCTCAAGCGTCTATGTACTGACTGATTTTCAGTTGACACCAACTGTCCCTTCAGATGCAACTCGATGCACCACCCAGCGGCAGTTTTCAATGACGGCAACTGCCCTAAAACCTACAAAACGTGACAGGCCCCTATTTTAAACCACTCCAGATCTCAAGAAGCGCGTGCTAATTACGAAATGGATCCCGCGTGTCGCTGCTGACCTTTGCACTGACTAAGATCACTTGTTCCGCCACTTGCCACACTTGGATTTCGGAGGCCGAAAGCTGAACCCTCGAGCTGGGCAAGGGCGTGTGAACAGGCTGTAGCCTACGATACAGAAAACGACACAGTTAACAGCATGTTTTCTATTGTTCTCTCTCAAGAGCGGTGTCCCGCAGCTGTCGGAAACGTCACACCGAGTATTATATCCGCCATAGCCTGGAAACCGCGTTGCAAGTGGCTTAGGGCCGTTGGTGGTGTTGTGTTGCACGTATCACTGTGACTTTGCTGGAATCTGGCAGCCAAGTCGGTCAGTGTTGTACGTGCCACCTCTGGACTCGGTGCGGAGCTGCCTGCGTGGGGAGGAAGGACACTTTTTTCCCCGCGTGTATTATTGTTTAAGTAGGAAAAAGCTGCGCACGCAAAAGCTCACCGGCAGTGGGAGACGGAATTGTAATGGAGGAGAGAAAGAAAGAAAAAAAGAAAAAAAAAAAAAAAAAAAAGCAATACGTCCTAGACTTCAAATTGTAAAGCCTGACACTAACAAAATCAATATACATATATCTCTATGAAGTATTATACTGCTTTAAAAAAAAAAAAAAAAAAAAAAAATTAAAGGCGGATTGAATGGAGAAATGTTTAGAGAGAGCCGACAAGCTCGTCAGTTGTGACT
>OY757546.1:3654315-3670429 GCA_963584105.1 Alviniconcha strummeri
GTAGAGACTCGAAGATATGGAGTTTGTTTCACGGGGTATGGAGTTTGTTTCTTTCGGTAGAGATTCAGATATATGCATCTATCACTTCTGCGCTCTATGAGAAGGTTAGATATGCATCGATTACAGTATTTTGCTAGCACAGTAGCAGGCACTGAAGAACTTCGTTTTGTGTCTGCTTGGCAGTAGTTTACATTGACGGCAAACGGTCCTAATTTCAGCAGTACGAAAGAGAGATGTGATGCTGGAGTTTCTCACTTTAAACAAGCTGGAGTTTGTCACTTTAAACAAACATAGGAGTTTGTCACTTTAAACAAGCTGGAGTCTGTCACTTTTTTAACAAGCTGGAGTTTGTCACTTTAAACAAACATAGGAGTCTGTAACTTTAAACAACCATAGGAATTTGTCACTTTAAACAAACATTGGAGTTTGTCTCTTGATGTTACGCGCTTCAAGCATCAGTCTTCCAGTTCTGATATGTCGCATCATTTGTAAAAAAAAGAATAGCACCAGATATGCAATGCAAATGCGTCGTCTCACACTAGTAGGTAATTGCTCTCGTCGCAAGCACGAGATTGCAATACACTTCATTGATACACAAGCCTGCGGAGACTAAGATTAAAAATGAATACTGCAAGAATCGGAACTGGATCCTGAACTGCTGTCTTCATAATAATACTGCACTCGGTTTAAAATGAAAGAAAAAAGAAAGAGAAATAAAACACATACATATATACACACAAAAGAGCACACTTGAATCTCGGGTCGAGACTAGAAATTGCACAGTATCGTTGATGGAGATTGTCGTCTTTCGTTTTATTCTTACAGCAGATGAGTATCAAGACGGGTCACTGCATGCACGCACACACACTCAGGGGGTCGATTTTACATGCGATAATTTCATCCGTAGTCCTCAGGCAGAAACGAGCTTCAATCTAGCACAGTGATAAAGACAAAAGGCGACTTAGACATAGAACTGGGTTCGGGTTGTACAACACTGTCGACGTGTGTTCACGAAGCGGTCGGGAGATAAGTCGTAGGCAACATCCGTCATCCCCGCACTAAGGATGGCAGTGACCCGAAATCCATAGGCGGCACCATACTACTGTACTGCCGCTCATAAGACGATCCTGCACGGCGTTTGTCGCACCGCGCTGCGGTCGAAGACGAACTGAACACCGATTTGTAGCCCGTCGTTGATGTTGAAGTGTGGCTTTACGTCCACAGAAACTGCAGGTTTACTAGGGACGGGAGCCCAGGACGTCCACCTCGACTTTCACACAGCTCCAGAGCTCTGAACCCGTCGTTAGAAGCATGGACCTATATATAGATCCATGGTTACGAAGCGTGGTAAGAGGATGTCCGTCCGATTCGCTGGGTCGACTTGTCCGGGGTTAAAGTGGGCGTAGGATTATAGCGTACGCGGGACTGAAATCGTCATAAAGGACCGGCGTCGTTCGATCGGTGGGGGTCGTGGCTAACAGACTTGGCGGCGTGTGAAAGTTCTACATGCAGGCGCGCATAGCCAGGGCAAACAAACGCCGGCCTACACAGTCCGCTGAAGAGGGTTGATCCAGGCTTTATGATCGGTGTGCGGCCAGCCAGCAATTAACCCAGTCGTCGGCATCTTCGTTAAAAGACCTTGAGAGCACTTCAACCCGATACCTGTTTTACACGTACACGCCACCCTGGGCCCCTACACGGCTGACAAAACCCACCGTTTTTATGGGCAAGGTGAGACTGATAGAAATCTTGACGACGCCTCGGCCCTGCAACGACCATCTGAAAGCTTACAGTCTCCGTGACGGCAGTGACCCACGGCCTTGAGAAAGGGTCGTTACTGAAAGTTATGATAGAATAGCTTAGGCTGGCAAGGACCAACTGAAGGCTTTGTTTGTAACATACCATAACATACTGTCTCTCTCATGCCCACCTCATTTAAGTAGTCTAGTCCCCCAGCACGAGATATGACGTGTTATTGTGGAAGTACGTGGCGTTTCTCGACAAGGTCTCGACGTGGGTGGGTCGGGGCGTTCTTTGCCTGGACACGCTTGTCCACAAGATATCAGCGATGATAGCAGTAAAGAACGGCCCTCTGTTCTGTTATCAATGATGATAGGATTAAACACTCTACGCTCCTGTCATTTACAGCACTGGGTTCACGAGGAAACCGGAGCCTCACGTTCTTTAGCGCCTTCACGTTGAATTACAGAGAGTGCTCAGTGTTCACAATTACAGAGTGCTCAGCAGGATAAACTATACATCTCATCCTAGTGAAGCGCTTTTGAGGAGATCGTTGTGTGAGGCTCGCCTGACGACCGCCCTAGCTGACACGCCTCCACAACTACGGCTGCCACGTCCGGCGTTGTGGTTGCTGGCGCAGCGTGTTCCTCTTTTTCAGGGAGGGTCCAAATCCAGCCTTCACGTGTCGGATCACCGCTGAGCCAAGTCGGCACTAACTGCATGGCGGTGTCCAGTTCCTTATTGTCAAAACACCCACAGGCGGCTCGCCCTTGCCTGTTCAGTCTTAATCTGATCAGACCTGACACTCAGTTCTCGCGCGCTTTTGATCGCCGGGCGCCAGCTAGTCCCAGCATCGACCGACACTACAGACCTGCTTTGCACCCCCGTGCTATAAAATCACAAACATAACTTATTCCTTAAATATCTATTCTTAAAATGCAAGGCTTCACGCGTGGAACATCAAATCACGAAACAGCACCCGCGGGGTGGGGAAAAAAGCTGATTCATTTGACTATCATAGTTTTCCATTAGTTTTTCAATCAGCCTTGATCCCGGGACCAGGTGTCGCCCGGGGTCAGTTCATTACAGCGGTGTATAAGCACGTGCTGCTCGGTGGCTGGGAGGCAGACAACACGTCCCGAGGTCAATACGGTAAGTCGACGTCTGACGCCACAGCTGGCTGGCAGCAGCTGTCCGGGCGCTCTCGCTGCTGGTGGGGTGACTTGAAGTGACTCTGAAACACAAAATAACACACGGATTATTTTTGCTTTATGGTTCTGGGTACGATAAATTATTCACGATTTCCATTTTCGAAAAAGCGTGATAAACACGCGCACTGGGATGCGTTAAAGTCGCGCGCGGCGCACATGCACGCACGCACAGACACATACACATACACCACACACACACGCGCGCGCGCGCGCACGTATACGCACACACACCGCACGCGCGCGCGCGCACGCACACACACACACACACACACACACACACACAACACAACACACACACACACACACACACACACACACACACACACACACACATCATAGCGAAATGTTTCCACCTGAGCGATCCCCGCCAGTTCTGCCGCAAGGACACCGTCATAATTTAAACTCAGAAACCACTAAACCACAAGACCGCTGAATTACATGCCATTTAATTACATCTTGCAAAGTAGGCCATACAAGTCCAATGCAATAACAGCCACAGTGTAAAACAAACAGATGGCACTGAGCCGGTTTGGCCTAGCAGTAAGGCGTTAGGCTGGTAAGCGGAGGGACCTCGGTTCGAATCCGCTTCGGCTCTCTTTTCTCTTCAAAAGTTGTGGTCTATGGACACTGTCGTCCCTCACAATTATGAAACATTAAAATGGCTCTCATCGCTGCACCCTCAATGCAGAAGTCATTCTGGTGGTGACAGTGTAGCGATAGGTATATAATCTCCCTCCCCTCACCCACCTCCATACCCCCTTCCCCCTTTCTCCCCGTATCATATATGTTTACTTACTTACTTACTTACAAACAGATAGGCTTCCCTCTTCGTGTAAGTTGCAAAATGCTCCACTCTGGTAAATCCGATGGTGTATCAGTCACAAGCTCCTCTCTACCAATTCACACTGGTTGACTGGGCGTAAAACACCAAGTTACTTACTTTACCAATTCGTGTCGTCTGACACTAACCTGTCATCTTTCTCCTAGTAAATCTATTGGCATATATTAGTCACAAGCTCCTCCTTACCAATTTTGTGTGGTCTGACACTAATCGTGTCGTCTTCCTCTTGGTAAATCTGTTGGCATATTAGTCACAAGCTCCTCTCTGCCAGTTCGTGTGGACGTGTCGTCTTCCTCTTGGTAAATCTGTTGGCCTACCAATTTGTGTCGTCTGACAGTGACACTAAACGTCTCATCTTCCTCCTGGTGGCATTCGGCGGAGAGAGAAAAATGCCCATACATATCTCTCCAGATAATCGCTAGTGGCGGTCCATTTTTGCAGAAGTGAAATCCACACCTGACACACCAACAGGATCTTGGTAAAGAGACCCGGCGTCGCCCGACTGGGGTGTAAAACAATCACAGTCAGCTGTACAAGTATTTGATTGTTCCAAACACTGGACACCAAAACAACACAATCAAATAGCTGAACCTAAACCAGATCAGTGTCCTACACCTCATTTTTCACCGTTTAATTGTTGTCTTAAGTGTTGTTTTGTGGCTTGAAAAAGGGACCTACTCCGAAAATTCGTATGCTATGTTTTGTCGTAATAAAAAGCGTTCTTTTTAACCTTTTTTATTTGTTTGGATCTTGTACAAGTGTTTATTTAATAATAGAAATGCCGCAACAAGCGTCAACATTCACTTTATTTTTACCAGACGTTTTTGTCCAAACAATGCTGCAATGTGTGCGTGCGTGTGTGTGTGTGTGTGTGTGTGTGTGTGTGTGTGTGTGTGTGTGTGTGTGTGTGTGTGTGTGTGTGTGTGTGTGCGCGCGCGCGCGCGCGCGAGCATGTACATGTGTATGTCGCAGTGTGCGCGCGTGCGTATGTGCATGTGCATGTCTCAGTATGTGTGTGTGTGCATCCACACTCAAAGAAAAGGGCAACAAGTAGGGGCCTTGTCTTGTCCATCACCACTACCACCAGTGACAACAACAACAACGTCCGCGCAGCTATCTCTCTACCACAACCACCACCACCACCATGCAGTGACTGCAGCAACAACGTCCGCGTGTCTTTCGCTCTCTCTACCACCACCACCACCACCATCATGCAGTGACTACAACAACCTCTATGTAGCTTCCGCTCAGAAAGAAATCGACTCAGCAGCATTCGCTCCAAAGGCATTTTTGATTTGCAAAAAGAACAACCTCACTGCTTCAGTTCAAAATGCAACACGGGTTTGTCTATCGGTGGAGTGAAAACCAGCAACGCCGTGGCCGGCCAGCGCATTGTGAGCCGGTTTGGCCTAGTGGTAATTAAGGCATTATACTGGTAAGCAGAAGAACCTCGGTTCGAATCCGTTTCGGCTCTCCTTTCTCTTCAAAAGTTGTGGTCTGTGGACACTGTCTCGTGACTTTGTCCATCACAGTTATGAAACATTAAAATGGCTCTCATCGTTGCCCGCCTTAATGCAGAAGTCATTCTGGTGGTACACACAGAAGTAGCGGTAGGTATATATATAATCTCCCTCTCCCCCATCTCCATAGTTGTCCCTAATATGCTTTTAGCATCTGAGGACATAACAAAAACAGAAACCTCCATACCCCCTTCCCCCGCTTCTCCCCGTCCCTAATAAGCCTTATGGTTTGTGGACGTTAAGCACCATGTTTACTTACTATGCTGGCCAGCGCCTCACGGCCAACGCAACCAATATACCTGTCGCTACACTGTTACCACCAGAATGATGCATTAAGATGGGCAGCGATGAGAGCCAGCGATGAGAGCCATTTTAATGTTTCAGTAGGAGGTGATGGACAAAGTCACAAACGAGACAGTGCCCACAAAGCACAATCTTTTTGAAGAGAGAGGAGAGCCGAAGCGGTATCGAACCGAAGTCCTTCCGCTTACCAGCCTAACGCCTTACCGCTAGGCCAAACCGGCTCACACAACCAAAGATTAAGGCAGTATAATATTATACTCTCTGACCCTGAGTGAGCAAATTCAGCTTCCTCTGCCAGGTCAGTTCAAACAAATCCCCGTCTCTGTCAGCGAACGACGGGAGGTCCAGGGTCCCATCAACAGATTGTCACTGTACGGCTTAACTGTAACTGTAAAGATAACCAAGATACGGTCTTTGGTTCTGTCCACGGACTTTGCATCCACGGCTCTGTATCCACTCACTAGTCCCGCCGAGCTATTGTCAGGTGGGAACAGGTTAGAGCCAACGGCTGAACAAAGACATCCATCCCTCTGGACACAACCGCCTGGAGGGTAAGCGTTTCAGTCGGTAACCAGCAATTTACTCGGGGCTTAGTTCTCTATACACAAGTGTTGTTCACAAAGAAGCCAGGTTCTCGAAATTGATATGGCATTCCCGCCAAGCTGTAAAAGTTTAAAGTTCCCCATCGGTTGTTTGGTTTCGGTTGTGTGTGTGTGTGTGTGTGTGTGTGTGTGTGTGTGTGTGTGTGTGTGTGTGTGTGTGTGTGTGTGTGTGTGTGTGTTTATTTGTTTGTTTTTGTTACAAAGCTTGGCTTTTCGTTCGCCCCGATATAACCATACCGGTTGACTGGGCGTAAAACACCAACTTACTTACTGGCTTTTCGAAACGGATACGTACGGCATTCTTGCCAAGCTGGAAAAGATTTATTTAATTTTTGTCGGTTGTTGTTGGGTTTGGGTTGATTTTGTTTTGTTTTGTTTTGCCCGTGGCCCTCAGCTAAAACCCTGAGGTCTGCAGAAGGTTGTGTGACAAGGTAGCGTGTGCAACCGTTTCCCCACACCTCTACATTATTCACACACACACACACACACACACACACACACACACACACACACACACACACACACACACACACACACACACACACACACACACACAAGTGCATAGTCATCCGCCACTGCACTCCCATGGTCTTTGTGACTCGATCTGCTCTACACAACAGTTGAAACAGCAATTAGCGGAGCACACAAGCTGCTTCGCACTGGCGAGGTCCCCACTAGGTTAACATAGTTGTTGTTCTGGCGGTGGTCCACTTTTATGTTGCTTAACGTCCACGGAGGCGGGATGACCTATTAGGGACGGGGACAGAGTGGGAAGGGGACAGGGTGATTGGCTCGACCACGGAAACCGCCCGAAAAAGACCGGAGAGACCGTAGACCGCCGCCAGAACAATGGAAGTGTTAAGGCGGTGTCCCCTCGCCATTGCCCAGCGACTTGTGCACTGCGCAATTGCTCTTTCAACTGCTGTGCTGGACAGAGTCACTAAGACAATGTCCGTTGCACCGCTGTTGACGAACAACTTGGACAACTCGAAGCAAAAGACGTCCAACTTGCTCAGCCCAGCTCCACCTCCCTACTCATGATCTCTTCTGGGCAAAAGTGAGGGTCCAGCTCCACCTCCCTCCTCTAAGATCTCTTGATCTTTTGATCTCGCCTGGAACCCTGTGGTCCACGGCCTCCTCGGTCTTTTGGGGGCCGGGGCGCGCGGACGAGCCACTCGCTCTTTCCCCCAACATCCCCTTTCCCCGTCACTAATAAGCCATCTTGCTTCTGTGTACGATGATGATGAGTTGATGCTTAATGTCCTCAGATGTCAGTTGACATATTAGGGACAAGTTGTGACCAATGCCGAAGCACGGTTCAATAAATCTTTACGTCCACGGAAACCAGAAGGCTCGTTAGGCCGGACAGCCCAGGACGTCCACCTCGACTCTCACACAGCTCCTGAACTATGTTTCTGTGGACGTAAAGCAACATGTTTATATACTTGCTTGTTTGCTTGCTTGCTTGCTTACTTGCTTGCTTACTTGCTTACTTACTTACTTACTTACTTACTTACTTACTTACTTACTTACTTACTTACTTACTTACTTACTTACTTACACTGCACTCCGGTAGCTGCCGTCCAGCTTCGGGGATTTCAACAGTGGAGTTTGTCGTGTCATGAATATTGCTATAGCTAAGTATAATCCTAACAGAGAATGAAGATTGCCATAGCTATAAGTATAATCCTAACAGAGAAGTAACAAAATGCTTTGGCCGCGACGTTCTGATCAGAGACAGTAAGATGTGATGCCAGTAATGATGGACATTGTCAACAGTCTCTCTATCTAATAATAAGACGGGAGCGGGGTGGCTCAGCGGTAGAGCGACGGACTCGTGATCGAAAGGTCTCAGGTTCGACTGCCAGCAGACGCGGCGGGATAATCTTCTTCAGGGTCAACTTCTGTGCTGATTCTCATTTCGGTATCCACTCAACACCGCTGTTACCGCAGCAGCACGTCGCGCGCGTGTTGCTGTGAGTGTGTGTAGGTGTGTGTCAGTGTGTGCGCGCGCGTGAGCATTTGTGAGATGTGATGAACTGTGTACGTCGAAATTCCGGCCGATCAAGGGTACGACGGAAGCAGTGGCCTGGTACTAACAGCGCACGTAACCAAACGGCGTTTGCTGGCACTTGGCTGTCCGGCCAGGCGTGCGGGACTATTGATTGTTTGCATAACTTCACGAGTTGCCTCACGCCGCCTTGTCGCCGCTGTGTGTAGCCACTGACCGGAATGAAAGGCCAGTTATTGTGTGTGTGTGTGTGTGTGTGTGTGTGTGTGTGTGTGTGTGTGTGTGTGTGTGTGTGTGTGTGTGTGTGTGTGTGTGTGTGTGTGTGCTGTGTGTGTGTGCGTGCGTGTGTGCGTATGTGTGTGTGTGTTTGTGGATGAGTGGGTGAGTGGCTGTTGTGTGTGTGTGTGTGTGTGTGTGTGTGTGTGTGTGTGTGTGTGTGTGTGTGTGTGTGTGTGTGTGTGTGTGTACGTGCGCGTGTGTGTGCGTACGCGCGTGTCTGCGTACGCGTGGGAGTGCGCGTTAATGTGTGGGGCGGGGTGGGGGGAGGGGGCAGAAGGAAGGGGTATGTGTTTGTGTGTGTGTATGTGTATGTGTACGTGCACGTGTTTGTGCGTGCGTGCTTTTGTTGCTGTGAGTGTGTGTATGAGTGTGCGTGAGTGTGAGCGCGCGCGTGTGCATGTGTCGCCGTGTTCGCCGTGTGTTTGTGTGTACGTGCGCGCATGCGTGTGTCGCCGGAAGGGCGGACGGCGTCTATGCACAAACGAGCAGACCTGTCGACGAGGTGTCGGAGACCCAAAAACAATTTGCCGATCGATCCTTCCCGAGGATGTATACACGCACATTGATGTATTTATAGGCTTACAGGCATGCACAAGCGACCACAGTCGAACTCCACTTTACGGACTCTAGCCCATGGTTACGCCAACCGAGTCTGGACTTGTGAGTCACAACACCCGCTAATGTCCAACAACAAATAATTCATCTAACCTGTCTGCAGCTCCTTTCCGACACAACCAGTCCCCTGCTATGCGTACCGCCACAGCTTACCTTCTGCCGGCGGAAGCTCACCTGAGCGGAGTTTTGACCCAGCATAAGCGGTGCGTTTGCATCAGCACACAGGTGGACAAATGCAGGTATTGACACAGTCAGGAAACTAATATTCCGCCACTCAAGAGGGATCTACTGTGATGGGGCAGCCTTCGCTCGAAAGCCGTGTACATATATATCTAGTGGATTACTTCCGTCGTCATGCTGTGATGGGGCAGCCTTCGCTCCAAAGCCGTGTACATATATATCTAGTGGATTACTTCCGTCGCCATGCAGCTCTCACTCTAGCGTGGACGTTGTAAAGCACGGTCAGAGATCATAAGGAGATTCGGAACCCGACGTACGCTCGAGAAGTAGGTGGTACTTTGTACTCGGCCATCAGTGACTGTACGTGTGAGTGGAGACACAAAATGTAAGTCAGATACGATCGCCCAGTACGTTTTATATACACATATTATTCTAGCGGGTATTGATTTTCCTATACAGTACGTTGTTTAACATCACTGGTTGTATAGCTAGGCTAACAATGGGTCCCGTTTTGGGGGTACTGAACCTATTGGCTTTTTTTTTCCTGTAAGTACGGCAGGCCAGAATTTTACGAAGTTTCCAACATTCCAAGCGGCCTGACACTGTGACAGCTAGTGTACCTTTAATACACAGCGCCAGTCGGCGGAATTCTTCCTCGAAGTTAAACTTGCGCAATGTGCAAACAAGTACCCTACCGTACGTAACAGTGACTGTAAACCGAGAATTAAGCCCCCAACAAAGGTGAAACCAGGCTGTCGCTGTTAGCGATCGCGCTGATCAAATTTTGTTGCCACGCTCACGGCAAATAAGTGACTGTATTAATTAACTGGCCCACACAATTACGTCTCCAAGTTAGGAGCCTGTGAGGATGTCCCTCAATCTTTGGTAAGTAAGTAAACATGGTGCGTAACGTAACGCCACAGAAACCATAAGGCGTATTAGGGACGGGGAGAAAGGGGGGGGGGGGGTATGGAGGTGTAACTAAACATGGTGCTTGACGTCCGCAGTAACCATAAGGCTTATTAGGGACGGGGAGAAGGGGGGGGGGGGAGAGGGGGTATGGAGGTGATGGCTGAGTGTTTGCTTTACGTCCACAGAAACCGTAGGTTTATTAGGGATGGGAGCCCAGGACGGCCACCTCGACTTTCACACAGCTCCTGAGCTCTGCATGGAGGTGGTAAGTAAGTAAACATGGTGCATAAGGCTGATTAGTGACGGGGAGAAAGGGCGGTGGGGTATGGAGGTGGGGGCAGAGGGAGATTATATATCTATCGCTACACTGTCACCACCAGAATGATACCTGCATTAAGATGGGCAGCGATGAGAGCCATTTTAATGTTTCAGTAGGAAGTGATGGACAGTAACAGAACAGTGTCCACAAACCACAACCTTTTTGAAGAGAAAGGAGAGCCGAAGCGGTATCGAACCGAGGTCTTTCCGCTTACCAGCCTGCCGCCTTACCGCTAGGCCAACCTGGCTCACATAGAGGTAGGGGGAAGAGGGATATTATATACCTATCGCTAGAATGATAGAATGACTGCTGCATTAAGATGGGCAATGATAAGAGCCATTTTATTTTCATTAATTGTGAGGGACAAAGTCACAAGACAGTGTGCACAAACCACAACTTTTGGAGAGAAAGGAGAGCTGAAGCGGATTCGAACCGAGGTCCCTCTGCTTACCAGCCTATAACCCCTTACCGCCAGGACAAACCGGCCATAGTTCAGGAGCTGTGTGAGAGTCGAGGTGGACGTCCTGGGCTGTCCGTCCTAACGAGCCTTCTGGTTTCCGTGGACGTAAAGATTTATTGAACCGTGCTTCGGCATTGGTCACAACTTGTCCCTAATATGTCAACTGACATCTGAGGACACTAAGCAACACTTCAACAAACCGGCTCATGTGGGGGCGGGGATAGCTCAGTGGTTAGAGCACCGGACTCGTGATTGAAAGGTCGCGGGTTCGAATCCCTGCTGGAACGGCGGGAGAATTTTCTTCTCCAGGGTCGACTTTCTGTGCTGACTCTTATTTCGGTATCCGTTCCACCCCCGTGTTACCACAGTAGCACGTAAAAAATCCCGGTCATTCTGCCAAAAAGTGCAGGTGGCAGGTTACAGCTAAAACACGCATACACCTTACGTATGTGGATTTTATTGAACCGTGCTTCGGCATTGGTCACAACTTGTCCCTAATATGTCAAATGACATCTGAGGACATTAAGCATCAACTCATCATCATCAAACCGGCTCACTTCAATCTCTAAGTCCCGCCTCGTGCTATGACCGTGATGGCCGCGGGCACCCGTTACTGAGCCGAAGAAAGCATCACTCGAACACTGCAGGTCTTATTGTTTACTATGGTTTTAATAACACCCACGACACTAACCGTGACCACCTCTTAAACACACATCACTGCAGGACTTGAAACGCTCCGACAGAGCCCAGTCCTTGACAAGAGGAGGAGGAGGAGGGGGGGGAGGGAGGAGAAGAAGAAGAACAACAACAACAACAAGACCGCAGTCTTATCGCGACCTGCAGGCTCACGATATCCTATAATTTTTATAATCACTTTCGTCTACATGCAGCCTCAACCTTCACCTGAAACCCTGAAGAAAAATCAAAGCAACAAAAGCAAGTAGTTCCGAAACGACAACACAACAGCCTGGTCAGATGCTATAATAGCGATAATGGCAGCGATAACTATCTCGCGCGCTGTATCTTCGCCCCGGTGTTCCTCCCTGCCCCCCCCACCCCCACCCCCCCACCCCCGCTCGCACCCCACCTCCTCTCCGTACCCCCCACACCCACCCACCTCTCTCCCAATCTGCTCCAGCATCTCCTGACGCTGGGACTAGGACTCGGAGGGTTCGCTGTGCTCCAAGCGATGGCCACTTCGGTCAGAGTTAATGGTCCAATAAAACTTACAACAAAGACCCGGGCCGCCAGGAAAAGACACGCAGGTAAGCCTTGGGTAAGTAAGTGCCTGACTCGAACGTTGTACTGTGCGTATATAGAGCTCTGTACGGTCCTTGCCTCACTCGACTGTGAATGAGTGGAGTTTGTAGCAAAGTAAGCAGAAATGTCAACGACTGACCATGTGACCAAACGCACCACGGACTGTTACGACAATACAAAAATAGACGTTTAGAGACCGGTAAAAGGTCTCTTGCAAGAAGTTCAAACAAGCTTAAAATCATAGAATTTGCTTGAAAGTGGCCCCTCTGAATTTCTATCTAATCTAGAAATTAAGTTCCGTGGGTGCATGACGATCGCATGACGAATACCAAGGTCTCACTGACAACACAAGCAGGTGTCGCGCGTGCTAGATGCACTGAGAAAGGAACTCATTTTCTAAATTTGATCCCAAACAAATCAAAAATATTGCATCAGATTTGGAAAAGGAGTTCCTTTCTCATAAAAAAAGAGCAAAGTTCTGCTTTTGTCCTGATTTCTGTCTTTATCTAGATGCCAAAACATTATGCAAAGGCTTGTTCCTTTAAACATTCGCCATGAGGTGACGTTATGCGGTAGACGGGACGTTAGAAAACCCAAGAACAAACCAACTCTACGCCCACAAGGGCGTTCAGCCATGTAGTGGTGTTAAAGACGGAAAACGGCTTTAGCAAGTGAATGAAACATACTGACACAAGTGCTTAAGAACAGCGATCCATCACTGTTTTGCCAAATGGGTCAACAGTTTTTCATCATCAAGTGCATGTCCACATTACCTCCTAATACTTCTGCGTAAATCAGTGTTAACGGATGTAAGCGTTACCTTACTCGTCATCATCATTATCATCATCATAAATAAAGTTGATTTCTACAGCGGGGCGATTTAACCAAGAAAAGAAAACAGTGCTTAACGTCCACAGAAACCACAAGGCTTATTAGGGACGGGTAATTAACCAAGGGTAAGCACACCACTTCTTTTTTCCCCCGTTCCTCCCCCCCCCCCCCCCCCCCCCCCTCCAAATGACACACACAAATTTACAGGTGCAGGAAACAGCGTTGTACATGTATAGCTGTGGAGAGAGAAGAAAATCATCAATAATAACAAAACGAAACACAGCAGAGAAGAACAAAATCACACGCACTACCAAAACAAACAAGAAACTTGACAACAAAACGACAAGCAACCAGAGAAAGGACTGTGGAACTGGAAGGCTGCAAGCCGGAACAGTTCTGAATGCTGCAACATCGTAAGACGGACACCAAGCCTGTTGCGAACTCAGCATCCATACACCATTATCATCACAGCAGGTGTCGGTCATCCACAGAAAAGACCACAGTTGGGGCAGATCGAGACTGCATGTGCAGCAGAAGCAAAGGCTGTGTAATGAAAGTCCGTGGCTGTAGTCTTTGGCTGGGGGCACGGTTCCAGACACGCCGGCGAGAAGTGTATTAGTTTATATAGTGTATTAGTTCTGAACGCTGCACTGAAGCTGAGATGACTGAAAAGAGAACCTCTTCAAGTCAGCAGCGGGAACTGAAGGAAGCAGTCCCTCAGGGAATGAACTTCTCAGCTCGACCATGGCAAAGCCCGCGCTGCGAAACTTGCGATCCGGATTTTCTCCGCTGCGCTCACTTTTCATAACATGTAGATATTTATGCACCTTGCCAGTCTACACACAGGCATAGGCCTACAGGCCGAGAGAGAGAGAGAGAGAGAGAGAGAGAGAGAGAGAGAGAGAGAGAGAGAGAGAGAGAGACAGACAGACAGACAGACAGACAGACAGACAGACAGACAGACAGACAGACAGAGTGGGAGAGAGAGAGACAGAGACAGAGAGAGTGAGAGATACACACACACCACTGAGCTAGAAAGAGCTCAGTCACACACACACACACACACACACAGATAACGAGAGAGAGAGAGAGAGAGAGAGAGAATGACGCAGGTATATAGCTGCAGCTGGCAAGGAAGCTGTAAGCAGCACACCTTTATCAATGGCTGCGTGGTGTCTGGGTTTGCTATCTCTTTGACTTTTCTCCTCGACCTTTTAGTGCCAGAGCCGTGTAGTGCCTGCATGCGCATGGTGTTCAGCGGTAGCGTTTGCAGCACTCTTCGCTGCCCTCTGTGAATGTGCACGATCCTGTGATGTTCTGATGGCTGATATAAACTACCACGCCTTCACTTGACGATACGCCATCAGGCCCTCATATGACCATGCATGTATCTACACCACGTCATCACATCATAAAGATTTCTTACATGACGCATTTCCCTAAATAATACAAGCTCAGCGCGCCTTACAGCTTATACACCCATAAATACAACACGTGTGACGATGTGTAAGCCACGACGCTATATGACGATGCCACACGCCTCAGATCAGTGACGATACATGTTTAAATATAAGCCGGCAGTGACGATACATATGCCGATGTACCACGCCATCATATGCTGATGTACCACGCCATCATATGCTGATGTACCACGCCATCATATGCTGGTGTACCACGCCATCCTACGACGATGTACCAGGCCATCGTATGACGATGTACCACGCCAGCATACGACGATGTACCACGCCACCACACGACGATGTACCACGCCCTCATATGACGATGTACCACGCCAGCATATGACGATGTACCACGCCCTCATATGACGATGTACCACGCCAGCATATGACGATGTACCACGCCAGCATATGACGATGTACCACGCCAGCGGCATAGGACGATGTACCACGCCAGCATATGACGATGTATCACGCCAGCATATGACGATGTACCATGCCATCGTATGACGATGTTCCACGCCGTCATATGACGTTGTGACTGGACACCACGCCCTTGTATTACGATATTATTCGAGTATTGTAGGCTACGCACAAGAAATTATTCGAGTATTGTAGGCTACGCACAAGAAATTATTCGAGTATTGTAGGCTACGCACAAGAAATTATTCGAGTATTGTAGGCTACGCACAAGAAATTATTCGAGTATTGTAGGCTACGCACAAGAAATTATTCGAGTATTGTAGGCTACGCACAAGAAATTATTCGAGTATTGTAGGCTCCGCACAAGAAATACAGAAGTAACCAATCTCACAATAACAGACGCTGTCACACTGGATTTATAATCATAAATCCACCGTGTGATAATTTTGGGTACATGTATACAAAGATACCAAACTCGGTCTAAAAGGGCAGACGCGGGGCAAGAAAAGTAGGTTAACCTCCACCAACAAAGACACTATCAAGGGAAAAGGTCTGGACACTGGCAGAATCATGATAACGTTAATTCGCCCTACTGACGCTGGGATTAGCAAGTGTGACACCGTTGTGAATTAATATGGATAAATATGCAGCACCTGTCGCGAGACCGCCCACTTGCCCAAAGATCAGTGAGTACGAAACGCTCTCTCTCTCCGTTATATCACACACGTGTGCAAATCTTTGCAGGCAAAACACAGTACTACCTTGCGCTTGCAGATTTTTTTTTTTTTTCACGAACTACAAAATTTGTACATCCTGCTGTACGTAACAGAGAGCTGATCAGTACGTTTCGTACCCCCTTGCAGGGCTTGCAAACTGAAGACAACACACACACACACACACACACACACACACACACACACACACACACACACACACACACACACACACATCACACAAACACACACACACACACACACACACACACACACACACACACACACACACACACACACACACACACATAAAGGGGGGGAAAATGAGAAAAAATGGCGCCAAAACCTCTCTCTCTCTCTCTCACACACACACACGCGAGCGCACGCACCCCCCCCCCCCCCCCCCCCCCCTTCCTCTTGTCCGCTATGACTCAGCC
>OY757546.1:3673129-3693129 GCA_963584105.1 Alviniconcha strummeri
ACAGTTATACCAGCTTTAGCTTAGTCTGCCGAAAACTGTCAATAGCGGAATGGGCTCTATATGATATTCCTGGGAAGACATAGTGGTTTGGAGCTGACAGTCATACCAGGCTTTAGTCTGCTGAAAATTGTCAACGGCGGAATGTGCCCGATATGTTATTCCTTTTGATTGCTTGGAAAACATAGTGGTTTCAGCTGACAGTCATACCAGCTTTAGCTTAATCTGCCGAAAACCGTCAACGGCGGAATGTGCCCAATATGCTATTCCTTTTGATTGCTGGGAAAACATGGTGGTTTGGAGCGGTTCGGTTTGGTTGTGTTGCTTAATGTCCTCGGATGTCGGTTGACATATCAGGGACAAGCTGAGACTAATGCCGAAGCATGGTTCAGTATAGCTTTACGTCCACGGAAACCCGAGAAGGCTCGTTAGGACGGACAACCCAGGACGGCCACCTCGACTCTCACACAGCTCCTGAACTATGTTGGTTTGGAGCTGACAGTAATACCAGCTTTAGTCTGCCGAAAACTGTCAACGGCGGAATAAGCCCTATGCTTTTCCTTTCGATTACTGGGAAAACAGTCCTTTGAGCTTACAGTCATAAGTAAGTAAACATGGTGCTTAACGTCCACAGAAACCCTAAGGCTTACTAAGGACGGGGAGAAGGGAGTGGGGGAGAGGGGTACGGAGATGGGGGGAGAGGGAGATTATATACCTATCGCTACACTGTCACCACCAGAATGACTCCTGCATTAAGATGGGCAGCGATGAGGAATGTTTCATAACTGTGAGGGACAAAGTCACAAGACAGCGTCCACAGACCACAACTTTTGAAGAGAAAGGAGAGCCGAAGCGGATTCGAACCGAGGTCCTTCTGCTTACCAGCCTAACGCCTTACCGCTAGGCCAAACCGGCTCACGCGGAATGGGCCCGATTTCTTTCCTTTTGATTGCTGGGAAGACATAGTGGTTTGGAGCCGACAGTCATACCAGCTTTAGTCTGCCGAAAACTGTCAACGGCGGAATGTGCCCTATATGCTATTCCTTTTGATTGCTGGGAAAACATAGTGGTTTGAGCTGACAGTCATACCATGGGCCTGTGGATATAAAGGTCCATGGTCATACCAGGCTTTAGCAGAACTCAGGAGCTGTGTGAAAGTCGAGGTGGACGTCCTGGGCTCCAGTCCCTAATAAACCTACGGTTTCTGTGGACGTAAAGCAACACATCAACCAACCAGGCTTTAGTCTGCCGAAAACTGTCAACGGCTGCACTCAGTCATGAAAAGGCTTGCTGGAACTGATCAGGCGCTCAGCAAATTCCACTGACACTTTTCTCCCCAAACCAAGTCCTGCTCAAACTTCAGTAAAAGTCTTCCAGTTGGCCTTTTCCTCTTCCTATGCGCAGCTTGTGTGTGTGAGTGTGCGAACTAGCATGTTTTTTTCTCTGTGTGTGTGTGTGTGTGTGTGTGTGTGTGTGTGTGTGTGTGTGTGTGTGTGTGTGTGTGTGTGTGTGTGTGTTTGTGCATGCGCGTGTGTGTGACTGATTGGATTTTAACGTTCTGTGAACCGTGCAGGGTCAACCCCAGGACAGTGCACGGACATGATTCTTCTTGCGCCTCAAAGCGGTACGGCGAGCGAGCCTTCAGATATGTCGCTCCCTCCCTCTGGAATGTCCTCCCCGAGAGCATCAAGGAGAAGGACTCCATTCAGTCTTTCAGACCTTCGCTGAAAACCCATTTCTTTACCCAGGGATGATAGTCAATGCGATTGTGTACGTGCGCCGGCGCTGGTGTGTGTGTTAAGTGAAGTTGATGTTGCCATAATTACTGTGTGTGTGTGTGTGTGTGTGTGTGTGTGTGTGTGTGTGTGTGTGTGTGTGTGATTCTTTTTTCTGTTATCATTATTTGTAACTCTGTATATATTTTTACATTTAACTGTATTGTATAGTTCCACTTTTGGAAAGGGGTGGGTGGGTATGAGTGCATGTCCTTTGGTAGTTTTAGCTTGCGACAGCTTACATGTATGCACTGTGTGTATCTGGCGCTGTGAACACTCAAGGTTTTGTGTGGTATGCGCTATATATAAATTTTCATTCATTCATTCAACGAGTTCAGTCCAAACACAAATACAACACGGAAAAATCCCCCAACAGGCCAGAAAGTTACACTGCCTTGACAAGCGCTAGGAAAACCTATAAGACTAAAAGCCTTGGCCAACTGATCCATTAGGCACCATTCCGCAACTCGTTGCTCAGGGGGGTAAAAACCAGCTACAAATGAATGAACAGTGCCTGCATTAATTGCTTGTGAGGACATGGCGACCCATTTGATTTAGCAGGCCTGCGTGGGAAACTGCATTTGCCACACCTAATCTAGATGGATGTGTCTGCGTGTGTTGCTAAATCATGGTTAATTGTAATGTTTTGTACATTTGTTAACGTGCTGTATGAATGGAATGACACCGAAACAAATTCCTGTGTACATTTAAATGTTATTGGCAAATAAAAATCTTGTGTGTGTGTGTGGGTGGGGGGGGGGGGGGGGGGGGGGGGAGGGGGGTGGAGTGAGGAGGAGAACGCGCATGTGTTTGTGCGTGTGAGAAAGACAGACTGCACAGACTATTTGAATAGCTGGCGCCAACCGTCTATGCCAGATTCTTCAGCACGAATGACCCCATACCAAAGTGCAGTTTGGCTCTGACAACTTTCAACAGTTTGTACACATACAACTTGCGTTAGTTCAGAGCAAAAAAGGAAAGATGTGGATTACTATGAACACACTTTGTTTGAAAGCTGCTCTCTGGAAGCCACGCCAAATCATTGTCCTTGGCTGTGTCTGGATTGATTCAGTTTGAAAAGGAAGATTGCACTGTTACTGAATATGATAGCGACACATACAGGGGCAACGCCCATTGTTCCAACAACCAGCCAATATCAGCCACTGTAATAAAAAGGGACAGCTGGCTCTCTGCACTGATGGCTAGAAAAAAGTGAGAGAAAGAGTACAGCACACACATAACGGAACTAGCAACGGTTACACATTATAGAAAAGTTCAAAACACACGGCAATTTTTTTACATTTTTTTTACCAACAAATACAGATCACATCACATGTTGTCAACATCTTCCTCCAACAAAAACTCTGAGATCTGCAATCGCATTTCTTCCCGAGTAAGTGCGCCGGCTTTTGACTCCCTAAGCACATGTGGTGGCAGTAGTGAGGTCTCCTCCTGAAACAGTGGGGAAACTTCATCAGTAAGTGCACACACCAACACTAAAACAGTGGGGAAACTTCATCAGTAAGTGCACACACCAACACTAAAACAGCACACCTACTAAAATCTGTGTGTGTGTGTGTGTGTGTGTGTGTGTGTGTGTGTGTGTGTGGGTGTGTGTGTGTGTGGGTGTGTGGGTGTGAGAGAGAGAGAGAGAGAGCGTCAGTGTGTGTGTGTGTGTGTGTGTGTGTGTGTGTGTGTGTGTGTGTGTGTGTGTGTGTGTGAAATGAAACAACACTGAAGACAGAAGATATTCCCTCTTACTATGAGCAGCTCATCATTATCAAAGACTACAACAACAAAAAATCAAATGACAATGCATGCATCACAATAGGTGTACGATCACAGAGAGGACTCACCAAGCCCTTCACCATCAGACGACATCCGTAACACAAGGAGGTCTTCAAACCATCTGACTGCAGCCTATTAATACACAAAGTCAGATGTCAGCATTCATAACTGATGGCAGGCTACAAACACTGAAAAACTGGTGTCAACATTCATACCTGATGGCAGCCTACCAACACTAAAAAACTGGTGTCAACATTCATAACTGATAGCATCCTACCAACACTAAAAAACTGGTGTCAACATTTATAATGGATGGCAGGCTACAAACACTAAAGAACTGGTGTCGACATACTGATGGCAGGATATGAACACTGAAAAACTGGTGTCAACATTCATAACTGATGGCAGGCTACAAACACTGAAACACTGGTGTCAACAGTCACTACATCTAAACGTATTTCAGTCACTCAATTCAATTTCCTACGGCTCAAGACACAAGGGTTCTTTTTACAAAGTGTTTGTTCATTGTGAAACATTTACCATTATTTGTCAGAAAGTTTTCTGTTTAAGCTGGTTTCTGTTTTCATAAATTCTTCTGGTTGAGTGTTGCTTTATGTCCACAGAAACCGTAGGCTTATTAGGGACCGGACACCAGGACGGCCACCTTGACTTTCACACAGCTCCTGAATTCTTCTGAACACTGGCAATCAATTTATGCACCTATGCATATCTTCTTTAGTTGTTTTTTTATACCCCCAGCCCAAAACCTGTGTCAAAAAGAAGAAGAAACCCAAAGAAAGAAACCGCCAGAGGTGGAATCAGGTAAATCTGCTCATCACCTGGTGGATGCAGCATCATCAGCAAGACGAGACTCTGTCTGTGACTGTAAGGCAGTGCCCCCCTGTGTCAGCTGCTCAGAGATCTCCACAGCCCGCAACGCTGATGCTTCTCCCACATCCGTGTCCAGCGGAGACTGCAAGCGTGCATAGTAAGTGAATATGTTGCTTTACATCCACAAAAGTGAGTTGGCTTATTAGGGATGGGAAAAGGGGTTGTGGGGGAGGGGGGAAAAGTGAGTGGCTCGTCAGCACAATCCAACCATCAAAAGGCCGTGGAGGCTGGGGACCACTGCCGGAACAACAACTATGGCCATGGGGACCTTGCCAGTGTGAAGCAACTAGTGTACTCTGCTGATTGCCGTTTCAACTGCTGTGTGGATAGCATACATTCAGCATACGTTCACACCCAGCTACACTTATACAGGCACATTGCCCTCCTTCGCCACAACATCTGAATCCACTTCAAAGCCAAGACCTTATGTGGAAGACCTTCTCCTAATTGAAATATCTGATGAGAAAACCTTCTGCCTGCCCTTCAAACTTTAATGACTAAAGTTCAGAAGACAGCTGCAACCTTACGCAGAAGACCTTCTGAATAAATGACACATTCAATGAGAAACCCTCCACCTGCCCTACAAAATTCAATGACTAAAGTTCACCAAACATCTAAGACCTTACACAGAAGACCTTCCTCTGAATAAATGACACACTGAGAAACCCTCTGAATAAATGACACTGAGAAACCCTCTGAATAAATGACACTGAGAAACCCTCTGCCTACCTGACCTTCTTCCAAAATCAACAACTAAACTCACTTCACAGCTTTTTCTTTCATGTTGCTTAACGTCCACAGAGGCGAGATGGCCTATTAGGGATGGGGACAGAGTGGGAAGGGGATGAGAGAGTGAAAGGCTCGACCGCGGAAACCGCCCAAAAAAGACCGGAGAGACCGTGGACCGCCGCCAGAACAATGAAAGTGTTAAGGCGGTGTCCCCTCGCCATTGCCCAGCGACTTGTGCACTGCGCAATTGCTCTTTCAACTGCTGTGCTGGACAGAGTCACTAAGACAATGTCCGTTGCACAGCTGTTGACGAACAACTTGGACAACTCGAAGCAAAAGACGTCCAACTTGCTCAGCCCAGCTCCACCTCCCTACTCACGATCTCTTCTGGGCAAAGTTGAGGGTCCAGCTCCACCTCCCTCCTCTAAGATCTCTAGATCTTTTGATCTCGCCTGGAACCCTGACTGATTTAGCAATGGGTGAGCTTTTGTAGGAGTAGGCCTATTAGGGACGGGGCGAGTGGGAAAAGGGGGACAGAAGAGTGAAACCTCAAAACCGGCGCCAACCCAAAGATCGAGGCTGCCGTGGACCTTCCTCTGAACAAATGGCACCTCCAGTGTGAAACCCTTCTGCTTGCCTGACCTGTCACCTTCCAGGCTACTATGTCCAGTCACAAGCGAACCATTCTAACAGTGGGCCTTGAGAAACCATCTGTCATTCCCCAAACAGGGGGGATGAGGGTAGTGTGGGAGAGGGGGGTAGTAGGAGGTGAGGGGGGAGTGGGGGGGGGGGGGAGAGTAAGGGGGCGGGTGTTGGTATAGCAACTCACCTCGCACATGGCACACTTTCCTTGTCCCGTTTGAAGATCCTGATGACCAAGCTTGTCGCTGGTCCTGTCACATCAAACACAACACAATATCACACAGCGTCAAACACAGCACAGTATCACGCATGGTACAACACAGACACAGCACAGCACAACAGGGTACAGTTTAACACAAGAGACCAGCCTCTGTAGCACAGTAGCAGTGCCACATGTTCCCAGGCCTGGTTAACTCTGGGATAATTATGACGGTAACTGAGTAAGTGTGGTCTGCAAAGCCTGTCAAACAGTTTCAAACCGAAATGGACAGCCACTGCATCATCAGACGCCACCCTCATTGTCACCCATTATGACATCATAATTTTAAAGAGGTCCCACTTTCTGTGGCCCTTCATGCCGTGCTCTCGTGTGTTACTGTTCTTGCCTCCTGCCTTGCCTGAGGCCGTTCTGATCGAGGCCTCCAAAGTCAGTCAACACAGTGGGGCTAATGAAGGGAAGGGACATTGTAGCAGTCTCCTGTCTTAAGGGGATGCTCACTAAGCCTAATTCTGCATCTTACAAGAGCTAACACTGCTGTCAGTAGGGGGAAAAGTAGGTGGCATACTGCATATGTGCGTGTGTGTAGGTGTGTGTGTGTAGGTGTAGGTGTGTGTAGGTGTACGTGTCTGTGTGTGTAACACTGTGTGTGTGTGTGTGTGTGACTCTGTGTGTGTGTGTGTGCGTGCGCGCATCTTTGTAACAGTGTGTGTGTCTTTGTGTGTAACATTGTGTGTGTGTGTGTGTGTGTGTGTGTGTGTGTGTGTGTGTGTGTGTGTGTGTGACTCTATGTGTGTGTGTGTGTGTGCATACATGGGTGTGATTCCTTAACAGCACCAGGGCCACCAACCTGACAATGTTGGGAACAGTGGAGGGGAAGTTTTCCTGCAGACCCTGGATAAAGCTGGCTGTCAGCTGTTCAATGCTGTTGCTGCAGTGCCACTGGAAACATACCCATCCACCAAAATCAAACTGTTGCCGTAGTTACTCACTTAAACATACCCCCCCCCCCCCCCCAACCAAAATTCAAACTGTCATCGTAACTGCTCACTGAAACCATACCCACCCATCCACCCTAAATTAAACTGTCGCTGTGGTTACTAAAAGCACTGCCAGCAACATGGTTCACTTCTCCATTGTCATATGCTATCATCACAATTTTCAACATTGTATTTTACTTGTAGACATAGTGGCCTTTCACTCAAATGATATGCTATCACTACACAACTACAAGTTTCATAATTATTACTTCTTCTTCTTTCTTAGCATCATTATTATCAAACCATGATTATTCAATCACCCTGATATAACCGTAAAGGTTGACTGGTGTAAAACACCAAGTTACTTACTAATTATTCACCATACTGTGCTTGAAAAAAATGTCCCCCCCCCCCCCCCCCCCCCCCTCAGTTAACATTACTACCAGCCCCCACAACCATCATGTCCATTTTCCTTCAGTCAATACTCAGGCCACTCACCAGATCTTTTATGTTTGGCAAAGTGACACAGTCAATACTCCCACCACTCACCTGGTCTTTTAGGTTTGGCAAAGTGACACAGTCAATACTCCCACCACTCACCTGGTCTTTTAGGTTTGGCAAAGTGACACAGTCAATACTCCCACCACTCACCTGGTCTTTTAGGTTTGGCAAAGAGACACAGTCAATACTCCCACCACTCACCTGGTCTTTTAGGTTTGGCAAAGTGACACAGTCAATACTCCCACCACTCACCTGGTCTTTTAGGTTTGGCAAAGTGACACAGTCAATACTCCCACCACTCACCTGGTCTTTTAGGTTTGGCAAAGAGACACAGTCAATACTCCCACCACTCACCTGGTCTTTTAGGTTTGGCAAAGTGACACAGTCAATACTCCCACCACTCACCTGGTCTTTTAGGTTTGGCAAAGTGACACAGTCAATACTCCCACCACTCACCTGGTCTTTTAGGTTTGGCAAAGAGACACAGTCAATACTCCCACCACTCACCTGGTCTTTTAGGTTTGGCAAAGAGACACAGTCTACATTCTGCAACCTGTTGTAAGCTTCGATTTCTTTGAAATTCAGCTCTCTGAAAAAAATACAAAAACAAGCAAAAAGACTCCATGACAAGTTGTTCCATAATGTCAGTACAATTGACAGGTAAACTGAGCATTTATATATATACACAAAAACATCTGCTTAAATGTACACATGCAGGCACACAGACTATCATTACAGCATGCATATGTACACACACACTCACACGCAAACACACATACATGAACACACACACACACCATGGACACACCCACAAACACACATGTACATGCACACACACACACATGCATGCACTTACACACACAACACAGAAATAGTTTACCCACCTCAAAGGCCTGACCATCATAATGTCTCCGTATCTTGTGTCCCCAATACTCTGCACACAACAGCTAAGTATTCAACAGCCATCACCCACATCAACATAGTCTCAGCTCTAACTGGTCCTTACACTCAACAGCCATCACCCACATCAACATAGTCTCAGCTCTAACTGGTCCTTACACTCAACAGCCATCACCCACATCAACATAGTCTCAGCTCTAACTGGTCCTTACACTCAACAGCCATCACCCACATCAACATAGTCTCAGCTCTAACTGGTCCTTACACTCAA
This sequence comes from Alviniconcha strummeri, assembly GCA_963584105.1. Lineage (NCBI taxonomy): Eukaryota > Metazoa > Mollusca > Gastropoda > Provannidae > Alviniconcha > Alviniconcha strummeri. The sequence goes on from OY757546.1 coordinate 3,681,821, forward strand.
CAGCCATCACCCACATCAACATAGTCTCAGCTCTAACTGGTCCTTACACTCAACAGCCATCACCCACATCAACATAGTCTCAGCTCTAACTGGTCCTTACACTCAACAGCCATCACCCACATCAACATAGTCTCAGCTCTAACTGGTCCTTACACTCAACAGCCATCACCCACATCAACATAGTCTCAGCTCTAACTGGTCCTTACACTCAACAGCCATCACCCACATCAACATAGTCTCAGCTCTAACTGGTCCTTACACTCAACAGCCATCACCCACATCAACATAGTCCCAGCTCTAACTGGTCCTTACACTCAACAGCCATCACCCACATCAACATAGTCTCAGCTCTAACTGCCCTTTGTTGTCAAATGCATGGAAAAACGTGAGTAACATGTATCTATGAACCTAGCACCTGAATGTGCTCATGCTTTCACCCTTACAATGACATACCTGCCCCCCCCCCCCCCCCTCAACCCCTTTTGTGAATGTGAAAAGGCCCCCACCCCTTTTCAAAACAACACCTAGATTGGTTTTTATGAGAGCATTTCTGAAAGAATGAAGCAGGTATGCAAACATTAAATTTTTTCAAATACACTTTCAAGAAGACAAGGTAAAAGTTGCCCCACCTTTCTACCCCCCCTGTATACACACACACACACACACACACACACACACACACGCATGTAGCTGATTTACACTTACCGTGTCAAAGGACACCTGAGCTCCTTTACCCTTGGCCATGTCAGTCATGATTCGCACAGACAGCAGAGTAGCTGTGTCACCCTGCACCACTTTGCTGAACCCATGCTGACGGGCAACTGCCAACAACAACTGATTCCTGCAACAAACACTGACACCACTGATTCCTGCAAACATCAACACCACTGATTCCCGCAAACAAACATCAACACCACTGGTTCCTGCAAACAAACATTAACACCACTGATTCCTGTAAACAAACATCAACACCACTGATTCCTGCAAACAAACATCAACACCACTGATTCCTGCAAACAAACATCAACACCATTGATTCCCACAAACACTGACACCACTGATTCTTGCAAACAAACATCAACACCATTGATTCCCACAAACACTGACACCACTGATTCCTGCAAACAAACATCAATACCATTGATTCCTGCAAACAAACACTGACACCACTGATTCCTATAAACAAACACTGACATCACTGATTCCTGTACACAAACATTGACATCACTGATTCCTGCCAACAAACACTGACACCACCTTGCTGAACCCACACTGATGGGACACCGCCAACAACTGATTCCTGCAAACAAACATTGACATCACTGATTCCTGCAAACAAACACTGACACCACCTTGCTGAACCCATACTGATGGACCACCACCAACAGATTCCTGCAAATGTTGACACCTGCAAACAAGCACTGACACCACTGATTCCAGCAAACAAACACTGACACAACTTTGCTGAACCCACGCTGATGGGCCAACACCAGCAACAACTGATTCCTGTGCCCTGCAAACAAACACTGACACCACCTTGCTGAACCCACTCTGATGGGACACTGCCAACAACTGATTCCTGCAAACAAACATTGACATGACTGATTCCTGCAAACACACACTGACACCACAGATTCCTGCAAATAAACACTGACACCATTTTGCTGAACCCACCAATGATGATGGGCCACCACCAACTGATTCTTGCAAACAAACACTGACACCACTTTGGTGAACCCACACTGTTGGGCCGTTGTCAACAACTGTGACCTGCAAACAAACACTATCACTGGTGTACCCACACTGTTGGGCCGATGTCAACAACTGTTACCTGCAAATAGACACTTGTCACTGGTGAACCCACACCATCGGGCCATTGCCAACAACTGTTATCTGCAAACAAACACTGTCGCTGGTGAACCCACACTGTTGGGCTGTTGCCAACAACTGTTACCTGCAAATAGACACTTGTCACTTTGGCAAACCCACGCTGACGGACCACCACAAACAACAAATAATGCATGCAAATCCACATCAACACCACTGTAATGCTACTGGAATGCACTGCAATATAGGCATGATGACACCATGTTCAACATGGCTGCTATATGATCCATGATGTCAACAGCTGAACACAGAATAAAAACACTTCTGAACCATAATATGCAGCAATGAACATGCATATGAACTCTTTTATTCAGAGAGCCTCTGGACTATGCTGATCTGCTCAAGCCTATCACTCTGAGCAGATTCATACAAATCATCAATATCTACCTTCAGAACTCTGGAAATATGCCCCAGTTCCTGGCATGCCAGCCGAATGATGACAGTAAACATCACTTAAACTCAGCAGCTGCATGAGCACACAAGCAGTCCCTACCACAAGGTTGAGAGGATTTGATTAGTTGCTATGGCAACACCCTGAACCACAGCCTTGATCTTGATATGGTACATCGCTGGACCTAACTTCAGGTATAAATGTGACAGGAGGGGGGCACGCATGTTAATTAGATGGTGCTTTGGGTAAAGATCCATCATTTGAAGCCCTCAAGCATGAGGGCCTTCACCTGGTCGTCACTGAGGTGGCTCCAGTCGGTGGTGGTGCGGACAAAAAAAAATGAGTTTTTGTGCTGTTCAGTATTTGAACGAGGGGGGACTAAGAAGGGTCTGTAGTTTAGTGCTGCTTGTCTGTCTATGATGTTGCTGTGAAGTCCTAGAACTTTGTTGGCCTAACAATATTTGTCTTTTGTTTGCTGGCAGGGGTTTTAAGAACTGTTCAACTGGCACGGCCGGTACCTATTGTACCTCTGCTACCATCAATGTCTTATCCAGCTGGCTCAGACTTTTGGGTGGAAGTTAAATGCACTGTGCACCATCAGCTGCCACACTGTGCATGGTGAGTCATGTCAATACCAACCTCAGGACCCTGATGCACTCCTCCCTTGCTGATATGGAGGGAAGGGCATCCAGCAGTTTCTTCAGCTTGCCGCCATCACAAGCGCCGAGCACAGCACCAACGTCTGTTTCTGGTGTCACTTCCTCACACACCGTCGCAGAATTTGTGGGCTTCCCTTCAGCACTGCTCATGTTCATTGCCTGTATAGCACAACAAACTTCACAGCTGTTTTTTCTCTCTGTTTTTTTAAACACAGTCAAAGTACTGCCCAGATCAAAATCTGTTAATATGTATATTACAATATCAGGAGAGAAAGAGCCAGATGAGACTTAACAGAGAGAGAGACTCAGAGAGAGAGAGAGTTAGTTTTGAAGCAAATTTTCCTGTAAAACATATTTACTGGGCCCAGCTTATCATGCACTGATGCAGTCACTAAAATCTATATATTAGTTATTACTGTTACCAAAATCATTAAATTATTATTGTTATAAAATATATTTTATTGTTATAAATTACAAACACCTTCTCGTGACGCACTCACATGCTCTATACAGGTCAGAAACAGAGGGAAGCCCCTTTGTGACACCATCTTTACAACATCTTCCACTTTTCTCCGTCTCTCTTCGTCTGACAGGGAGACAAGGCCCAGTTCTGGCAGACAGGAATCAACAACAAAATCAGAGACACCATCTTCAAAGCCTGTTCCATTTTTCCCCATCTCTCTTCCATGTTGTCTTCTGACAGGGAGACAATTAGTACTAGGATTTTAGCATCCTGTCAACCTCATACTATACAGGGTCACCTCAGGATGACCAAACTGTCATAAGCAAATACGTATTTCAAAACTCTAATCACATACATACACAAACGTGTCCTCTTAGTCAAATCCATGAAGTTAATCCTTACACAAATAAGACCTAATTCAGGCAGACAAAGAAATCCACACACACACACAAATTATAAGAAAAAAAGACACCATCTTCACAATCACATCTTCCACCCATCTCTTATTATCTCACAGGGAGACAAGACCTAAGACACAAGACTCCACAAAACTCAGGGACAGGGTGTTCACATAATCCACTTTTCCCTATCCCTCTTTGTCTGACAGAGAGATAAGACTTACTTTTGGAAGACATTGGAACCACTGAAAAATCATGAATCAGTACAATAAAATAAAAAGGATGCAGAGAAAAATAATTAATATTTTCATGTCAGGAAGGAAATTTTAAGAGTTATATGACAATCTTAACCTTGTTTGAATAAATCATCTGATACATTAAAAACAGCAACCCTTGAAATATTCACAGAATTTATTTATCACAATCTGCTGAAACCTTTATCACATACTACTATGCATGAAGGAAATATACTAGTCATGGTTTAACATGTGTTATACAAGATAGTGTGAGCAAGTGCTCTTTGTACGTTTTACAATAATCCTGCCCCGCTTAACGGATCAATGCAATTTCATTACTGTACTTTAGTAACCCGGGAACCGGAGCAGATGACGCTTTTGTTTTGAAGCGCGGCATGTGGCGTAACGCCACATGGCCTTCACACAGCCGACCGGCGATAGCCGCCAGTGCGCGCCCTTTTCAACTTCTGTTTTTCTCCCTTAACATTTTGACCGCTTGTTTGTTTACCTACTCTTTGTCTATCTAGTCCTTTTTATGCACTAAGCTATGTATAATATAATTTGGCATCTTAGAATGTTTATTTAACGTTTATTCAGACACTGGATCGAGCTTAATTAGTAGCCGATGCCTCTCTAGGTCCATTCTTTTATAGCCGTCGTCTGCATGGCGCGCTTTGTTTAGTACTAGTAAATGGTAGTGAAACTGTCGTTTTGATTCGATTAAAGTAATTCTGTGTCGATCAATGCGTTGTCGTATAGTATTTTGCTTCGCTGACTTCATGTTTAGTGTTTATTTTGGGCTGAAATTAACTTATTAAGTATTGTGTACTGTAGAAGCTAAGTTGTATTCATAGACTACTTAATCTCACTATCAGCGCTGCTGCGACTAAGGTTACGCGTCCCAGGCGAAAGTTCGCACCGATTGTTTTAATGCTTGTCTTCGAGTTTGTCTTGCTTCTCTTACAGAGCGTTGTATTGTAATTGTTATGTACCATTTTAACCGTGGGAGCGTGCTCTTTATTCCGATGTAAGTTTTAGTGACGTTTATATTTTGTACATTGTGTTAGTTGTGATTTAGTTGTAGGAATCTGTATATAGACAGGCGCAAGCCAATCTTCCCACTCTTGTTGTAAATAAAATAAGTCATGTGTGTACATTTTGTTTATACGGTTTAAAAGATTGTAACTGTAGCTTTTATTTGATGTTTTTGATGTTTTAATTAGTTTAGTTATTGTAGAGGAAAGTGTATTTGTGCGGGCCAGGGAAACACAATTGTCAGCCATTTTGTGGTCCAGAGGGGCGATTTTACTGTAGCGATAGCGTGTGTTCCCTGTGGCCCGCGCCGTTCTCTTATCTATGCGTGAGCATGATGATTTTGTGTGTGTGCTGAAAACTGTCTGCGGCTGAACAAGTAAAAACTGATTGCTGCCATACGCCTGCTGTGGTCTCCACTTTATTGACTCCGCTGCCTGTGTCCTGTCCTTTGACCACTCCGCTCCATTACAATAGTATACTGTTATATGAAATAGTCCACACACATACTGAATGTATATATATATAATATACAGGCATCAGCTTCAGTAGCTAATGCCAGCGTATGTTCAGCTGCAACATCAATATGAAAAGATAAATCCAAGCTGCAGAAAGGTGCAAGGTACAACATGAAACACAAGGTACAACATGAAACACAAGGTACAACATGAAACACAAGACACTTAGTCTTACCACTGATGTGGACAACAGATACAGTAAACCTCAGTTTTTCCTCCTTGATACCCTGCAATGCAAATAAACATAAATCAGTACATCCACTGAGCGAAGAGCTATTCACTGAACCATGTAGCCATACTCGTTGTATGCTAGGACAAAAATGGACTGTCAAACATGAAAGCTGTCACAGTGCTGATACTGGATATTTGACATAAAAGTTGTCACAGTGTTACCTTCATGTGCGGATACTGGATATTTAATGTGAAGTTGTCACAGCGTTACCTTCATGTGCCAGTACTGAATAATTAACATGAAGTTGTCACATCATTACGTTCATGTGCTGATACTGAATATTTAATGTGAAGTTGTCACAGCGTTACCTTCATGTGCTGATACTGGATATTTAATGTGAAATTGCCACAGCACTATCTTCATACCAATACTGGATATTTAATGTGAAGTTATCACAGTGTTAACTTCCTGTGCTGATACTGGATATTTAACATGAAGTCATCACAGCATTACCTTCATGTGCCAATACTGGATATTTAACGTGAAGTTGTCGCAGCATTACCTTCATGCGCTGACACTGGATGTTTAATGTGGAGTTGTCATAGCATTACCTTAGCATGCTGATACTGGATATTTAACATGAATTTGTCACAGCATTACCTTCATGTGCTAATACTGGAATTTTAACATGAACTTGTCTCAGCATTACCTTCATATGCTGATACTGGATATTTAATGTGAAGGTATCACAGCATGACCTTCATGTGCTGATACTCGATATTTAACGTGAAAGTTGTCACAGCATGTGCTGATACTGGATATTTAACATGAAGTAGTCACAGCATTACCTTCATGTGCTGATACTGGATATTTAATGTGAAGTTGTCACAGCATTACCTTCATGTGTGGCTACTGGATATTTAATGTGAAGTTGTCACAGCATGACCTTCATGTGTGGATACTGGATATTTAACATGAAACTGTCAGCATTACCTTCATGTGCTGATACTAGATATTTAACGTGAAGTTGACACATGTGCTGATACTGGATATTTAACATGAAGTTGTCACAGCATTACCTTCATGTGCTGATACTGGATATTTAACGTGAAGTTGTCACAGCATTACCTTCATGTGCACAGATACTGGATACTTAACATGAAGTTGTCACAGTGTTACCTTCATGTGCTGATACTGGATATTTAACATGAAGTTGTCACAGCGTTACCTTCATGCGCTGATACTGGATATTTAATGTTATGTCACATCGCCATTTTATTTCACTGGGTATTCACAATTGTTAGTGTGATTGATCTGTTGCTGCAGGTGTCATTGGGACAGCCAGGGGAAGAATGAAAAAAAATTCAAATTGAACAGTCAGCTACATAATAAAAATAAGTAAAAGGATCCAGAAGAATAAAGACAGAAAACTGCACCCATCCATAAGGATCTTGTGCAGGGTCAGCAGTTCAGAACATCATCAGCCTTAGACAAATACAAAATGATAAATGAAATGCCATACACTGGACAACTGTGAGTCAGATACCTCCCCATAAGTGCAGTTTGTCTCACAGTTATGTATTTTATATTATATACATGACACATCCACTTTTCCAAAGAACAGATTCATTTCTACCTCTTTTTTCTTTCTTTTCCTTCTCCATGCCTCTCTCTCCACCTGTGCATGCTTATCAATCATGATTTCCACCCACGTTGAATGAGCAAAGAGGAGGTAACATTCTCTGCGTACTCTCTCTCATAATATCGTGTGTGTGTATGTGTGTGTGTGTGTGTGTGTGTGTGTGTGTGTGTGTGTGTGTGTGTGTGTGTGTGTGTGTATGTATGTCAATCATAAGTTTAATACCTGTTGAAAGAAGGGAAGCAGAGAGGAGGTAACACCCCCTGTGTACCTCTCTCTCTCATAATGTCATATATATTATATATATGCTTGTCAATCATATTTCCATACCTGTTGAATGTGGGGAAGCAGAATGGAAGAGGTAAAAAAAAAACTGCATACCTCTCTCCTTCTAATTATGTCATAATGTCATATGCTTTTTATAATCTCAGTCATAATTTCCATACCTGTTCAATGAAGGGAAGCAGAATGGAGGAGGTAAAACACCCCACGTACCTCTCTCCCTCTCATAATGTCATATGCTTGTCAATTGTAATTTCCGTACCTGTTGAATAAAGTGAAGCAGGGCAGAGGAGGCAACACCCCCTGAGTATGCCACCAGTACATGCTCCTTTGGCAAGATCACTTTGGATTTGCCAATAGCTGATCGGAACTTGTGCACAGCGTACACCAGAAAACAGTCCCTGAAAATAAAATCTGATTCCAAAAGAGGCACATGTTACGCTGTATGCAAAAGCAAAATGATCAAAATTAATTTGACAGAACTCAGCTGTAAATTCACACAAAAATTATAATTTAACAAAAAACAACAAACAAAAAACCCCACCCAACTCTGTTCAGATTCACTGAAGCAGTTGTTCATCTCCCACTTTCACTGTTTCAACAGTGCTGGCATTCCGCTGCACTTGCAGCCACAAAATAGTTTACACAACCTCTAAAAGTAAAAGCCCCCCCCCCCCCCCCCCCACACACACACACACACACACCCAGCATAACACTGTGACAGCAGAAATTGCTAGGTTCTGCTAACACAGCTAATAAAAAGTAAAATAAACCATAAAACAACAACAAAACGTATGCCTGCTGTATCAGTATCACATCTCTCGCTTTTGATTAGCTGGTAGATTTTTGTTTTTGTTTTTTGTCTTGTCTTCAGCAAAGACGTCTTTCACACATTTCTTATAAACTTGTGAAGTTATCTTTCTTGGAAAAGTAAAAGGATGTGTATTTTTGTCATGAACATGATCAGGAAAGAGTATGTGACTTGGAGAACAGAGCCATGAATTTGACCTAACCTGTTATTGTTAATTAGACTGGAGTTGCTAAGACAAGTAAGAGTTAATACAGGGTAGCTAAATTCAATCAAAAGGGGTGTCCCCACTAAAACTGATGCAATCAGCCAAAATCCAGCACAGTCTGAACAAAACCAGAATTTAAAGATGGAATACTGACTTGCAATGCAAATTATCATTGTACACATGGACCTCAGTCTCACAGTCACACATACCAAATCAGATAATCTGGAAAACAATTCAACCATTGAATGTACTGCATAGCATTGCTTGCATATATACAAGACGGAAGTTTGCAAAGACGATTGTGCTGTCTGTTACAGTGTTAGTGTTATGCTCCATCTATTGTGTGTGCAACAGAAGGTGAATGCTTTAACTTCCCTTGTTTGCTGAAAAGAATAAAATGTGATAAATGAGACCTTAGTCCATGTACATACTGACAAAATGCGTCGTTGACGCGTGTCACCACTACAGGAACATCTCTTTTGCACTTGACGCATTTCAGTTCCCCAGGTAGTCTGAAAGTGAAGACAAGATTGCAACTATCACAGTATCACTTTCAGCATCACTAAATCTCATGTCAACACAATACAATAAAATGGCTGAGTAGTGACGTATAAGATTGTGATTTATATTTAAACAGAAAAGGTCAGTGCTCAACTATGATAAAATGGTAGCCCTTTGATGCAAAAGCATTAACAACTAAAATGGGAAGTTTCTGCATGGCTGACTGGCTTGCAATTCAAAGAAGCACCAAATTAAACTCTGGAACAGTGGAAGCTTCTCTCTTTCTCAACTCTTTCACTTTGGCCTTTGGCAAAACCAGGACTACTCTATCAACAGTTCAACACACAGGATTTGAAGCATTGTGATAATGTAATAAAAAATATTTATATAAAAAGGGGGGGGGGGGGGGAATGTTTTATGTGCTACATACTGTTCAAATTTACCCTCACTGAGTAACTGAACAAACAGCTGCCATGGATGCCAACTAGGATGAAAACAACTTGATCTGACATGTTAAAAGTAATTGATGACAGTTCATACATGATCTCTATACTCTAACTCTTAGTCTAAAGTACAGGTGACAGAGGTGCAAAACACTGACGGTATGAACTGTCACTAATCACTTTATTTACAAGGTGTTTGTGGGGTTGGTACCGGCCATGCTGCCATCACAATTTTTGACAAGACACAAACCTGATCATCATATTATTATATCAGGGTAATATCTTTATCTGACTGTGTGATCAGATCAGATTCGAAACAACTCTCGGACGTTTCATGTGTCAAGGCACAATACTGACCAACTGGAAAACAACAACAAAACTCATTGCTCGTCCTGACGGCAAACGACCGGAACCACCAGGATGCCATCGCTGTGTATGTTCTATCAGCTGAACGCTTCAAAACCTTCATCACAGTGCAAATCCTCGTGCAAATATTATTAATAATATTATTCCAGAACGAAATGACAGCAACGTTCAATCGGATTCAGAGAACGAGAGACTTAAGAGTTAGACCCAAAATCCGTCCGCTCCCAATTCCCTAGATTTAACCTGCAGGTTTGCACCATGAAAGTGTTTTTACGACTTACTTTGCCATTTGTCTGGGAACAGCTTCTTCCTGGACGTTACACATCTTAGACACTGTTGTGAAACACTTCTTGAGGTTTGGACATGAGGGTTTGCCAACGGCTGGCCGAGACTATGCTACTTCCGGTTTTATCACTATCTTTTTACCGGACTCTTGGAGAAAACATCTGGAAGATGACTACCAACGTTCTGAAAGAAAATACAGTACAAATACACTAAAAGTTAAAGAGAACACTTGTTTCATATGACAAAACACAACCATTGTTTAAGCGTTGTTCTGTTGCTTTACAAAGGGGCTTACCCCGAAACTTCATATGTTGTGTCACTGATATTCAACTGATAAGCGTTCCGCTTTATAACCCGCCGCTTTAGCTTAGCAAGGACTAATTAAATGTTAGACGGGTTTGTGACTGAACCTAAATTACAATCCTTGTAAAATAAAGTTTTATCGATGAAACCCAGCACAAAAATGGTGGTGAAAAAGCGCAATTTTATTCATAAAGTGCCAGAAAAAGTCATACCAGTTTGCCCAAACACTTATTTGTTTTGGAGTGGTAGTTTATTTAATCCCGGCATAACGTTGCATACAAACTAAGACTGCTGAAGTGAACCTGCTGCGTGAGGTGAAAACGACTGCTGCTTTTCATCTAGTTCTTTTTTCTTCTCACACCGTCAGTGTGTCAGTCATAGTTCAGGAGCTGTGTGAGAGTCGACTGAGGTGGACGTCCTGGGCTGTCCGTCCTAACGAGCCTTCTGGTTCCCGTGGACGTAAAGATTTATTGAACCGTGCTTCGGCATTGGTCACAACTTGTCCCTAATATGTCAACTGACATCTGAGGACATTAAGCAACACTTCACCTCAGTGTGTCAGACCGACGTGCTTCACTTAGTCACGCACAAACTGTGGAGCCATCTCGGCTTCAGGGCTGGGTTATAATTCAAGCACGGCGACTGGCCGATTTAAATTGGTTTGCTCAGGTCGGTCAAGTCGAAGCTATTATACGCTAAACGCAGCCGTTCTTGCCGG
>OY757546.1:3698129-3725629 GCA_963584105.1 Alviniconcha strummeri
TGAGCCTGTGACAAAAGGTGCTCCCGCTTAACCCGGGTATGTTTGTATATTCCTATTTATTTTTGTCTTACTACAGTTACACGAAACTGTGGTTGCTTTTATTCAGTATGCATTGATGAGTAGTTAAAGTAAAAATTGGCAGCTTTGGTCACCAAGAGGAGGATTAAAAACAAAAATACTTGACGAAAAGCGGCTTCCGGAAAGTGGGACAATGTGGGTTGTTTGACTTCAGCTCAAAACAGCAACTAACCAGCTGAACTATTCTTCCCAACTTGTACACCATTTGACTGCTGAATAAACTAAATTTAGTATCCAGTCGAATTGCAAGCCATGAGTGACGTTTCATAACCAAAAAAACGAAATTGAAAATACACTGGCCGTTCGTAACGGACTGTGTCCAAATTTCCGATAAGTTTAAAGATCGTCTGCTACCGTCCGCCATTGCATTCACTGCGGACCTTCGCTTCTCTTATTTGCATATCAATTGCGCACCGAAAGTAGTCAATGTTTTTACTGAGGGATTTCCATGTTTCATTTTTTTTACCCAGAAGTGAAAAATCTAAAACTTTGTCCATTTGTTACGAACGACCTTTTGCAAATTTTATTGACATCGCAAACATTTAATTACTGCTGACCGCTTCTAAAACTACCACTGGCCTTCCTCTTGACATCACATGGCCGCTTGTCGCTGACAATGGTTTCGACGAAGGGGTGGCGGTGAGTATTCGGACTGTGTCCGGTTATTTTTGTTTTGTTACGAATGTCCTAAATGATACGAACGACCTACATAATTGTCGAATTTCTGTCCTCATCATATATTTTCCCAAACAAATGCTTTCTTAGCCATTAGTAAGTGATATAAATGGCATTGGTAGTGTGCTTTGTTTACTTCATCGTATTATGGCGGGAAGTAGGCAATTCCAGATTGTGGACACAGTTTGTGACTGTGTCTGTGTTACGTGTGTCCAGGTGTCTTTTGTTACGTTAGTCTGCAGTCTGTCTATGTCTGTAATTATTGCTGATTTAGCTAAGTGGTCGATTTAAAAGTTGAAATGGCTCACAGCTTACCTTTCAAGTGGTTGTTTACAAACTTTTACGTCCGAATGGAGGCTTGTGCATATTAAACATGTACTCTGTAAACTTTGTAGCAGGTGAAAGTAACATGGGCACAGTGCTACCCCCCGTCCCCCTTTCCTTTGTTTTGCAGTCTTATTTTTGTTTCCTTTCCACATTAAATGTAATAGTTGACTTGCCACTGTAAATTTATTTTTATTTTTATTGATTAACTGTGCATGAAGGCCGACTTTTGGGGCCGGTGGAAGGGGGGTGGGGGGTGAAGATTTTCTTACAATTAAATTTATTATAAACATTTTCACTGCTCTTGTATAAATAAAGACCTTTGGTATGTAAGGGCACTTGAGGATTGTTACAGTCCAAAGTACATGAAGCATTTTTCTGTTTTCCTTTTTTACATACTGAAAATTTTAATACAGGTATCTGACTTAAAGATGCCATACTTTGTGACCTGATCGCATTTTTAATGTGTTGTTGTTTTTCTTTTAGTTTTAGTAAGCATACATTAGATGACGTCTGTCTATCCCTGGTATTCAAGTCTTTATTAAATTCTGTTACTTTTGATAACTGTGGCAGGTTCTGGAAGTGTGCCAAGCAGAAAATCATGTATGGATCCAGTTCTTCACACACAAAAAGGAAGCATGTTCTTCAGGCTCTAACCACCGGACTTATCTTATTGGCATTTCTTGATTGCAAACAGGAAAAAAGTTTCCCTGACACTGAGTGCACAGTGAGGCAGCAGTTTTTCACTGACAGTGATTGACAGACAGGTTTAGTTTGAAAGGATGTCTTTTTGTGTGTGTGTGTGTGTGTGTGTGTGTGTAGTTTTTTTTTTTTTTTTTTTTTTTGGGGGGGGGGGGTTCTTGTCCTAAAGTTTTAATGTGATCTGCATGTTCAGAAAGTCGCTCCTTTAACCTGTCATATCATACTGTTATTGTGCCTAGATTCACTACAGTTGTGTACTGTTTGTTCAGTCTGGGTGAAATAGTATCTTGGTTTTCATAGACTGTGTCCACTGCCATAGTGTTACGTTCGTCCACTTAAACAAGTTGGAATGTGTGAATATGCCTCCTGCCTTGCATTTTTTTTTGCATTTATCATTACAGTGTATACTATGAAATAAAGTGTTCCTTGTTTGAAAACTTTACTGAAGTTGTTCTGTGTTTGAAATGATTATTTATAGCACTAGATTCTTGAGCACAAAATTTGGACACAATGATTACATAATACTTACATTTAAAGCAGAATTTGTTTGTCCTGCCTGCTCTGATTTTATTACTAGCAGCTACTTAAATGCACCAGAAGCATTAAAATTGCATACGAATGGTTTTTCTCTGTATTATTATGACATTCACTGTGTCCATTGTTACAAACGTCCACACCTGACCTGACCCCAGTTTTGATGCCATACAGCACACACTTGGATCAAAACGATTTTTTGATGATGGAAATAGTTACTAGAAACATACCACTTTCTATTGGTAAGACTGAAAACAGCTTACTAGGAGTTTGATTTTGAGGCAGTGTGTCCCACTTTAGATCACGACCTTTTGTCACAGGCTCATATATATAATGTAAAATCTGTGGTGTCTGGATCAGTAGACAATGGAGACAGTGGACAGAGCTTTGTCCAATACGTGGACGGTAGGCATCAAATCAATGTTTGTTGACATCTCCAACTGTTTGGCCATCTGTTTCAGAAATCTGGTACTCTGTGTTCTTGTGGGCCTTGTTTTCCTCACTGTTCATCCACATTGGCGCCACACTGATTGCTTTCTGTCGCCTCCGAAAGCACCACCTGGGCCGATGGATCTCACTGGTCATACTGGCAATGGGCATCATTTCCCCATTGACAGGGGGCGTTGTCAGCAGTAAGTGCATTGGGGAGTGGTTACAGAGATTTATCTGTACAGCTGTGTCTGTCCTTGAAACTGAATAACAAATTGTGCGAAGAAAGGAAAATGTGTAGTTTGAAACTACTTTCCAAACTGCCATTGATTTTTGTTTTCATTTCTACATTTGTTCATTAATACTAATAGTAGGAAGTTCACCATAGCCAAGTGAGAGTCTAAAGGCATACATTTTTCAAAAGAACGCTATTTATTAGGACAAAACACAACCTGCAGATATTTGGGGCAAGCTACAAAACAACACTTAAAACAACAGTTAAATGGTGAAAAACGATGAAAAGTGAGATGGAAAGCTAAACTACTTATCAGTATCTGTTTGGGTTGAGCTGTATTGTTTTCCTGTCCAGTGCTTGGAAGAATGCTAATAAGTAGCATTCTTTTGACCCTTTTGTGTGTTTGGATCTTGTTTTACTTTTAGAATGCTAGCAGTCATTATTATTATTATTGATCGCTTTTATATAGCGCTATTCTCCGCTCTCAAGCAGACTCACTGCTCTCGCATTGATTCATTGAGTCATTCTTGATTCAGACTTCTTTTTTTCAAGTGAGAGTCTGTCATTGCAGTAATTTCACATACATAGTATATCCATGCAGTGTCCTCTGCCATTCAGGCACTTATAGTTATACTGATGATTTGATATGAAGTTTAAAGTCATGGAGCATTTCTTCAGGGGTCCTTTTTCTATTCTCAAACTTATACTAGGGCTGCACCAAAGTTTCCAGATACTCTTTACTGATTGGCTTTGGACTTGCCAGAGAAAGTATATCTAAATAACCTTCTCTCAGCAGCTATACACTTTGCCATGCAGTGTCAGTGAGACCAGTTGTTCCACTCCTACGCCCAGGTCAGTTCAGGCATGTCTGACATTAAGTGACAACCCTCGTGGATGCTCCACATTATATCTGTGCAGCCATGCAATGCCCTGTCTGTCCGTACAAAGAAATGAACTGATGAAGGCATTTGTACATGTACAGATCTATACATAGTATATCTGCGTGACTTTGTGTGTGTGTCAGGTGCTGCCATAGCTGGTGTGTACCGGGCTTCCGATTTCATCATGATGCCTTTCTATGCTCTGGTCTGGGGAGTGGGACAGACTGTGGTGGTCGTCGTCATCTCCTTTTCACGTATTCTGGCCACTCTGTGATGGCACGGGTGTGGTGAGTGCACGCCTGATGCAGCAGCATGTGCGTGCGTGTGTGATGAGAGGAAGGTGGTGGAGTGGGTACATAAATGAGGGGGGTTAGAGTCTGATGTCGGAGGAAGCAGGGGTTGCATTCTTACTTTGTAGCTACGCGTTTCTGAGTTGTGAAGCTGCCTGTGTGAGCTGTTGATTTAGTTTGTCTGATTGTGCCTATAAGGGCGAGTGAGTTAAGTTCTTGGATTTTGATGTCCTGTCAACTGTGTGGGGTCACATCAGGATGATAGAAGACAGACCACTCACACCCACCTGTATGGCATATGATGCTAACTTACCTTGCAGGTGAATAATTTTTGACAATCATAGTAAGCCTGTAAGGTCATAAATAACTGATGGTTCATGTTGTCAGTTTCAGAGTTTCATTTGAAACTACAGCGTAGAAACTGAGCTCCCTTTTGATCTCCTTAGCCAAAGAGAAGCTGAAGAGATGTGCTACTTTGTTTCCAGACCTACGGTGATTCTAGTCCAAGAAATGTACTACCTGAGCCGGTGCTGGATGACAAGGCTGCTGATGTTTTCAGTGGTGGAGGCAGGGAGTTCTTGCAAGCAGCACGGAAGTCTGGCCTTCCTTGGGGGCTCATCTCTTCTGCAGTCTTCCCTCCCTGGATCACCCATCGTCACTGGCTCCACTGCTGATGTCTTTTCAGTGGTGGAGGTAGGGAGTTGTTGCTGGCAGCACGGAAGTCTGGCCTTCCTTCAGGGCTCATCTCTTCTGCAGTCTTCCCTGGATCTCACAACATCAGTGGCTCCACTTTAGTGACCTGCAGTGAATGGAGTAAGGTAGGAGCAGCAGCAGATTCGGTTTACCAGGCGTGTGCGCAGAACGTGGCTTGGTCGTCAGATCGTCTTTCAACACAACTGCTTTGGATGCTTCTGATATCTGTTTGTGCGAGTGGTTCCCCCTGTGAGTGAACTGTTTGACTGTGAGTTTTAAGCGTACATCTTTGGCACTTCAGCCAACTGCCTAGCTTGGAAGGCCTTTGGTGTGATTGGGCGGGGTGGGGGGGGGGGGTGCATTGCTGTCAACCCCTTTTGGGAGTAAACCTTAGTCCAGTGTTTGTAAACCTGTATTTCCCTTATGCAGGCCAGGGTCTTTTTTTTCACTGGTGGCAGCAGCATTTTCAATTCCAATGGCATGTGTGGCAGTGGAAGAAAGAAGCAATGTGCTAAAGACACATGCATGACTTCAAATCTCACTTCCAACGAGATCTCTTAGCCTATTGTACTAGGCCAGTCAGTGTGCATTTGGCGACAGTGAGTGTCGGCTGCTTGTTAAACAGTTTCTCAATCTTTTTGCTTGGTTTAAAACAACAACAAAATCTCATGAAAATTAAGTTTTCCTTTATCCATTTTCCAATATGGCCATATCCCCCCCCCCCCCCCCCCCCCCCCCATAATGAAAAACTGTATTTTATACTGGTAAACTGTATGGGTTGACAGGTATGGGGTGGGGGGTGGGGGGGGGGGGTGGAGAAGAAGGGGTCCACAGAAGAGGGCAACAAGTTACAGAGAAAAGGAGGCAGATACATGCCTTGAGGTTGCTGTGCAATCTGGACTCGACCCATTGACAGTCAGCACAAACGGCTTACTTTGGCCCAGTATTGTCAAATTAATTCAGCAGAAGCTGGAAAGAAGCACACCCACACCAGAAGATTTCTCGTCATTCTTTTGTGTGGGCGGAATAGAGCAATGAAATGCAAAGGATGTTAGAAAATGGCTGACCTCCAGTGGCAGAGTTAGATTTAACCGTAACTCTTTCACAACAGCTGCCTCACTGAGTATACACTGCTAACATTCTTAGGCAAAATAGCCTGGGATCACCCAATTTTGGCCTTTTGGAGATCCATTTTCACAGAATATATATACAGAATGCAGAAATTTCATTTTTACACCAAAATAAAGATAAAGTGTTCATCTGTTCAACCATATGTGTTTTATTTATCCAAAAGGTTGTATTCTATTCCTATGTTTTGCCCCGAAGGGAGGCCGGGGATGTCTGATGTTCACCTCCTGTCTGGAATCTCAGGGCTGTCATTTGATTCCCCTTTCCTATCTCCTCTCTTGTGTTTTCTGCCTAGTCCTTTTGCTCTTGCTGTCTTGTCATTTTTCTGCTAATGATCCATTCTCCTGACTTTTTTCCAGAAAACTCAAATATTTTTCGTTAAGGGTTAGGTTTTTTGGTATGGCTCTTGTTAAGCAGCTACGAGATGATAGTTGGTAGGTGGTATGTGCAGCTTGCTGCCATATGGCACTGATATTTGCCATTATGCATTTATATAACATTTATTTTATTTTATATTGTCTGTCCAGTCCTTTTTTATATTTTTGTTTAACCTGGTATTGATAAATTAGACGGAATGGACGATACCAGCATGTCCTAGCCTTATGTGCTATTTCAACAGGGGTAATATTGAAGGGACTGACTCTTCGAAAATGAGTCTGATGTTTGTGTGTCATCTATGTTTTATGTTTGCAAATTGATTGGTATTGTAGACTGACTTGACAGAGGATTGATATATATATATGTGAGAAGAGTTTAGAAATGTGTATTTGCTTATGACCTGAGTTTGACTGTCCTGAGGTGACCCTGTGCGGTTGACAGGACTTTAAATCCAGTTACTACTACTCCTCCTATGTTTCTATGTCCATAACAATCCTTTCATTCCTGGGTTTTCATAAGAAAAAATGTATGAAAGAGGGTATATGTAGGTTTGAGTTGTCTGTGTCCGAAAAATCTTTGTAAAACTATGGCACCCTATATGTAAGTGTGTACATAAATGAAGTCAGAAGGCAATGGTCACACTTTCAGAGTCTTTGTCACCAGGAGGGTGACACACAGGTGCAAATAAAGGTGACACATACCTTTTTTAAGACAAACAGAAGAAACCACCATCATGCAGAACCGCAGAACATGCCAAGAGAAATGGGACATGCTCCCTACTTACAGCCTGATGTCCCAGGTAACATCCACACAGAAACTGTCTCCAGAAATTCCGTTTGTCGCATTGTCTATGTCCTTGAAATGGTGATGAAAAGGTGATGGTTTGCACAAGAGCCAGGAAGCGTGAGTTCACAATATGATTGTTTCATTTTAGTGTAATCCATGTTCCGTCTTTATCATATCTACACAGTGTGTGCACCTTAAGTCTGTGCAACTATATCTGCTGTCTATGTACACATCTGCACTGGACGTGAGAGGTGTGTCACATGTCACAGCAGTGTCACACGTATTCTACAAGCGTGTGGTACACTTTGAAGCAGTCTCTGTTATTGTTACAACACTGGTATGCTTTGCACCTTTTGGACGTCATTGTTGTCTTGCTGACTTTGTTTGGGTTGTCACTGTAGCTCACTCCGGCATTGTAATGCTTGTGACATGCAGAACAGACAACACAGGTGTAGTCCTTGCCGACTCCAGCCACTGGCCAGTGGTTAGTGTGATCCAGACAGGATGCAGTGTTGGTGACAACACTGCGGGATCTCCCTCCTGTCTGAAGTCTTTCCTGGTAGCGATCCCTGACAAGCTGATGGGCAAAATCAAGTTTGAAGGACAGGAAGTCACGCTTGATCCATACTTCATACAACAACACGACAGAATTTAGCTTTTTGGTGGCTTTATTATACAACAAATTATATTAAAAAACACAAATTATTTAAAGGTCTAAGTACATGATTGCATGTCAATGCTGTTCAGATAGCACAAATGACAATGCAGATGTCTACGACTTCATGTGCATATTTCAGTCACAAGGTGAAGCACAAGAAAGTTTGCAAAGAGTGTTTCTGCCCAGATAACATCCATGTTCTGAGACTCTGCCTTCCTGAAAAAGGTTGTCACAGATGGAGTCACCACCTTGCTGATTTCCCAGTGCCGTGCCAGTTTGACATGATGTTGAACATGGAGAATGCCTCCATGTGACACATTGAAATCGAGCAAGCACACTCCACAGTGAGCATGATGTACACTGACTGTGGAAATTCTGATGCAAGGAAACTTTTCTTCGTAGTCTTCTCCATACTTTTGTTGGCTAATTCATGTTTGTTTGTTTTCTCTCAGCTTCTCGTTGAACGCCTGCTTAGTCTTAGACATGATGACGGAGACTGACTGAAGTTGGAATCAAAAGCTGACACATTTCAGTCACAAGCACAAGAAAGTTTGTAAAGAGTGTTTCTGCCCAGATAACATCCAAATTCTGAGACTCATTTGATGCCTTCCCGAAAAATGTTGTCACAGACTGTCACCGCCTTGCCAATTTTGCAGTGCCGTGCCGATTTGACATAATGTTGAACATGGAGAATGCCTCCATGCAACATAGTGAAATCGAATGAGCTCACTGTACACTGTACATCGAACTTGATGTACACTGACTGTGGACATTCTGATGCAAGGAAACTTTTCTTCATATTCTTCTTAATACTTTTGGTGAATTCGTTGTTGTTTTTCTCACGCTTTTGGCCGAACATCTGCCTTTCACTTAGACATGATGGAGACTGACTGAAATTGGAATTGAAATCCGACTCATGAAATGAAAGAACAGTTCTGATTGGCTGTTATCTGCCGTTGCCCTTGTAAGGTAAATGCTTATTTGGCTGTTATCTGCCGTTGCCTTGCATGGTAAATGCTTGTTGTTCCTAATCAAACTGAGTCAGTCAAGCGTACTGGGAACAGAGGCTGTGAGCACTTGACTGCCAAAACTGAAAAGTCAAGCGCTTGCATTCTCTGTTCCCTGGGTAAACACCACACACAAAGCCCCACCGCCAACCTTCGCTATCACAACTGTTCTGATGTCAGCCAGTCTCAGCCACGTGCATTCACCCAACACAAGAGGTCTTTTTTTTTCTTTTTTTCTTCAGCGGAATATTTTTTGAGCGAGTGGAATGAAGTGCAGTCAAGCGCAAGAAATTCTGCGGAAAGTGGAATGGTTGGCGGGTCTGCACTAGGTGCGTAGGGTGCCCAGTCAGGTGTGTGGGCGCTGGAGAGGTAGTGGACCATTCTCTTGTCTTTCCACACTGTGGCCACCATCTCCTCACACTGTCGCCACTCTGAGGCACCATGGGGTCGTTGCCTGATCTCAGTTTTGGTCTTGATCAGGTCTGCAGGATACCCGGTATGATTGGGTCACACTGTCCCGCACAGGTAAGTACCCTTACCTGGCAGATACTTTGCGAGTACAGGAGAGGTATAGAAATTGTCAGTGAAGATAACATGTCTGAAACTGTGATTCAGGTTTGTCAGTCCGATCACCACCCTTGCAGACAACCCCGTCAGTTTGTCGATCTGTCCCCTGTGCTTGTTGGTGTAAACCTCCAGGTTGTAGCAATATGCTGTCACTGCATCAGCGGACACCCACAACTTGATGCCAGATTTGACTGGCTTATCATACATAAACTATTTGAAGCCCAGTCTACCCTTGAAGAGGACCATGGCCTCATCAACTGTCACCTCCTTGTGTGGGACGTATTCATCCTTGAAGCTCTGTCGGACAGTGTCAAGAATGTACCAAATCTTGTGCAGCTTGTCTTGGCAGTTGACATCTTTCCTGGGGTTAATGAAGCGCAGGTATTGACGAATCTGGAAATAGATTAGTTGATCTGAGTGATCCACACCAGCCATATTGCTGATTGGGTCAATCACTGCCATGGGTTTTTGCTTCAGTCTGTACCTGGCTTGAGTAAGGTGAAGAACTGGGTGATGCACTGTAGACAGCATGAAAAATCCTTTTTGTCTTTTCAGCGACAAACTACCACTGAACCCATGCGGCGGTAGTCAGCTGCCTGTGTCCAGGTTCCCTTTGCACAGCTCTCACGGCATTTTTTTCTCACCGTCCCACAGACCATTGTTCCCGTGGCAGCAAGATCACGGCACAGTTTGGGGCAGCAGTAATAACTGTCCGTGTACAAGTGGTAGCCTTTGTCCAGCAGAGGCTGCATCAGCTGCAAGACAACAACATGGTTTGTTAATGAGATGCCTGTTCACACAAAACATTTCAAAATGAAGGACATAGCCTGTGGAGCTTTCACACAGTTTGTAAAACTTGAAACCCCACTTTGTGGGTTTGTCTTTCATATACGCCCTAAATCAACTTCGGCCTTTGAAGGGGCACGTGGCTTCATCGACGCGGATGTTTTTGTCAGGCACATACGCTTTCTGAAACTGCTGGTTCAGATGTGTGATGAATGGGCAGATCTTGTGGATTGGGTCATGTCCCTCTTGTCCAAATGGTGTGTATGTGCTTTGCAAAACTCACTGGGTGTTCCAAAAGTTGACTTTGAAAGCTCAGACTCAAAAACAGCAGCCCCAAGTTTGCATTGCCCACCAGCCATGTTTGCACAGGAAGCCAGAGCAGGGCAGTGTACCTTGAAATGAACCTGCTGTGCCTGTGGTCTCCCTTGGATTAGGACTGTGAGTTGCACACATTGCAGCCACGCCTGTGGTCTCCCTTGGATTAGGACTGTGAGTTGCACACATTGCAGCCACGCCTGTGGTCTCCCTTGGATTAGGACTGTGAGTTGCACACACTGCAGCCACGCCTGTGGTCTCCCTTGGATTAGGACTGTGAGTTGCACACACTGCAGCCACGCCTGTGGTCTCCCTTGGATTAGGACTGTGAGTTGCACACACTGCAGCCACGCCTGTGGTCTCCCTTGGATTAGGACTGTGAGTTGCACACACTGCAGCCACGCCTGTGGTCTCCCTTGGATTAGGACTGTGAGTTGCACACACTGCAGCCGCGCCTGTGGTCTCCCTAGGATCAGCACTGTGAGTTGCACACACTGCAGCCACGCCTGTGGTCTCCCTAGGATCAGCACTGTGAGTTGCACACACTGTGGCCAGCTGTTTTTCTCCATTCATTGCAGGGTTGATGTGCATTTGGGGAAAGCTGGACTAGCCCCGGTGGAATTTCACTTCTAACTCACATTTTCTTTGAGGACGAGAAGCAGTGGAGGAGACTCGTAGAAGCAACATAAATTGATGCCCGACATGCCCAGGTTAAATTATCATAATCTTTACACCCTCCAAAACATTTGGAACTCTGTCGCTGATTCCGCACTCCAGAGTTGTTTGGGAACCAGTCGCAGGTTAAATCTTGCCACAGCAAAGGGGTTGTGTAGATGTGCTGCTGCCCAGGTTTCCCTGACGGCATGATAATGGGATTGCAAGGCTGGGATCCAAACACTCGAAAGGTTCAAAAGAACATTGACTTTAAGAGGACAACACAAAACATGCGTGTTTTTGATTTTAATAGGACAACACAAAACATTCGTGTTTTTGTTGTTGGTAAAACCCCAGTTTCATAGTGACAGACTGACAGGTAAATGATGATCAAATTTAAGGAATGAGTGAACAACCGCTGGTGAGGTTGACAAAACAGAACAGCGCTAGAGAAATGTACTCACCTATACGAATACACATAAAGAACAGTTAAAAACACAAGTGCTTTCAACACCTAGTCTTCGTCTGGCGCAGAAGAGAGATAGAAAATAATAAAACTTTTAAAAGACGGAGGAAGTAAAGAAGAAGACAGAGCTGTTCTATTTTGAATTGTTTTTAATGGAAAATAAGAGTGTTTACCTGTCCTGTTTCAGGTGATGGTGCTCAGGTCTCTGCAGGTTTTGAAGAATGGTAGCATGAGGATGACGTCAACCTTTTGTGTGTTTTACGTCTTGTTTCAGAACACCAGCATTTGGCTTTGGTTCAGAGTTTTTGCAATCACTGAAGCAAGATTAACGTGGTAGTACAAGATTCATTTCAGCAACTCCCGCAGCGGGGTACTGCGGATGAAGCAATTAATGCTCCCTGTTTCAGTTACCCAGAGCTGACAAATGTTCTCCTTTTAAAGCCTGGAATAGGTCAGAATATAGCCATGTATGCTCTACCCATTGCCAGAATTTCCTTCCTTGTTCTAATATTGACCTTCCAGATCCAGTCACCATCATTGTTTTCAAAATCCTCTCCCTACTTTGTATCCTGCAGTGGGGATGCAGAAATGAAGGTCCTCTCTGTTGAGAACCCAGAGCAGACAAATGTTCTCCCTTTAAAGCCTGGAGGTCAGAATATAGCCACGCATGCTTCACCCACTGCCAGGAATTTCTTCCCTCTCCTTTATTCATTCCTGGTCCATTTGCCTTAGTTTTTTCAAAAGGGGCTGTGTGGCATACACTGGCAAAATATAAGGCACATGCATAGAGGAAGTCCCTTACAGCAGTTACATGAACAGTTTGTCACGCATAGCTCCTCGAAACTGAAGCAGAACTGATACACAATTGCATAGATAGCGACACCTTATCCCGCAAACTCCGGGTGTAAAACATCACGCCAGTGTTATATATGTTACTGAACTGACTTTCAGCTACAAAAACAAACATGATTCACCCATTTCATTGACCGGTTAGCTATGCTGGAAAGACGAGAAGACTTTCAGCTATGTAAATAAACAAACTTGATTTTACCCATTTCATCGACTGGTTAGAAAGACTTGAAAACTGGAGTTCTGGAAGCCTGATGACACCCTCCTGTCTTGGCTGGATTCTCAACTCTGATTGGCTGGCTACAGCTCTGACTGGCTGGCTACAACTCTGACTGGCTGGCTGCAACTCTGACTGGCTGGCTACAACTCTGATTGGCTGGCTGTAACTCGGATTGGCTGGCTATACAACTCTGACTGGCTGTAACTCTGATTGGCTGGCTATACAACTCTGACTGGCTGTAACTCTGATTGGCTGGCTATACAACTCTGATTGGCTGGCTACAACTCAGCACAAACAGTCAACAAGGCCTTGATTGGCCAACACAGTTTTGCTTATCCAGCAGATTGTCCCTTTGCCAGCTGAGCTTGCAAAAATGTGTTTCTTGGGGACTTGATAGCTTGAGAATTTCATGTGTCATGTCTGCTAACACTGCTTTTTTCACAGGCCAGTGTTGGTCATGCTCAGGTTAGAAACAACAGGTAATTTAGTAATTATACAAACGTGCAGTTCTAATGGTTATTTTTACACTTGATTAATGTAATAAAGAAAGCCAAGATAGGTTCTCATTTTAGACACAGCTGGGTGTCGAGGATCGTCACACCCGCTCCGGTGTCAACAGCGGCCTCTGCCTTGACCCCCATAACCTTGACCTCAAGGTGGGAAAAGGGAAAAGACTCATTAATTTTCCCTCAACCTCACACTGGTCTCCCACATGACTGGCTGCCCTTTTCTTGACATTAATTTTTTTCAGGATGTCTTCTTGTTCTTTTGTCCTTATATAATCGTCGTGGTTGACAGGACATTAAAACCAAATTATGTTCCATTCCTTCTTCTTTCACTGCATGTACATGTGTGTGTGGATCTGTAGTAGGATCTGTGGTACTATTGTCTAGAGTAAACAAAACTCTAGATTATGTACATGTATATATGTAGTAGTAGTAAAATCATGTCATGAAGACACTATACACTGATAGTCTCTCTCTCTCTCTCTCTCTCTCTCTCTCTCTCTCTCTCTCTCTCTCTCTCTCTCTCTCTCTCCCCCCCCCCCCCCCCCCCCCCACACACACACACACACACACACACAATGGCAGCAACTGTACCACAACTGACAAGTCGCTTTTTTGTTGTCGCTTGCTTTAATCATATAAAAGGCAATTTATAGCATTTGGACAAGTTTTGAATAATGATTGTCAGGCAGATGTAGAAGCGATGCTTAACAGTACTTAATACACGTTCAGCATTGCCAAACAGAAATGGAAGACTAGCTGCTGCTTCTTTTTTTCACATGGTGCAAATGTTCCATTGAATATTCTGTGACCTCATCTGTGATTTTCACTCCTGTGGAGCAATTGACTTACTGTTATATTTAAGAGGCATTTACCCAGTATTGGTGTATGATACTGTTTATACTAATGGAAGCATTGATACTGTTTATACTAATGGATAATAGAACACATCTTTACTATTCTGTTGCACCAAATTATTTACTTTGCAGCTTTGGATTTTGCCATTTGACCTCCAGAAACAGACTGCTGTTTACATGAAATGCTTCAAAAAACATTGTCCCTCTCTCCCTCTCTGTGTCTTTGTCTCTGTCTGTCTGTCTGTCTGTCTGTCTGTCTCTCTCTCTTTTAACAGCAGCAGCAGTAATAGCAAAGTAATAAGAAATGAGTGAACAACTGCTGGTGAGGTTGACAAAATAGAACAGATATAGGGAAATGTGCTCACCAATGCAACCAAAAACAAGGAAACAATAGTACACGAGCGCTTTTGACAAAAAGTTGTCTTCTTCAGGTACAAGAAGATTGACAGACAACAAAAGAAGAAGGAAGTAAGTAATAAGTTTAACGGCGAGTCATCTTTGAAGAAACTGTGTTTATCCACACTTAGACTGTAACTAGTGTAAGTGTGACGAAAAACACAGTTGATGCCAGAAACTTTAAAGGGAGTGTAAGCCCTCAAAATATGTTTTCCCCTGCGACAGAAAACTGTGTTTTCAGGTGACCTTGCACGCTCCCTACACACACACACACATGTATTAGCATATCAACCCCTGCAGTTACACGCTCCCTACACACACACACATGTATTAGCATATCAACCCCTGCAGTTACACGCTCCCTACACACACACATGTATTAGCGTATCAACCCCTGCAGTTACAAACACAGATAAATGATATTAGAGGTTATACTAAGTGCAAGTGCTAAACAGTTACAATCGGGAAACTCTCAAGAACATGACACTAGTCTGACCATGATGGGTGCATGACGCCAACTGGTCACTCGCGTGGCTTTGTATGACTAGAATTAGATGAGAAATAATTGTGAGCTGAGATCTTGTCTGATTGAACTGAATCATTGCATATCATGCTCTGTGTATTTCCCTGCTTCAGGGGTCAGATACTGTGTGGATGAAAAGGCCCAAACGTACTGCTAATGACACACAGAACATTGAAACATCTTTGTGGGTCAAAGTGAGGGTTTGCACTCCCTTTAAAGATAGTGAGAATTGTGACTATCTCCCCCCCCCCGCTTTTGTTGTTGTTTTGATTGGGGTAGGGGTGGGGGACTCCTTAGGCCTAATTTCTGTTCTTTGTTTTGTATTGAGTATTTTGCCAACTTTCATGTTAATATTATGATTCAGGAAAATAAATGTATATATTTTTACCTGTTTTGAAGTCATGGCACATGTGTACACATTTGTTGGACCTTAACTATGTGGTGTGTGTGTGTCTGTGTGTTGTTGTTTTTTAACTCCCACCAGTCATGACCTTTTAGGCATTGACTTCAGACATGAAACAAACAAATGTTAGAACTTTTGTGTGGGAAAGACAGGTGAAATTTGAGAGAATTGCGGTCGTCTCCCATTAAAACTTGGTTGCATTGCATTCATATTTTTCTCATATGCTCAGGCTGAAATTCAGTTGACTGTCCTTTTTTATTTGTCCAGAATCAGTGCAGGTCACAGGCAAATGGTCCTACTTAACGTAGGACCATTTTGTTGAGACCTCTGACGTGATGATTACAATGGGACCCTCTTACTAAGACTGTTGCGTGGTGTTTACTGGGTGATTCAGCGAAGCTGGTTTGCTAGAGTGAATGCACTTTGTAATCTTTCGCGCAAGAAGTCGCGAGAGGTCACAGCGCACTTCCGGGCCGATTTCTGAGTAGGAGTTGCTTCACGCTGTGTATAACAGTGGAAGTTGAACCTAGAATTGTGAAACAGTACAAATGCCAATACTGTTGCAGTTGCAAAAATTACCGTGGAAAGGTGTTGGAGGGTGGGAAAAAAAGTGTCTTTACGTCCTTTTTTGGCTGACCAGAAGATCATGAGTTCATAGAAAAAATGTGTTTTGGGCATCCTATAGCATGAGCAACAAGTTATTGCGTGTTGCCAGACACATTATGACTACAGGCCTCCAAAAATGCCTTTGAAGTTGGCAGTGTAAAATTCGCAAATTCACTGTCACCGCCTCCCATTGTGAAGAAAGTATGCACTGGAAGTAAAAGCAGCCAAGGGACTTAAGCAACGCCTGGCAAAAGTCAAGGGAGTTAACAACCCCACCAGAATCGCCCAATAGTTACAGTAGAACTGTTAATACCCCAGGCCATTCATGATACTTGGCCTTCTTGCATGACAATTACAGTGGAACTGTTTATCAAGACCTCTGATATGCTGATTACAGCACAACTCCCTTAGGGCCCCCCACCCACATGATGATTACAGTGGAACCCTCTTATAAAGACCCCCTGCACAATAGTTACAGTGGAACCCTCTTATTAAGACCCCATAATTATGGCAGAGCCCTCTTATTAAGACCCCCTGCATGCTAATTACAGCCGAGCCCTCTTAATAAGACCACCTGTATGGTAATTACAGCCGAGCCCTCTTATTAAGACCCCCTGCATGGTAATTACAGCCGAGCCCTCTTATTAAGACCACCTGCATTGTAATTACAGCCAAGCCCTCTTATTAAGACCACCTGCATGGTAATTACAGCCGAGTCCTCTTATTAAGACCACCTGCATAGTAATTACAGTAGAGCCCTCTTATTAAGACCACCTGCATAGTAATTACAGTAGAGCCCTCTTATTAAGACCACCTGCATGGTAATTACAGCCAAGCCGTCTTATTAAGACCACCTGCATGCTAATTGCAGCCGAGCCCTCTTATTAAGACCACCTGCATGGTAATTACAGCCGAGCCCTCTTATTAAGACCACCTGCATGGTAATTACAGCCGAGCCCTCTTATTAAGACCACCTGCATGGTAATTACAGAGGATTTCATTTAGCAGAACTCTTCAGAAAAAAAGCAAGAACAAAACAACAACTACGTAATTACAGTGGAACTCACATTTGCTGTTATTAACAGAAATTTGTCTTAAAGTTTATCACTCAAGAAAAGGGCACTGTAGTCTGTTTTGATTCCTTTGTCATGAAACTTCAACTGAAAGGAATGAGATCATATCAGGGCTCTCTCCACTTGACATTATTCATATTCATCACACACTTGCATGCACACACACACACACACACACACACACATACCATACCACTTTCATCATTAAAACAAAGTGAAGATTTCTTTGCCTTACTGTATACTCTTTATTATTTCACACCATCAGTTTCATTCATCCTTTTTCTAAAAACCCACACATTCTATGTGTATGTATGGAACAAAAAACAAAACAAAAATGTATGAAAGAATAATCAAAATGCAAACAAAGTTGGCCGCAAAATAATTACATGTGACAGAAATTTCCACTCTACAAATTGTAATACACAGGCACTCACAAAGGGCAAAAATGTATATATGTACATAAAATCCAGTTATTAATATTATGGGCAATATGTGTTTTTAAAGGCAGACTAGAGATTTTTTGCTACCACCCTTCTGCACTCAGATAGTTGCTAGTAATAATATTAGAAGGGGTGGGGGTGGGTGGGTGAAGCAATGTTGATGACAACCTACCTAAATCACAAAAATGATGGCAAAAGTAAGTACTCTTTGTAACCTATTTTTATGAACTTTGAATTAAAAATTTAAAAGGAATTCAGATCTACAAAAGATTGGCATGTGTTAATTAACACTTGTAATCCTTGGCTGAAATTTCATGTAAAGTTTTGTTTGTAGAGTGGGGGTGGGGGGTGGGGGTGGGGGGTTCAATGTTAAGTCTAGAATATGTAAAACACATAAACATCTGTGTACAGTTGCAGTAAACAGTGTAGATAGATAAAAACAAAATATAAACAAACATCAAAGGAAAAATTAAAAAAACGCACATGTAATTAATATATACACATTTAAAAAAAAGCTGCAATGTTACATTTGCATGATCAGACAAAAATCAAAGATGTGTTTAAATTGTACAAGCATTCTTCGTGACATGCATCTTCATAAGCACCATATTTTGATATGTTGATGACAATGAATGAAAGCAGTCGAAGTTTCAGTTACAGACCCAGACAGTTCACACATCTTTTACAAATGACAAGGCTCTAGCTCAGTTATTAGATCACAGACAAAATCGTTACAAAACTGATATGCTTCAATATTTCAGGGCAAATTATGGCAACAAAGACCGTGAACAGTACAGCATCAAGCCTTAACTTGCTCAACAGGGATCTTCCTGCACTTTTCAGCTCAGTGGTACGTACAGCTACGGAAAAAGGGAAGAATGAAAAAACGAAGAAAAACAGTTTAATTTGCACTGAGAAGTATTGTAATTCCTTCTCTATCATCACTAAAGGGGTCAATTTCTCATCATTAACTTGTGCAACAGTGCCTCTGAAACCAGACCCACTTGTGGGCAAATGGAAACACAGGGTTCCGGTTTGCCAGTCCTGCAAACAAAACCATGTAACTATGGATTCACAGGGATAGTTAAGCTGTTTTACTGTTTTCTTTCAGGTGAAAAGACTGGCTTCAAAAAGTAATTTTTCATGAACATTAATGGAAACGTGAAAGTTTCTCAAGGTCTTACACATGAGTATGACACCTGCATTAACATTAGCCACAGCAGCATGGCTGTTAACATGGAATGAATCGGCCAACGATGGGTTTGTGGTAATGGAATTTCACACACTTGGATTATAGACACAGCTTAACATCAGTGGAAGAGATTTCAAGAACAATGGTCAAAAACAGCAAAAACAATAAATGTGAATACCTTTCAGTCAAAATAATGGAGAGAAAAAACTTGACAATGCTGTTTGTGAAGGCGATACTGAGTGAATAAAAAGGACAGCAGAGTTGATGCGATAGTGTCGTTTCAACAGTGAAATACGAAGCAGTCGGAATCCCTCACATGGGTGACATGGAAGTTGGTATTGTAGGTTTAATTGAACACCAAAGCTGGTTTATTTCTAGAATAACAAAGGAATGTTAAGTAAGCATGCGGCTACCTGTGCCTTATGATTTCTGTCATAAACTGAAATGTACATATACTTTCACACCTGGCGGAATCGAAACAAAAGATAACCATGCATTGCATAGACTGCTGCCCACAAGGAACACGGCAGGCCAGCTACTGCTGTTTAGTTGAAGCAAGACGGGTCAAACCAAACTCTCCTATGAAGGTACATAACTCTAGCTCTGTAGCGCAACAACTCTCGACTTGCTACTCTCCCTTGAGCTGGTTGGGGACCTGGATAATTTTTTCTTGTTCTGGCATGTGAATGCCAGACTGACTCAACACCAAGCTTCCAGTATCCTCTTATGCAGCCTTGCCGTTACAAAAATGAGATGTTAAAAAAAAGCACACCTCCTTTTGTAAAAAATACCATTTGTTTTTCATGTTCGTGAAAAATAACATTTTAACAGTTGATATTTTCACACACACACACACACACACAAAAAGCGCTAATCAACACAGAAGTAAATTGGGGCTTGAAATTATGAATATAGCAAAACATGGAAGTGAGAAAATGGGAACAAGAAGATCTTCCTGTGGTTTATTTTCCAATGATATAATTTATATCAAAAATATTTTTGTAGGTGTCTATCCTCTTGATGTATTTTGCCCGATTAAATTGTAAACAATCAACAATAAATGTTCATGTAAGCTCATATAGAACAAGGGTGCACAAAAAGAAGCTACATATACATAGGCACATGACCACAAAATTGTTTTTATTATTCTTGTGATGTCATGGAGTTCTGAAGGACAAATTCATTAACTGTTCTGTGGTTTTTGTTAATCCAATTGCTGAGTAGTAAATAATCAATCAAAATGTGAGACTCACAAAATTGTAGGGCAGTGGATGCCAATTACGACAATAAATTATACATGTACACATAAACAAAAGCAAAGAACAAAAATCAACTAAACCCTGGATCATTTTTTTGGATAGACTGTGTGATGGAATGCTTGTTCAACATGATCTATGCATCCATACAAAGGATCAGCATGATGCAGTTATATTAATAATTGTTCAAGGGACAACAATTTTAACATCTCTTCAGAATGTCCATTTCAACGTTGCACTTGCACATGCACTTTCCACTGATTACACCCAGAAGAGGTGAATCTTGCTATTTTCCGAGTAATTAGAAGTGCTCTCCCTCTCGCTCTGTCATGAACATGCATTCTCTCCACACACACACACACACACACACACACACACACACACACACACACACACACACACACACACACTAAATCATTGACTCATGCATGCACGCGCATGTGTGATGCACAGATTCTTCCCCTACTCAGGCTCCTGCCCAGCGCCATACATATCGGCCAGCTTGGCAAACTTGGGTCCCCAGTCGTTGAGGTAGTCGTAGTCCTGGCTGGCATCAGAACTGCTGGACCCCAAGGAGCTGAGGCTGCCGGCGTCGCTGCCACTGCCCTCGTCCGCGAAGGAAATGAGCGTGTCAAAGGGTGGGGCCTCGGGGTCATCCTCGGCGTCGCCCAGCCGGTCATTCAGAACATCACCAACGTCTGGTTTGTCATCAGGGACACCTGTAAAAACATTTTTTTTTTTTGTAACATCACCAACGCCTGTTTTGTTTGTTTGTTTGTTTTCATTAAATAAAAAACAAACCATGTCTGCCTTGTTGCCATGGTCGGATTTTTGTAATTAAAAAATAAAATAAAAATAAATAGCCCACGTCGACTTTCTGTGCTGACTCTTATTTCGGTATCCGTTTCACCCCGGTGTTACCGCAGTAGCCAAAAGTGCAGGTGGCAGGTTACAGCTAAACACCCATACACCTTACGTATGTGGCTTTGCATGAAGTGACATGGTGCATGGTTGTATGGTGTGCACAGGACTTGCGCCGAAACGGCTGCAGTTTCGTGTGGCACCAGCCATGCCAGTGCTGTACGTACACCACTTGGGTGGGTATTAAAAAAAAAACCGCTGTATAAAAAGCTAGTCACTCATGTGGAACCACATGCAAGCGCAGTGAGCCTGCTCAAGAGAGGTAGTGTTGCTTAATGTCGCCGGATGTCGGTTGACATATTAGGGACAAGCTGAGACCAATGCCGAAGCATGGTTCAATATAGCTTTACGTCCACAGAAACCAGAAGGCTCGTTAGGACGGACGGCCCAGGACGGCCACCTCGACTCTCACACAGCTCCTGAACTATCGCCCAAGAGAGCAGAGAATAGCGCTATATAAGCGATCATCAATCGATCCAAAAGCAAGGGGGGCGGGGATAGCTCAGTGGTTAGAGCGCCGGACTCGTGATTGAAAGGTCGCGGGTTCGAATCCCTGCTGGAACGGCGGGAGAATTTTCTTCTCCAGGGTCGACTTTCTGTGCTGACTCTTACTTCGGTATCCGTTCCACCCCTGTGTTACCGCAGTAGCACGTAAAAGATCCCGGTCATTCTGCCAAAAGTGCAGGTGGCAGGTTACAGCTAAACACGCATACACCTTACGTATGTGGCTTTTATTGAACCGTGCTTCGGCATTGGTCACAACTTGTCCCTAATATGTCAAATGACATCTGAGGACATTAAGCATCAACTCATCATCATCAATCGATCCAAAAGCAACTTACTTCGCCCCCTCGGCACCTCAGTGCGACGTGGCATGGTCCCTGGTGGCTTGATGGGGTCCGACACTGGGTTGGGAAGCTTGGCCAGGTCGTAGGCGTTCTGGTCCTCTTCACCTGGGCACCGGAAGAAAACGTCTCATGCACAGGTGAGAATAATGAGGACTTTGCCTCGAGTCCACCTCCGCCACAGTAACGTGGATGAGCCAAAACATGGACGTGACATGCAAGTGTGTGAACACACATGCACACACTCGCTCGCTCACTCACACACACACTCGCTCACTCACTCACTCACACACACACACACACACACACACACACACACACACACACACACACACACACACACACACACACACACACACTCGCTCACACACACACACACACACACACACACACACACACACACACACACACACACGCACACGCACGCACCCACAAACACTCGCTCACACACACACACACACACACACACACACACACACACACACACACACACACACACACACACACACACACCACATATACAAATGGCTATATGCATGCATGCCATGACATTGGCAAACACACACCGTGACACGCATACAAACACACGCACATGCTCACTCACTCACTCACTCACACGCACGCACGCACTCACGCATGCATCCACCCACCCACCCACACACACACACACACACACACACACAATAGCGCTTACCTGCTCCTTCCTCGTCATAGAAAATGACATTTTCTCTGATGTCAAAGTCCCCGTCGTCATCCATGAACTTGTCACCAATGTCGTCGTCCCGCTTCCGTCGGTTGTACCAGGTGACCAGAAGGAAAGCAAGCAGCGCCAACACTGTGCCGAGTAAACACAACGATGAATTAAAGCAACCCTTCAGTTTACCTCGTCTACTGAGGTCCGAACACGGAGTAAGTCGGAATGGGACAAACAATACACGTGCAGCATTGAAACAATCTCTGTGTGTCGGGTCTGTGCGTCTGCTTTGCCATGGTTAAATTCTCTCTCTCTCTCTCCTTTATGTTTTCGGATTGGAGGGGGTTTAGGTGTTTGGACCGTAACAGACACATATCTACAGATAGTAAACAGACACACAGTTGCGTTGCCAACTATACTAGAATCTAACTCTGTTCAGTTCAGTTCAGTTCAGTTCAAGAGTGGTATCTATGCACTCAAAAAAGCCTGTAATTATGCGCTCCACCCCATCTCTCAGAAGTTTCCCCAACACTGCCTTTGATACACTGAAACTGCACCCCCTCAATGCAACAACAACATCAACAACAACATCAACAAAAACAAACCAAAGACCATCCTTCACTTACCCAAGACCAGGATGACGGCTACGACGATGGCAGCAATGGTGGCAGTCGCCATGCCAACCACGGGGTCGCTGTCGCTCTCCTGGGGGTAGAGACTGCAGAACTGGCCGTACCACGGTTTGATGGGCTCGCAGTCGCACACCACGCTGCCGTTGTCTATCTGGCACACGGCGTTCTGGAAGCAGGGGTTGGGCACGCAGTCCGGCACGCACGTGCTGCTGTCATCGTGGAAACCTGGCGCACACCTGGAAGAGCAGACAACAATGATAATCGAATCAGGTAGGACCAAAATTAGTGCCATGCTCTCTACAATAATGACCATTATTTATGGTTTATTTTTTTTATTTTTTTTAAATGACGATAATGGATTTTTTTCTTTTCTTTTTATTTTTTTTATAGTGTGTCACCTCTGAACATTCTTTACAATAATGATCATTATTCATGGTAAAAAAGAAGACGATCATGGAGTATTCTTTATTTATTTTCATAGCGTGTCAATTCTGAACCGCCACATTCTTTACAACAATGATCATTATTCATGGTTAAAATATATATAAAAATATTTTTAAAAATGACGAAAATTGAGTTTTTTTATATATTTTTTATAGCGTGTCAACTCTGAACCGTCACATTCTTTACAATAATGATAATTATTCATGGTAAAAAAGAAGACGACGATAATGGAGTAGTTTATTTTTTAATTTTTTTATAGCCTATCAACCCTGAACTGCCACACTCTTATGAGTCTTAACAACAGCTGCATGTATGCATAAGTAAAAAATATAAGTAGGTTACAGATGAGACGGGAGGGAGGGCTGAGGCAAGGAGACACCAGAAGTCTAAATCATTGAATATTTTTACAGATGAGACAGGGGTGGAGGGGGTGAGGCAAGGAGACAACAGAAGTCTAAATCATTGAATATTTTTACAGATGAGACAGGGGTGGAGGGGGTGAGGCAAGGAGACAACAGAAATGTAAATCATGTCACTGAATCAGCACGCACGCACTGCGTAGGGCATAGCTAACGTTTCACTTCGACAGCAGAAGTCAAAAGTTCACAAACCTTGAAAGGTACCAAGCTGAGCTGAATTATTCACTTTAGTATCACAGACTTTCAAAAGCTCTGAAAACGGCAGATCAGTCAGTTCCCCCAGGGACCGTAGACACCCTAGGAGACCCCACACCCACCCCCTCCCCCCACCCCCAAACTGACGAGGACCACTTCGGTGGATATTCAAAAACGCGCTATAAAAAGCTATTCACTCATATTGAATCACATACGATCGCAGTGAGTCCGCTCGAGAGCGGAGAATAGCGCTATATA
The DNA here is from genome assembly GCA_963584105.1 of Alviniconcha strummeri. Classification (NCBI taxonomy): domain Eukaryota; kingdom Metazoa; phylum Mollusca; class Gastropoda; family Provannidae; genus Alviniconcha; species Alviniconcha strummeri. Next base: position 3,722,445 of record OY757546.1, read on the forward strand.
AAAGCGATCAACAACAACACACACAGAGGGGGGGCGGGGATAGCTCAGTGGTTAGAGCGCCGGACTCGTGATTGAAAGGTCGCGGGTTCGAATCCCTGCTGGAACGGCGGGAGAATTTTCTTCTCCAGGGTCGACTTTCTGTGCTGACTCTTATTTCGGTATCCGTTCCACCCCCGTGTTACTGTTACCACAGTAGCACGTAAAAAATCCCGGTTATTTATTGAACCGTGCTTCGGCATTGGTCACAACTTGTCCCTAATATGTCAAATGACATCTGAGGACATTAAGCATCAACTCATCGTCATCACACACAGTGTCAGGCCGAGACACACTCCGAGCACCGCTTTCCGGCACCTCCCTCCAAACTCTGCCAGATTTGGTTACATACGCCACTGAAGGGGCACTCTTTATCTCCGCGCAGCTGTCCACCTACGCGGTCAGCGCCCTCCGAAAGGTTCGGGTACTGATTAAGACTGTGGAAGCAACCTACCGCCCAAGCACGTACGTAAATTTTTTTGCTCCGTCTCGATTTAAACGATTTTGGTTTATCTGAGCTGGCGTAAGCAACATGGCAACATAAAACAAACGTTTGATATAATCTGAGTTGTTTGTAACAAACTTACTACTGTTTGAGCACCAACAAAAAAACTGCTCGTTAGCTGACAGTTTTCTGGACCCTATGGCGTAACTAAATACGGCAGTGGTTGAAGGAGGGATGTCGTAATTAAACCAGTGCTTGGAGTTTGAGGCCGAGACTGACCTGCACTCATGCCTGCCCCACAGCGGGTAGCAGACAGTGTTGGGTGGACAGACCGGAGGGGGCACGCAGCCGTCAGGACGGGTGCAGTCGTCCACCACGTTCTTGTCCCTCACGTGGTTGGCCACGTTGCTCGCCGAGTTCTCGCTGCTCTTCATCGGCATCCACTCGTTGTTCAGGCGAACGTCCTGGATGCACGCTAGTGAGGGAAACAAACGAGAGTGAAAGCGAAAGCGAAAGGTATAATTATTGTTGTTGTAATGGATGGATGCATGTGTGTGAATAAATGCCCCCGCTACAATGTGCTTTGACTGAATGAGCTATGTAGGCAGTCTAAGGCAAAGGCTATCAGTTATTAAAATAAAGTTAAAACTTTTTGATTTTTTTGAAAATTATTTTTGTGTCGCACAACTTCCTTGTGGTGTACATTTATTAAAAAATCCACTAGTATACTAAACTGGTATAAAAATTCACCATTAAATTTGTTTAAAAAAAATAAATCCACCAGTATATTAATTGTTAAAACAATCCACTAGTATATTTGTTTTAAAAAAATCACCAATAGGCCTATATTTGTTTAAAAATCCACTAGTATATCAAATTGTTAAAAATCCACCAGTATACTGTTTAAAAAAAATCCACCAGTAGGCCTATATTTGTTTTTTGTTTTTTTAATCCACTAAGCATATCTGTTACAAATCCACCAAATCATCAAACGAGACGAGCAGCACCCACTGTTAGTCAGGTCCCGGTCGATGACCTCAGTTCCCTCAGGGTTGGTGGTGATGGCCCCGGCGAACATAAGCGAGCTGGTGGCCACCGTCATGTACACGTTGCCCTGGTCGGCGCGCTGGGAGGCATAGTTACGACCTTCCCCGGCGTCCAAGGTCAAGACTGCCCGGTACATGAGTCTGGAGAAGCGCGCCACGTGCCACTGGCCGTCGCTGGCCTGGGAGTTGTTCAGTAACAGCGTCCTCTCGCCGTCGCCCAGGTTGAACAGTGCCTGCAGGCGGCCGTCCTTCAGCTGTACATGGAAAGAAAGAGAGAGAGAAAAAAAATGTTGCTGAAAAAAGCCCTGAAAAAGTTTTACACAAGTGAGTAATAGACTGTTTCTTCTCTTCGAACGTTAGTACGGACCTATGTGTTGTTTTGAAACGATTTGGTACCCCAAAACTGCCTTTCTAGGCCCCTTTAATGTCCACGGAGGCGAGTAGGCCTATTAGGGACAGGGATGAGTAGGAAAAGGGGGAAAGAAGAGTAAGACCTCGAAACCGGCGCCAACCCGGAAGACCAAGGCTGCCGTGGACCGCCGCCAGAACAACAGAATGTTACGGCAGTGTCCGTCCGGCATTGCGCAGCGACCACCGCACTACGCAACTGCTGTCCCAACTGCTATGCAGAACAGAGTCACAAAGACAATGTCCGTAGCTCCGCCGTTGGGAAACAACTGTAGCAAAAGAAGTCAAACTCTCCTTTTCTGCACACGGAGAGAAAGAGGGCAGTTTGATAGAGAGATCTAAGTGAAAGACAGGCCGAGAGAAAGAGGGCGGTTTCACAGAGAGATCTGAAGTGAAGGACAGGCCGAGAGAAAGAGGGCGGTTCCACAGAGAGATCTGAAGTGAAGGACAGGCCGAGAGAAAGAGGGCGGTTTCACAGAGAGATCCGAAGTGAAGGACAGTACCACACGGAGAGAAAGAGAGCGGTTTCGTCGGAAGATCTAAAGAGAAGGACAGTTCCAATGGAAATTATCCACTTCAGTGGCCACGTTACTTAACACACTGCCCTTCAGCTGCACGAGGACAGAGAACTGAAGTGCCCCACAATTCACATGGAAACTACCGACCCCAGCTGCCACTTTAATTAACCCTCCCCCTGCCCCAAGGACATCACATGACGCTCTGGGAAGAGCGCTTCCCGTTTTGATTAGTTGACGTTACATGATGTTCCTGCTTGAATTCAGACTTTCTGTGTAACAACACAGAACACATAAAACGAACAAAAGAAACAAGAACAGCAAAAACAAAAACAAAAACAACAACAACAAAAAACAGTTGGTCTACTGCTCTACAAACAATACAGAACAGAGAGAATGAACAAAAGAAAAAAAGAAACAACAATAACAACAACAACAACCACACACACACACACACACACACATACACAGACAGACAGACAGACAGACAGACAGACAGACAGACAGACAGACAGACAGACACACGCACGCACGCACGCACGCACGCACGCACGCACGCACGCACGCACGCACACACACACACACACACACACACACACACACACACACACACACATACACAAATCTTTTTAAACACACCCCAAAACAAACACCTACCTCGAGAGTGACGCTCTTGGAGTTGTCTTCTGTGGAGACCGTGAAGAGAACGCCCGCCGTGTCCCACGTGCGGTACAT
>OY757546.1:3730629-3733129 GCA_963584105.1 Alviniconcha strummeri
CACACACACACACACACACACACCACATACACACACACACACACCACACACACACACACACCACACACACACACACACCACACACACACACACACACACAAACACACACACACACACACACACACACACACCACACACACACACACACACACACACACACACACACACACACACACACACACACACACCACACTCACACGCAAGAGGACATCACACTTACGAGAGGACGCCAAAGTCATCCTTGACGCAGGTGCCGCCGTGGTAGCAGTAGTCCCCTGAGCATTCGTTGGGAGAGGGGAAGTCGACAGCGCGACAGCCCTCCATCGCCCGTATGAAGACTTCCACGCCCACGAAGCTGGTGCCGTTGGAGTTGACCATGGCCGGCTGGCCCGTGATGTCCATGTAGTTGTAGCAGCCGCCCTCGAACACCTCTTCCGCGCATGCGTCAATGGGCACTTCCGATATGCCGACGCCCACTTTCTGCTCGAACTGGAATTGGGAGAGGAATGGAGGTTAGGTTGCGGTTTGAAGGATACCGTAGGATCCCCAGCCCAACCAACAAATCCCAGACCCTTGCCTACCTCGGCCTTGTTCAGGGCTACGATGCTGTCAATCTGTGAGACCCCAATCCAGTCGAACCAGCCCTCCCACCTACCTCGGCCTTGTTGAGAGCAACGATACTGTCGATCTGCGAGACCTCCACCCGGCCCAACAAATCCCAGACACTTACCTACCTCGGCCTTGTTCAGGGCGACGATGCCGTTGGTCTGTGTCTGTGAGATCCCAACCCAGTCCAACAAACCCCAGAGCCCTGCCTACCTCGGCCTTGTTGAGGGCATCGATGCTGTTGGTCTGTGAGACCTCAACCCAGTCCAGCAAACCCCAGACCCTTGCCTACCTCGGCCTTGTTGAGGGCAACAGTGCGGATGGTCTGTCTGTGAGTCCCAAACCAATCCAGCCAACCCCAGACCCTTGCCTACCTTGTTGAGGACATCGAAGCTGTTGGTCTGTCTGTGAGACCCCAAACCCAATCCAACCAACCCCAGACCCTTGCCTATCTCTGCCTTGCTGAGGGCAACAATACTGTCGGTCTCTGTGAGACCCCAACCCATTCCAACTCCACCCCACCCACCTCGGCCTTGTGCTGTCGGTCTGTCTGTGACCCAGCCCAACAAACCCCAGACTCTTGCCTACCTCGGCCTTGTTCAGGGCGACGATGCTGTCGGTCCGTCGGTCTATGAGACCCCAACCCAATCCAACCAGCACCCGCCCCACTCCACCCCACGCACCTCGGCCTTGTGCTGTTGTTCTGTCCGTGACCCAGTCCAACTAACCCCAGACCCTTGCCTACCTCGGCTTTTTTGAGGGCGACGATACTGTCTATGAGACCCCAACTACCCGTGCTCGCAGACCGACAGCAAACCCCAGACTCTTGCCTACCTCGGTCTTGTTGATGGCATCGATCCTGTTGGTCTGTGAGACCCTAGCCCAGTCCAACAAATCCCAGATCCTTGCCTACCTCGGCCTTGTTGAGGGCGACAATGCTGTCGGTCTATGATGAGACCCAAACCCAATCCAACAAACCCGCCACCTACCCCAGCCTTGTTGTGGGCAACAACGCTGTCGGTCTGTGAGACCCCAACCCAATCCAACCCCACCTCACCCACCTCGACCTTGTGCTGTTGTTCTGTTTGTGACCCAGTCCAACCAACCCCAGACCCTTGCCTACCTCGGCCTTGTTGAGGGCGACGATGCTGTCGGTCTGGGAGGACGGGTAGTAGGGCGAGCCGTGGACGGAGTAGCGGACATCCGTCAAGCCGCCCTCCACGTCCTGTACGCTGATGATCTCCACGTTCTCCAAGTCCGAGTTCAGCTTGGTGGCCAGCAGTCGCTGGAACGCCTCCATCTGGCTCTCTGCGCTGGAGCCGGGCGATGCGTGAGGTTTCTTGATGAAGGCTTCCGCGCTGGTCCCTGAAAGAGTTGGACATGGAGCAGGGTGTAGGGGTGTGGAGGGGTAAGTATAAGTAAGTAAGTTGGTGTTTTACGCCCAATCAGCCAGTGCGGTTACATCAGGGCGAGGTGTGGAGGAGGAGGGGGAAGTGTGTGTGGGGGGGTGGGGGGTGGAGAGGTGGGGGGTGAGAATTCAGTCGGGATTTCGTTGCTGGGTTTCTGCTGCACTGTGTGTGTGCTGAGCGTTGGGCACGTACTGCGTGGTATGCTGTCGAGGCGGTATGCCTTGGGCGCAAAATTCACTTTATATGCGTACAAACTATACGCGCGTGCGAGCGTGCGTGCGTGCGTGCGTGCGTATGTGTGTGTGTGCGTGCGTGTGTGTGCGTGCGTGCGTGCGTGCGTGCGTGCGTGCGTGCGTGCGTGCGTGCGTGTGTGTGTGTGTGTGTGTGTGTGTGCATGTGCATGTGACAGAGTGAGAGAGAGAGAGAGAGAGAGAGAGAGAGAGAGAGAGAGAGAGAGAGAGAGAGAGAGAGAGAGAGGCAGGGGC
>OY757546.1:3738129-3743129 GCA_963584105.1 Alviniconcha strummeri
GAGACAGATTTTAAGCAAACCACACAGAGAACACTGAGACTGAGAGTGACAGAGAGAGACATATTTTGAAGGCTAAAGTAAATCACACAGAGAAGACTGAAAGTGACGGAGACAGATTTTAAGTAAACCACACAGAGAACACTGAGACTGAGAGTGACAGAGAGAGAGAGATTTTGAAGGCTAAAGTAAATCACACAGAGAAGACTGAAAGTGACGGAGACAGATTTTCAACATTAAGTAAACCTAGCGGACTGACCTTTGTCAACTGTACCGAGGGGACTGTGCGGGTGATGGGACATTAAGCCCCAGGACCTGGGTAGCGGACTGACCTTTGTCGGTGGCCTGAGGTGACCCTGTGTGGTTGACGGGACAGTATCTCCACTTACTTACCTTCGTCAACTGTCCCAAGGCGACCCTAGCTGTGCAGTTGATGGGACGTTATATCCACTTACATATCTCTGCCTATTGTCCCGAGGTGACCCTGTGCGGTTGAAGGGACATTAACACCCAGGACTAGGACCTGGCTAGCTGACTGACACTTGTCGACTGAGGTGACCCTGTGTGGTTGATGGGACATTATGACCCAGGACTAGGACCTGGCTAGCGGACTGACCTTTGTCGATTGTCCCGATGTGACCCTGTGCGGGTGATGGGACATTAAACCCCAGGGCATGGCTAGTAGACTGACCTTTGTCGACTGTCCCGATGTGACCCTGTGCGGTTATGGGACATTATGACCCAGGACTAGGACCTGGCTAGCGGACTGACCTTTGTCGATGGCCTGGATGATGAGTTCGTGCAGCGCCACGGTCTCCCTGTCCAGCCGACGGCGGATCCTGACCACCCCAGTCTGCGGGTGGATGGAGAACTGCAGCTTGGGGTCTGAGGCACGGCTGATGGAAAACCTGCAACCCACGCAAGGCAATCAGCCGCTGTGCTAGCCGTTACCCACGCACGGCAGTGAGCTACTTTACTAGCTGCTACCCACCCACGGCACTGAGCCGTTGTGCTACCCACCCATGGCACTGAGCCGCTGTGCTACCCACCCACGGCACTGAGCCGTTGTGCTACCCACCCATGGCACTGAGCCGCTGTGCTACCCACCCACTTTACTAGCTGCTACCCACCCACGGCACTGAGCCGTTGTGCTACCCACCGACGGCAATGAACCGCTGTGCTACACACCCACAGAAATGAGCCGCTGTGCTAGCCGTTACCCACGCACGGCAGTGAGCTACTTTACTAGCTGCTACCCACCCACGGCACTGAGCCGTTGTGCTACCCACCCATGGCACTGAGCCGCTGTGCTACCCACCCACGGCACTGAGCCGTTGTGCTACCCACCCATGGCACTGAGCCGCTGTGCTACCCACCCACTTTACTAGCTGCTACCCACCCACGGCACTGAGCCGTTGTGCTACCCACCCACTGCAATGAACCGCTGTGCTACACACCCACAGAAATGAGCCGCTGTGCTACCTACCATGGCAATGAGCCGCTTTACTAGCTGCTACCGACCCATGGCAATGAGCCGCTGTGCTACATACCCCTGGCAATGAGCCGCTGTTCTACCCACCCATGGCAATGAGCCGCTGTGCTACATACCCCTGGCAATGAGCCGCTGTGCTACCTACCCATGGCAATGAGCCGCTGTGCTACATACCCCTGGCAATGAGCCGCTGTTCTACCCACCCATGGCAATGAGCCGCTGTGCTACCCACCCATGGCAATGAGCCGCTTTACTAGCTGCTACCCACGCATGGCAATGAGCCGCTGTGCTACACACCCACAGGAATGAGCCGCTGTGCTACCCACCCATGGCAATGAGCCGCTGTGCTACCCGTAACCCACGCATGGCAATGAGCCGCTGTGCTACCTACCCATGGCAATGAGCCGCTGTGCTACCTACCCATGGCAATGAGCCGCTGTGCTACCTACCCATGGCAATGAGCCGCTGTGCTACCCACCCACTTTACTAGCTGCAACCCACCCACAGCAATGAGCCACTGTGATATCTTGAGCATCGCACTACCCAAATATTCCCAGCGCCACCTTGCTAGTGTAGGGGAGGTCATTTGCTGCTGACATGAGCTTTGTTAAAGACCCCGCTCTGTAAGGGAGTGCTTAACGGCCGGTAGCATGGAAACACAGATAATACACACTTGTGGTAGAGTAACCACCAAACACACACACACACACACACACACACACACACACACACACACACACACACACACACACACACACACACACACACACCACTAAACACACACACACACACACACACACACACCACTAAACACACACACACAAACACACGCGCACACACACACACACACACACACACACACACACACACACACAAACACACACACACACACACACACACACACACACACACACACACACACACACACACACACACACACGAGGCCAAAGCCTTGAGATACTCACTCAAAGTCCTTGTTGATGCCAGAGTCCAGGTCAGTGGCAGTGAAGTTGGCGAGACTGGTGCCGGGAGCCGCATCCTCGGAGATGCTCTGAGTGAGAGATGCGGGCTGAATCACAGGGGCGTTGTCGTTGAAGTCGAGGACCTCGATGGCCACGTAGCAGACGTCCTCGTGACCGTCTTTCCTGTCCGTGGCCTGCACGGTCAGGTTGAAGAACCGCTGCTGAGGGTTCTCGTAGTCCACCGGCTGGACAACAACCAACAGAAGACAAATGAAACGTCCACCGACTGGACAACAACCAACAGAAGACAAATGAAACGTCCACCGGCTGGACAACAACCAACAGAAGACAAATGAAACGTCCACCGGCTGGACAACAACCAACAGAAGACAAATGAAACGTCCACCGGCTGGACAACCAACAGAAGACAAATGAAACATCCACCGGCTGGACAACAACCAACAGAAGACAAATGAAACGTCCACCGGCTGGACAACCAACAGAAGACAAATGAAACGTCCACCGACTGGACAACAACCAACAGAAGACAAATGAAACGTCCACCGGCTGGACAACCAACAGAAGACAAATGAAACATCCACCGGCTGGACAACAACCAACAGAAGACAAATGAAACGTCCACCGGCTGGACAACCAACAGAAGACAAATGAAACGTCCACCGGCTGGACAACAACCAACAGAAGACAAATGAAACGTCCACCGGCTGAACAACAACCAACAGAAGACAAATGAAACGTCCACCGGCTGGACAACAACCAACAGAAGACAAATGAAACGTCCACCGGCTGGACAACCAACAGAAGACAAATGAAACGTCCACCGGCTGGACAACAACCAACAGAAGACAAATGAAACGTCCACCGGCTGAACAACAACCAACAGAAGACAAATGAAACGTCCACCGGCTGGACAACCAACAGAAGACAAATGAAACGTCCACCGACTGGACAACAACCAACAGAAGACAAATGAAACGTCCACCGGCTGGACAACAACCAACAGAAGACAAATGAAACGTTCACCGACTGGACAACAACCAACAGAAGACAAATGAAACGTCCACCGGCTGGACAACAACCAACAGAAGACAAATGAAACATCCACCGGCTGGACAACAACCAACAGAAGACAAATGAAACATCCACCGGCTGGACAACAACCAACAGAAGACAAATGAAACGTCCACCGGCTGGACAACAACCAACAGAAGACAAATGAAACGTCCACCGGCTGGACAACCAACAGAAGACAAATGAAACGTCCACCGGCTGGACAACAACCAACAGAAGACAAATGAAACATCCACCGGCTGGACAACAACCAACAGAAGACAAATGAAACGTCCACCGGCTGAACAACAACCAACAGAAGACAAATGAAACGTCCACCGGCTGGACAACAACCAACAGAAGACAAATGAAACGTCCACCGGCTGGACAACAACCAACAGAAGACAAATGAAACGTCCACCGGCTGGACAACCAACAGAAGACAAACGAGACCAATGAAATATCTTTAAGACTATGCGGGAAGGAAGATCACAAACAGACAAGCAACCCTATACTCCAGACCGCTTCAAGTGCCTCATTCCAACACCGACCAGGACAAGAGCCTCAAAAGGCACCTTTTCAAATGCCTCATTCCAACAGCGACCAGGACAAGAACCTCAAGAGGCACCTTTTCAAATGCCTCATCCCAACACCGACCAGGACAAGAGCCTCAAAAGGCACCTTTTCAAATGCCTCATTCCAACAGCGACCAGGACAAGAACCTCAAGAGGCACCTTTTCAAATGCCTCATTCCAACACCAACCGGGAAAGTTTGATAAGCATACTTAACCCCCAGTCAGAGAAATTTGTAGTCTGGCGAAATAGACAAGAGAAATGTCTTATGAACAGGTTTCATCGACGAAGACAAAAAATCAAACTGGTGATGTCATTTTTGAATGACGTAAGCTTTTTTTTTTTTTTTTTTTTTAACATTTTCCAACTTTTCCTTAATTTTTTTTTCTTAATTTTGTGCTCTCTCTCTCTCTCCTAGGAGACATCTACGTTATATAAATTACAGAGTTTGTCGTAGCAAGGGAAACTACACATGACCTCACTCAGTAGTGTTCTACAGTACGAGTTGTATACCTTGTCTTGATTCGCCATGGAAACTCGATTTTTTTAATCTTTTTTATCTTTCTAAATTCTGGCTCTGCTGTTCATTCTACTTCATTTTTATCCACTCATCTTGACAACGACAACAACAATAAATTGCACACACACAAAAAGTGACACTTAACCTGAACAGTCAGTTGGACGTTGCTTGTGGTTTGACGAGTTGTAGTTTGGTGACGTGATTTGAAGACAATTTGGTGACTTTTATATTATTATTATTATTGATCGCTTTTATATAGCACTATTCTCAGCTCTCGAGCAGACTCACTGCGCTCGCATGTGATTCTACATGAGTGAATAGCTTTTTATAGCGCGTTTTTGAATATCCACCGAAGTGGTGTACTTACAGCGCTAGCATGGCTGGT
>OY757546.1:3745629-3748129 GCA_963584105.1 Alviniconcha strummeri
TTTAATGTTTCAGTAGGAAGTGATGGACAAAGTCGCAAGACAGTGTCCACAAACCACAACCTTTTTGATGAGAAAGGAGAGCCGAAGCGGTATCGAACCGAGGTCCTTCCGCTTACCAGCCTAACGCCTTACCGCTAGGCCAAACCGGCTCACAAACAGGTTGGGGCAGTGAAGGAGTTATTAATTAACACAGACTCTTGCCCTTCCTTACGTGTATATCTTCTGCTGGAAGACGGGCGCCTGGTCATTGATGTCGCGCAGAGTGACGGTCAGCACGCCCTGAGTGGACTGCTGCGGGGTGCCCTTGTCCGTCAGCATGAGGGTCAGCCGGTATGTGTCCTCCGTCTCGCGGTCAAAACTGTCCGGTCCGACGTTGGTCCGGACCAGACCCTGGTTGCTGTCGATGGTGAAGTAGTCGGGCCGCGCGTTGCCGGCGCCGTCCACGATGTTGGTGATGGAGAACACCACCGCGCCGTTGTCGGCATAGTCTATGTCTTCCGCTTGAACCAGCACCACGGAGGTCCCTGCAGAAGAACAGCAAGACAGAGTTTTGGATCTTGAAGGCTGAGACTTGAACTAGCTGAAGAGCAACATGGCAGACTGAAGCTGAGGCTCTTTAAACTAGAACCTTGAATAACGTGAGGGACTGGGATTGGGGCTCTTTGAGGTGGAATCTTGAAGAACAATACGTCAGAGTTCTGGGCTTTTTAAGGTGGAATTTTGAAGAACAACACGACAGACTAAGGTTGGGACCCTTTAAACTAGAATCTTGAAGAACAACACGACAGACTGAGGTCGGGACCCTTTAAACTAGAATCTTGAAGAACAACACGACAGACTGAGGTCGGGACCCTTTAAACTAGAATCTTGAAGAACACCACGACAGACTGAGGTCGGGACCCTTTAAACTAGAATCTCGAAGAACAACACGACAGACTGAGGTCGGGACCCTTTAAACTAGAATCTCGAAGAACAACACGACAGACTGAGGTCGGGACCCTTTAAACTAGAACCTTGAAGAACAACACGTCAGAGTCCTGGGCTCTTTAAGGTGGAATGTTGAAGAACAACACGACAGACTAGGGCGTTGGGACTGTGAGCTGAAGAACAGCTCAACGGTCTGTGTTCGCTAAGCCAAAGCTTAAGAAAATGTAGACCATACGTCTTGATATAAACCCCATTTCAAACATTATTTTGTGAGAAGCAAACAACTCTTGTACACCCAAATGTTCCCGAAATGCAGTACTTAAAATGTTTCCGAGACTCTTGTACACCAAAATGTTTCCGAGACTCTTGTACACCAAAATGTTCCCGAGACTCTTGTACACCTAAATGTTCCCGAGACTCTTGTACACCTAAATGTTCCCGAAACTCTTGTACACCAAAATGTTCCCGAGACTCTTGTACACCTAAATGTTCCCAAGACTCTTGTACACCAAAATGTTCCCGAGATGCAGTACTTAAAATGTTCCCGAGACTCTTGTACACCAAAATGTTCCCGAGATGCAGTACTTAAAACAAAACCCGAAAGAAAAAACGTTGGGAAACAAAAGAGATTGATTACTTCGGGCTCACCACTAGATCATAGCATGCAGGACATTACTGAGAGATGAGAACAACAAGAGGATAATCCTGGCGGTGGTCATGATGCTGATAATAATGGTGACGAAGACGATAATGGTACTGATGACGATGATGATGACAATAGTGATTACGACCAACGATGATAATAAATGTTGGGAGGCGGTGGTGGCGATGATTATAATAACTGGGGTGATGATGTTGATAATGGTAGTGGTTGTGGTCCTGGTGAAAATGATGACAGTGACAATGGTGACGAGGATGACGGTGATGCTGATGATGACAATGACGATTATGACTGTGATGGTAATGATGATGATGACAATGATGAAGGTGGCGGTGGTAGTGACGTTGATAATGATGGAGGTGGTAATGCTGCTGCTGCTGCTGTTTTTAGTGCTGATGAATGTGATGTGGTTGAAGATGATGACAACGATGATAATGACAGTGGCAACAACGATGGCAGTGATAACAATGATGAAGGTGGCAGCGGTGGTGACGCTGACAGTGATGGAGGTGATAACGATGCTACTGACGATGATGGTGTTTTCGGTGCTGATGAATGTGATGATGATTGTGATGATGATGATGACAATGACGATAACGACAAAGACAGCAATGATAACAATGATGAAGGTGGCAGCGGTGGTGACGCTGATAACGGTGGCAGTGACAACGACGCTGACTATGAGCGCGATACGGGTGAAGGTGATGATGCTAATAACAGTGACGGGTTACCGCTTTGGGAGTGCTCTGCGACGGAGCCTTCCAGCGGATCGGTGATGAACTGGGGAGCGTTGTCGTTGACGTCAATGGGCATGACGGAGACGGTGGCGTAGCCGTAGTTGGGTTCCAGCCGCTCGTCCTCCGCCACCACGGTGAACTGGTAGTCCGGGCGACCCTTCGGGGGGTCGCGGTC
>OY757546.1:3750629-3755629 GCA_963584105.1 Alviniconcha strummeri
GTGCTGAGAGACTGAGTAAAAATATAAGAAGGAAGGCGGACAGACAGACAGACACAGAAAGAGACAGACAGTAAGATGGACTGAAACAGAGAGAGAGAGAGAGAGAGAGAGAGAGAGAGAGAGAGAGAGAGAGAGAGAGAGAGAGAGAGAGAGAGAGAGAGAGAAAGACAGAGACAGAGACAGAGACTGACAGAGAGAGAGAGAGAGAGAGAGAGAGAGAGAGAGAGAGAGAGAGAGAGAAAGGGACAAGGTGGCAAACTGTTTCCTTACAGGTATCTTTATCTTGCACTTGGATGGCGGGTTCAATCCGACTATCGATGTAGAAGTCCTCTCTCACTTCGATTTCGTACTGGCTTTGCTCGAAGTAAGGCGGGTTGTCGTTGACGTCTGTGATTTTCACCCGTATAGTCACATCAGCTGCAACAGAACAGAAAACACCCTTCTGTGGCACCAGTCATATGGTATGTACATAATCATCACACACAGTGCCCGTCCCTAATAAGCCTTTTGGCTTTTGTGGCCGTTAAGCACCCTGTTTACTTACTTTTACACATATTAAAAAAAAAAACTAATATTGCCAAATCGATTCTTCATAGTCCTGTGGGAAAATTAGTATAAATAATAATTATATGTTTTTGTTTTTTGTTTTTGTCTAATATCACCTGGATGTGAACAGACATAAAATAAAATATTGATTGATTGATTGATTGACACAGTGACTGGGCGTAAAACACCAAGTTACTTACTTACACACAGTGTCAGCCCGCTCTTCTGTTGGTACTGGTAATAACCCCCCCCCCCCCCTTTTTTTTTTTTTTTTTTTGCTGTTGTTGTTGTTGTTGTTGTAGTTTTTTCCCCGTGTTGGTATCATGTTACTGTTGTGTGAGTTCAGGAAGTACTTCGGTGGATTTCTGAGTAAACATGTGCGTGAACTTTGCCATGTCGCAAATGTTTTGTACATATTTTGATGTGTTTTGGTGAATTAATCTGTGGGCTAATTTGGCAATCCCTTTGAATGAGAACCGCTTCATAAAGAAAGAAACTGTCATGCACTTGCCTGTGTTAGGTCCCGGGGCGAAGCCTTGCAAAACGGAAGCGGCGCCATCTTGGGCCTTAACTGTTACAAAATAGTTGTCCACCTCCTCTCTGTCAAAACTGCGCCTTGTGTACAGAATGGCCGTGTTGCGATCTGGTCCCGGTCTGATGCTGAAATCCTCTTCCCCCGAAATGATAGAGAAAGAAATCTGGAGACAGTAGCAAAAATAATTTACCACGACAAATTGTAGTTTGGCTGAATTTCGTACTGCTTGTTTCTTTCTATTGTATTTTGTTTCTTTCTTTCCTTTCTCTTTTTAAAATTGTATTTGTTTGGGGTTGTTGCTGTGTTTTTTGGGGTGGTGGTGGTGGTGGTGGTGGTGGTGGTGGTTTAGTTTGGGTTTTTAATGTACGTTTTAGGTTTTTACTAATTATAATCACTTACATCGTGATGGGGGTGATTTTCTGAGTTTTACCAACCTATACATAGTAGAGCCCAAGCACAATTCACAAACTTTGAAAATATTACATTTCAAAATTCAAAAACCAAAATCTGATTGATTATACATTCACAAATTCAGTTTAAATTCACACCATCTGAATGTGATGCAAGTATGCCACGCCATTCGGTTCACATTTTGGCTGTTAAATTATTTACTGTCTTTCCATGATCGTAATTTGCACATAATAACCAGTCAAAGACTGAATCTAACTAGAGCTCTATAGTTATTCCCTGTAACTCAGCCAGGAAATCACAGTCTAGGTATTCCCTATAACTCAGCCAGAAAATCACAGTCTAGGTATTCCCTATAACTCAGCCAGGAAACCACAGCCTAGTTATTCCCTATAACTCAGCCAGGAAATCACAGTCTAATTATTCCCTATAACTCAGCCAGGAAATCACAGTCCAGTTATTCCCTATAACTCAGCCAGAAAATCACAGTTTAGTTATTCCCTATAACTCAGCCAGAAAATCACAGTCTAGTTATTCCCTATAACTCAGCCAAAAAAAATCAGTCTTGTTAGTTTGACAGAAGCTATACTTAATAAACTGTCCGCGGACCTCAGTTGAATTATTCAGTTTTCGACAGACTACCAAGGCCTTGACGGCAAACCATTTGCCCCATGCTGTCAAACAGGCCTCAAGGACCCTAGAAACCCCGCATTTCAATCGACTGGATCATCATTGTTAACCCTTTCACTGCCATGCTTGCCGCACCATCACTCGGAAAAAGACCAATAAAACTGCTGATGATGAGTTGATGCTTAATGTCCTCAGATATCAGTTGACATATTAGGGACAAGTTGTGACCAATGCCGAAGCACGGTTCAATAAATCTTTACGTCCACGGAAACCAGAAGGCTCGTTAGGACGGACAGCCCAGGACGTCCACCTCGACTCTCACACAGCTCGTGAACTATGACAAAACTGCCAAACATGAAATCATTAAGGCTCCACTCCCCCCCCACTCCCCCCCCCCCCCCCACCCTTCGCATGAGCACGCGAAAGGACTTCTATCAAAATGCACAGTACTGAAAGTAGATTTGTTATCGGACCATCAAATACACTGTTTGCAAGCTTGTATGTGTGCACTTCTCAGCCTGGAAATTTTACAGGCTGGGGTAGTGATGGGGTTAAGGTCTGCATACCTCATTGGTTTCAACAAGAATTTACTCCAGTGTTGGGAAGCGGGATGGAGTCGAGTGAGGGAGGCAGGTTGGAAGTATGAATGAAGAGTCACAAGTCAGAGGCTGCTATACCAGAACTTTTACTGACACCAACCAGGAAACAGTGTAGGCTGTCCCTGAGATCTACCACAGTTTACAGTTAACTTTTACTGACACCAACCAGGAAACAGTGTAGGCTGTCCCTGAGATCTACCACAGTTTACAGTTAACTTTTACTGACACCAACCAGGAAACAGTGTAGGCTGTCCCTGAGATCTACCACAGTTTACAGTTAACTTTTACTGACACCAACCAGGAAACAGTGTAGGCTGTCCCTGAGATCTACCACAGTTTACAGTTAACTTTTACTGACACCAACCAGGAAACAGTTTAGGCTGTCCCTGAGATCTACCACAGTTTACAGTTAACTTTTACTGACACCAACCAGGAAACAGTGTAGGCTGTCCCTGAGATCTACCACAGGGTGCCCTAGGTGGCAGCAGCTCCGGCTCCCAACAACTCGGCTGCTTCTGCAGGGACACTTGGGGAAAGAGGACGCGGCTGTGATGATGATGAGTTGATGCTTAATGTCCTCAGATGTCATGAGACATATTAGGGACAAGTTGTGACCAGTGCCGAAGCACGGTTCAATAATTCTTTACGTCCACGGAAACCAGAAGGCTCGTTAGGACGGACAGCCCAGGACATCCACCTCGACTCTCACACAGCTCCTGAACTATGGACGCGGCGGGCCCAGCTCGCGGGTTTTGACACTTCGTAAGTTAGGGCCCTAAAACTTTCGCCCAATCAGAAAAGAGAAAGAAAAGGGAGGTAGGGGGTTGGGTGGGGGGGGGGAGAAGTTAAAAGGTCATGGGCCCGGAAAACGCACTCGGTTACACAAATACAAAATATACATACCAAGGTCGTGGTGTATCCAAGACAAGCTTACTTTATAGATTGTCCCTAATATGCTTTTAGCATCTGAAGACACTAAATAAAAAGAACGAACGAATGAACGAGGTTCATGAGCACACCAACAAGCCTTAATTGTGGCTTACACGCGGTGCGGTCCTACCTTGTTGTAGGTCGCCGTCTCGTCCATGTCGGTGGCCACGATGGTCATGACTGAAGTGTCGGCCCCTTTGTTCTCCTGCACCTCGGGGTAGTAGCGGCCGTCAGTCAGCCCCTGAAAGGCCGGGATCTGGTTGTTGGTGTCCGTCAGCACCACCTTGGGGTTCACCTCTGTGATCAACGTTACGGGGCCGTAATTCTGGTGACAGGAAACAAGGCTGAATCAGTTCTCAGCCAGCAGCAATCACTCAAGTTACAGCTAAAACAGCAACGTCACAGGGGACGTAATTCTGGTGACAAGAAACAAAGCTGAATCAGTTCTCAGCCAGCAGCAACCAATCAGGTTGCAGTTAAAGCAGCACCAACGTCACTGGGGCCGTAATTCTGGTGACAGGAAACAAGGCTGAATCAGTTCTCAGCCAGCAGCAACCAATCAGGTTGCAGTTAAAGCAGCACCAACGTCACTGGGGCCGTAATTCTGGTGACAGGAAACAAGGCTGAATCAGTTCTCAGCCAGTAGCAGTCACTCAAGTTGCAGTTAAAACAGCACCAACGTCATAGGGGCCGTAATTCTGGTGACAGGAAACAAGACTGAATCAGTTCTCAGCCAGCAGCAACCAATCAGGTTGCAGTTAAAACAGCACCAACGTTTGTCATCCATCCATCCAACTATGTTTGTCGTGACAAAATTATGTTTGTCATGGCAGAAATATTTTGTCGCGACAAAACACGACTTTTGTCTCGACAAAATTATGTTTGTCGCGACAAAAAGGCTACTTGTGGCAGCTCCCGCCAATGACAATAAACGATCGGGGCGTGCTTCACTCACCAGGCACCGTATCCTGACGATGTGTTCCTTGCTCTGCAGGTAGTTGAAGGCGCCGTTGGAGCTGACGGTGACCCTGTTGCTGTTGGAGGCGGAGCTGATGGAGAAGAATTCGGAGCGGGAGCCGGCCGTACCGTCCTCTTTGATGAGCTGGAACTCCACGCGGGTGTCGGCGATGTTGGACTGGCAGGTCATGCCCTGAATGATGGGAGCTCCCTGCGGTATGCTCTCGTTCACCTGGTGGGCACGGTGTGGGTTAGCTCCGTCACGCATGTACACACGCACACAACAGACACAGGCATATACACACGCACGCACGCACGCACGCACGCACGCACGCACGCACACACACACACACACACACACACACACACACACACACACACACACACACACACAC
>OY757546.1:3760629-3763986 GCA_963584105.1 Alviniconcha strummeri
GGGGGGGGGGGGGCAATAAAAACGAGAGAAAACACAAAACAAAACAAGACGAAACACACAACTAACACACAGACAAAAACAACAACAATGAAAGCAAGAGCAACAACAAAACAGCGGGAAAGAAACCCAGACGCATGCCTGATAGACTTGACAAACAAACTGTTAACTAGTTCTTGGGGTTTTACAACCCCATCAGTGACACCGGGTCACCTCAGGACGGATCGCACATTCACAGTTACTCCACACCAGGTGGACAGGCAAGTCACCAAAACACAAGTAAAACGCTGACTCATGTAGAGTTCTATACACAGAGCACAACTGCACACAGATCTAGACACAAACCTACAAGAGACGGGGCATACCTCCACAAAGATCTAGACACAAACCTACAACACACGGGGCACACCTCCACAAAGATCTAGACACAAACCTACAACACACGGGGCACACCTCCACAAAGATCTAGACACAAACCTACAATACACAGGGCACACTTCCACAAAGATCTAGACACAAACCTACAATACACAGGGCACACCTCCACAAAGATCTAGACACAAACCTACAATACACAGGGCACACCTCCACAAAGATCTAGACACAAACCTAGACTGCACATCTGCACAAAGATCTAGACAAAAACAAACAATACACAAGGCACACCTGCACAAAGATCTAGACAGAAACTTACAAAGCACAGGGCCCACCTGAACAAAGGCCTAGACAGAAACAAACAATACACAGGGCACACCTGCACAAAGTCTATACACAGGGTACACCTGCACACAAACCTAGACAGAAACCTACAATACACAAGGCACACCTGCACAAAGATCTAGACATCAACTTACAATACACAGGGACCACCTACACAAAGACCTAGACAGAAACCAACAATACACAAGGTACACCTGCACAAAAATCTAAGGCACACCCCACAAGGATTTAGACAGAAACCTATAATACACAGGCATACCTGCACAAAGATCTAGACAGAAACCAAGAATACACAGGGTCCACCTGCACAGAAATCTAGACAAAACCGACAATACACAAGGCACACTGACCTGCACAAAGATCTAGACAGAAACCAACAATACACAGGGTCCACCTGCACAGAAATCTAGACAAAAACCGACAACACACAAGGCACACTGACCTGCACAAAGATCTAGACAGAAACCTACAATACACAGGGCACACCTGCACAAAGGCCTAGACAGAAACAAATATACAGAGCCCACCTGCACAAAAATCTACACAAAAACCGACAACACACAAGGCACACTGACCTGCACAAAGATCTAGACAGAACCAACAATACACAGGGCACACCTGCACAAAGACCTAGACAGAAACAAACAAATATACAGAGCCCACCTGCACAAAAATCTACACAAAAACCGACAACACACAGTTAAGGCACACTGACCTGCACAAAGATGCGGACGGTGCTGGAGAGAGTGTTGCGTCCTCCACAGCAGCTCCCGTCGTCCTGCGCCACAATCTCCAGTATGAAGCGGTCGTCGGAGTTAGTGATGGCTGAGGTCAGTGTCAGTAGACCCGACTCGGCTTGGATGTTGAACTTCTGGTCGTTTTGGGAACCGGCTTCAAGACATGACAGGCAGGCACACAAGAAATTACCAGTTTTGCTGCAGAATGAGTCACTACTATTGCTGTTCATCGTCTTTACTCCATCGCCCTGATATGACCGTTAATGGTTGACTGGGCGTAAAGCGCCAAGTTACTTACTTACTTTACTCCAATAAAATAAAATAGAAAAATAACGAAGGGAATTAACTGCGCTCGACATAGATGACACAATGGACACAACAGCTGAGACTTGAATCACCTACGGTAACTTTAACTTGGCATGCGAGTAAAATTATACAAGGTACATAAATTCCACCAAAGGTATTTGTATCCTCAAAAAAGGCCTCCCCCCCCCCCCTCCCTCACCCAGGAGTACATAATTATACCTTCTATTTGAGGCATACTAAGAAGGCCTACACCCCTCCTACCCCGTGTGGTACACAATAACCTACTCGGTGACACAGATGTGTACAAGCATAAGACAGAACCAGTTGCTATTAAAGATCGAACATAATCCTTGACATCGGAATGGCTCAATGTATTGTAAATATACGTCTATTGACATTTACATGCTAGCCTCAGAGTAACAGTATACTCGGTAACAGAATGAGGGCTAGAGCCCTTCTGTAAAATCATCAAACAAAGGGAATATACTGCGCTCGACAGACGTCACACGAACAACAAGGGACACAACAACACACACCTGAATTGCCAAAGGCACCTGTTGCCTGGCATGCAAGTAAATACAAGGTCCACGTGCGCACACTCCACCAAAAGGTACATGCTCACACACACACACACACACACACACACACACACACACACACACACACACACACACACACACACACACACACGCGAGTAAATACAAGGTACACGTGCACACACTCCACCAAATGGTACATGCTCACACACATACAGACACGGAAACAGACAGGTACACACACACAGACACACACACAGACACACACACACACACACACACACACACACACACACACACACACACACACACACACACACACCAGCCCTAAATCCCACGAACCCATCACAACTCACTGGCAAAGCGGTAGGTGACAACGTCCCCGTCCTTGTCTGTGGCCTGCATCTGAGTGATGACCTGGTTGACAGGCGCGTTCTCCTGCACCTGGAACTCCGTGTCTCCTTCCACCGTGAAGTCAGGGGCCTCGTCGTTGATGTTGGTCACCGTCACCCTCACGTTGGAAGTGCTGGACAGCTGGGGGGTGCCCCGGTCCGTAGCCATCACCTGGAAACTGTAGTAGGGGCCCTTCTCTCTGTCGTAGTCCAGCCGTCTAGGGATGGAAAAAAGAAAGAAGCCAATGGAGTCAATTAGCGGAGACGGATGATGCACAAGCAACAAATCTGAAACGGAACGAGGGCCGGGGAACGCTCGTGCAGAATCAACAAACAAGGGAGTTAATTAGCGCTAGAAATACGGAACACAAGTACAACAACAAAGACCTCACCTGGTACCCCTGGTGGAGTTTATTACTCTGTGTGTGTGCGTGCGTGCGTGCGTGCATGCGTGCGTGCGTGTGTGTATGAGTGAGTGAGTGAGTGAGTGAGTGAGTGAGTGAGTGAGTGAGTGAGTGAGTGAGTGAGTGAGTGAGTGTGTGTGTGTGTGTGTGGTGTGTGTGTGTGTGTGTGTGTGTGTGTGTGTGTGTGTGTGTGTGTGTGTGTGTGTGTGTGCGTGTGCGCGCTTGCTTGCTTGCTTGCTTAGAATAGTCTCTAGGGACAAGATTT
>OY757546.1:3769186-3784186 GCA_963584105.1 Alviniconcha strummeri
GTAATTATTTAGCGCTTTCACTTAGTATAATCTCTAATATCATTTATCTGTGCTTGTAGCTGCAGTGGTTGACATAATTATGTGTTTGTGTGGGAGCGTGCGAGGTCGCCTGACGCAACAATGGCCGTAATCTTGAATAGTGGCCGTAATCTTGAATCCGACACAGACTGTTTTTCTTACTGTGCTTTTCCAAGCGGCTTCTTTGTAGCTGTGCTCTTCAAGGGTGGGAGTTTCCCTTCTCCTAGACGGACTATCCTCCCAGGCTGAACGAATACCATCCACCCGAAGCACTGGTTTTAAGGCACAAGTTTCATGCCTTCGCCCTTTCTCCTATCCGCAGTTGAAACGGTTCCGCCATGCAATGAAGTTCAGAAGCTAAGCCAGACGAGAAGGCAAGGAGCTGGGACAAGGCTGTTGGGGACACGTGAGAAAGCTAGGAGTTGGACATGGTTCTCAGAGGCCTTTGGAGAGACACGAGAAGGCTAGGAGTTGGACCTGGTTATATTACAAGCTGTTGGAGACACATGACATGGCTAGGAGTTGGGACACACGAGAAGGCTAGGAGTTGGGACACACGAGAAGGCTAGCAGTCGGACATGGTTGTCAGAGGCTGTTGGAGACACATGAGATGGCTAGGAGTTGGGACACACGAGAAGGCTAGGAGTTGGGACATACGAGAAGGCTAGGAGTTGGGACACACGAGAAAGCTAGGAGTTGGGACACACGAGAAGGCTAGCAGTCGGACATGGTTGTCAGAGGCTGTTGGAGACACATGAGATTGCTAGGAGTTGGGACACACGAGAAGGCTAGGAGCTGGGACATACGAGAAGGCTAGGAGTTGGGACACACTAGAAGGCTAGGAATTGGGACATACGAGAAGGCTAGGAGTTGGGACACACTAGAAGGCTAGGATTTGGGACACACGAGAAGGCTAGGAGTCGGACATGGTTGTCAGAGGCTGGTGGAGACACACGAGAAGGCTAGGAGTTGGGACACACGAGAAGGCTAGGATTTGGGACACACGAGAAGGCTAGCAGTCGGACATGGTTGTCAGAGGCTGGTGGAGACACACGAGAAGGCTAGGAGTTGGGACACACGAGAAGGCTAGGAGCTGGACATGGTTGTCAAAGGCTGTCGGGGACGCACGCCTTATGGAGCATTTTTATAAACAGCGGGAGTTTGTCCCCACTGCCAACCGGACTGGACTCTTGGCTTGATAACCTTTGGAAAAGTCCTGTCTATCTCGGCTAAACGACGGCAACAATCGACAGCTCTGACGTGACGTCATCTCAGTTTTGTCAGAGCAGTGTTCTCCACTGTCCCGCAAAATCAAGGGCAAGTCAACTACAGTCTGTATAGGTATGTCCGCTGTGCTCGCGGAGTAAGGCAGCGATCACTTCCGCCACAGTTTTGGCTGCTTGCTCGTTGGAATGAAGTTTGCGACTGTTTCAGTGGTGCACCGGGGAAAACTTCTGAGAGATGGGTTGGAGAGCGTATGGGCTTTCCCAAGCGCATAGATACCATATGAACTGAACTTAACTGAACTGGACTCTTGGCTGTTTGCTGTGAGAACAGTAGGTCTGTCCGCGTCGGAACTTCTGTGGTGTGTGTCGGTGGACTTATTTTTTCTCAGTTGGTGACAGAAACAGATTAAAGATGCACACACACACACACACACACACACACACACACACACACACACACACACACACACACACACACACACACACACACACACACACACACACACACACACTCACTCACACACACACACCACGACACGACACGGTCACCCGGCGCACACAGGGTCGAGTACATTATAAACTATTTACAGTCAACGCAAACAGATAACGAAAATGGGCTTACGGCGGACGAAGATACCAGGGCGATTCAGTGGCAAAACACGGCATCTCAGCCTCAACAATAACAACGACTAAACTTAAAAAGAAATGCTTATCTATTATTTAGCAGCCATGCGCGTTCTCGCCCATAGGTACTAAGGTGTCGGCGGCATGGTTTACAAAAGGTCAATAGCATAATTGTTACAATGTTGAATTTTCCGGTAAACATCAATAATATGGACTTTTAAAGGCGGCACGTTCTATTAATTTAATCATAAGATCCAAACACAGAAAAGGTTAAAGAGAACGCCTATTTAGTATGACCGAATACCCAACACGCGAATTTTCGGGGTAAGCCCCCAAGATCTTTCCAAACGCTGGACACCAACACACCAAAACCAAAAGAGGATACGTAGCCTACATTTTAATTTTTCACCACTTCACTTTTGGTCAACTGCATGTTGTTTCGTCGCACGAAAAGGAGTGGTTGTCAAAGGCTGTCGGAGACGCACGCCTTCAGGAGCATTTTTATGATTAAAGAGGCTGATTAAAGAGAAAATTCGCATGTTCGTTACTGTTATATTAAATAAGCGTCCTCTTTAACCGTTTACGAGTTTGTCTCTTGTTTCAGAACGCTAGCAGCCATCCTTGTTTTAGATTTTTCCACAGTAATTACAAGTTGTATGAGTTTCAGTCACGGGGTGCATCAGAGTGAAAGCGGAGATGCCAACAAGGGTAAAGCGTAATCCGGAGGAGCGCAGAGCAATCGATGGAACGTATGGCAAGCAGCCGCTGACCGCAAACGACGCTGTCAGCTGCGCGGACTCCGGAGGGAGGCTAAACTCCGCCAGTGTTTCAGAACTTTGTCCTTTCCTTCCTGCATCACATTATAGATCCTTCTTTCTAGCTCTCTGTCTCCACTTCCCCTCCCCTGTCCCCCATCCACTGCGTCTTTTCTGTTTTTCTTGTTTGTTTGTTTTGCTTTCGTTTTTTGTTTTTTTGTTTTTGTTTTGTTTTTTGTTTGTTTGTTGCTGACGTTGGTGATTTGTTTGGGTTTTTCTTGGGGGTGGGTGGGTGGGTGGGCGGGGGTCTTTCTTGTTTAATTACCATTTTTAGTGTTGGGAGGTGGGGGGTGGGGGGGTGGGGGGGTGGGGGTGGGGAGAGTTCTAACATTTTTTTTTTTTCTATTTTTTTTTTTTTTTGGGGGGGGGGGGGGGAGTTATAATATATGCGTACTGAGTGTCGGTCTATCTGTTTGGTCACGTCTCAGTGTCCGTTCCGGCACCATACAACGGATTTCGTTCCTCAGATAACCGACTTCACTGCGAAACTGATGAGCTGTCTACTCAAAAGACGATCCCAGTACTTCGAACAGGTGTGTCTGTGTGCGTCCCCCATCTCTGGCTGACGCATGTACCCAACAACAAGGAAACACCTTCACTGAAAACGTGCCGGCAAGTAAGTAATTGCTCCACACTGCCCACTAGACCGTGTAGGCCTCTGTCACCAGTCAGGGCGAGCCGGCCGCCAGGGTCTGCGAACGGCCTGTTCAACATAATGGCAATACACAGTTTTAACCAGCGCTCGTGTCATTGCTCCAGCCAGGCCGTCGTAGCGTGTAGCCGGATGAGCCTATGTACTGCAGCATGCTCGCGTACAAGTCGTTAGGCTAATACTGTATACACACCGTGTGCTGTGCGTGGACGAAACAGGGGACTTCAAAGTGAATGAAAAAGAAAACAGGCGGTTGAATCTGATGCCGCCCACGGTGTTGTTGTTGGTGTTGTTTTGAGGTTCGTTTGCCTGCTTTGCTTTTTCTTGTTGTTGTAGTTGTTTTGCTCCAAAGCCTCCCCCCCCCCCCCCACCCTCCCCAGGTCGGTGTGTGGCTGCCCATTTGTCAATGTACAGTTGCATACATCAGGTGAACCCTGCAGTGTTCAGGTGAGGAACGCTACAACATCTTCAACGCCGGTTTGTCCTTCATCGCGCGCAAAGTGACTCAAATGTCACTCTTTTCAGACTTTTGCAGAAATATATTAATTTAGTTTTTTCTCCACTTTTTTTTTCTTTTCTTTTCGTTTTCTCAGAATAATGTCGACTCGATCTTCCTGGCAGGCGATTTTTCACTAAATGCTGAATTACAAAAAAAAAAAAAAAAAAAAAAAAAAAACTCACAAATAGGCGATCCTTCAGAATAATAATAGAATGTCAATCTACGACCCCAAAAGTCTAAATGTTGTTTTCTGTCACACGTGGGCCTGGTACATGTGCATCATGCGTATGCATTAATAACTTGTCAAACTCCAAAAATAGGACAACTGTGGTCAAAGTGACAAATATATGCACAGTAGGTCAATATATCAGTTAATCAGACTCCATCTAAAGCAACAACAAAATAAAGAAACAGAAACAAACAAAACCACTCTAAATACCCATAACAACATCAAAATACTCTGAACAGCCACATCAACATCGTCGTATACCCTTAACTGCAACAAACAATGTAAACACCAATAAATAAAATAATAAAACAATCTACTCACCATCAGTTGTTCCGTATCCCCAACCTGCAGACATTTTTGGACCGTGCACAACTTTAAAACAAACAGCTTCTATCAGCAAAACCGCTGGCCAGAAAGATCTGTCGCTTTTTCACACACACGGAGACACCCTCGGGCAGTACGTCAATGTCCCCTCCAACGGCAGCAGCCGGTGGTTTTAAAGGCCTTCTCCAAGGCGCGACGTCACGTCACGCGCGCGGCGAATAGCGTCTGGCAAGGTGAAGCACGCAAGGAGCAGGGCATACGACGAACTCTGGATGTCCTTCCTTCGGTCCTCCCGCTCTCGGCCGTTCTTAACATAAACTTCTTCTTCTCCTCCCCTCCCCCCTCTCTCTCCCTCCACAGAGCCGTGGTGTGTTGGAGGGCTTGTCTGTCTTTCGGTCCGTGTGTGTGTGTGCGTGCGTGCGTGTGTGTGCGTGCGTGTGCGTGCGTGCGTGAGTGTTAGGCCGCCTAGCTGGCTGGCTGCAGGGGTGGTCCACCAGCCGTGGACGGCCAATCGGCCTCCTCTCCTGCAACATAAGAGACAACGAAAAGAGACAACGAATGCATCAAGTTCGTGGCTTATGCCATCTTTTCTGCTTCTCTTCCAGTGATACGTGCATCTTTCCTTTTTGTGAGGGCTCAGTTAGTTAGTTGGTTAGCAACAGGATTCTAACGTCCTGCCAACCAGCACAGGATCACCTCAGCACGATCAAACACTACCATTGGTAACTATACATGTCAAAGCTCTTCTATTGTGTAAAACTGTACCCAGGTGAGGCCTGCAAACTCAGTCCAAGCGCAAATCTAAGATGGGAAATCTGACAACAGGTCAGGGCATTACACTCCCTAATCAAGCGTTCGTTCGATAGGCGTTCGGCAATAGGTGTTCCATAAAAGTGCAAAATGCAGGGTGGGTCGGTGGGGGGTAAGAGAGAGACGGAGAGGCAGATTATTCATACGTTCATTACTTTGCCCCATCGTTCGTTCATGTGAGGTTATTGACCGATATTTTCTAATGGTAGTTGCAAATCATTGTTTATTTAGACAATTCAGTCAGCCAAACATGGATAACCGACAAGCTTCTTCTTCTTCGTAATACCAACACACACACACACACACACACACACACACACACACACACACACACACACACACACACACACACACACACACACACACACACACACACAAACAAACAAACAAACAAACAACAACAACAACGACAACAAATCAAAAACAAACAGTAAGCCCCACAATTCGAGCAAAAGTCCGCAGGACGAGGGGTAAGGGGGGAGGGGAGGGCCGGGGTGGTATGG
The DNA here is from genome assembly GCA_963584105.1 of Alviniconcha strummeri. Classification (NCBI taxonomy): domain Eukaryota; kingdom Metazoa; phylum Mollusca; class Gastropoda; family Provannidae; genus Alviniconcha; species Alviniconcha strummeri. Next base: position 3,774,887 of record OY757546.1, read on the forward strand.
CTCACCCAGCCCCTAACACGGCGTTTGGAAGCATCCAGGGCGTCAGAGAAGAAGGCTGCGTTAGAGACCAGGCTGGCAGAGTTCACAGTAAAACACAACAGCACCTCGGCATGACCCACGATACAATACCTAATTACTAGCATACGGAAAGAGCAAAGTGGGGGCCAAATACTAATCTACTGAGACTCTCGTTACCCAAAAGGAATGCTTCCCCAAGGGTAGCAATGCCTACATACTTACACAATGGGCTGTACACACATGCAGTGAGCCGGTTTGGCCATTCAGGCCGGTAAGCAGAGGGACCTCGGTTCGAATCCGCTTCGGCTCACCTTTCTCTTCAAAAGTTGTGGTCTGTGGACACTGTCTTGTGACTTTGTCCCTCACAATTAATTAATAAAACATTAAAATGGCTTTCGTCGCTGCCCATCGTAATGCAGGAGTCATTCTGGTGGTGACGGTGTAGCGATAGGTATATAATCTCCCACTTCCCCCACCTCCATACCTCTTCCCCCATTCTCCCCGTTCCTAATAGGCCTTATGGTTTCTGTGGACGTTAAGCACCATGTTTACCTACTTACACACATGCATGTGGCTGAATCGGCCATGGAAACTCGTTCGAGTTTCACCCAGCACGCGTATCTGATCTATCTGTGTTTGATTATTTGTCACTCATGATACATCGGCCCTTGTCATTTGCATATTTCGCCGTAGGCTATGCAGATATTACGCTGTGTTTTATCGCAGCCCTAATGTGCACGTGTTTGACTGATTATTCATGCGCTGTCGTCACCGTGCATCTGATTTGTTATTCAGGCATTCTTGTTGTCATAGTTTATCGTAAGTGATACATGTATTCTGTTGAGTTTCATCTCAAAAGGATTTACATTTGTTCGACTTTCATTTACGCGCTCTTTTCCTCAACCTGTTTGCCGTTGGTGATGCAGGCATTCCGTCGCGTCAGTTTATCTCAGAGCTTATCTGTGTGTGTTTTGTATCTGGATTTTATCCAGCAACAGTTATAACTGTTAAGTGTTCCATTTTTGAGTTTTAGTGTGTGTTATTATTAGATATTCTCCAAGGTTTATTCTGCTAGAGTCATAACTGCTCCATTGTAATCGGAGCTGGTCTTTTGTGATGCTCCATAACGCACACGCTATAAAATTAAGCTTTTATGTAACTGTGCTTAGCTGTGACTTAGGGGTGGCTCGTTTTAGTGTGCATGGTTCGTAAGTCGGCTGTGCAGATTCGTCGCACCCGCCTGTGCGTACTGCGAAACGTTATGCAATGTCGTGTGTGCGTGCGTACGTGTGTGGGCGTGTATGTGTGTGTTAGCTTACATTGCATGAATGAGATTGTTATCTGACTTTATATATTTATAACTTTTATACATAGCAATTGTAATGCTTTGTCTATTTTGTTAATGCACTGTATGAATCGAACGTCACAAAGACAAATTTCTGTGTACATTTAAATGTCATTGGCGAATAAATATGCTTGCAAGCTTGTCTGATTGTAGGTAAATTTATGAGTTCTGGTCGTCATCCTGTATCGCAGGCAAGGCATAAAGTTACTTACTCTGTTGTAATGAATGGCTCTGCTCCCAAATACCATTCGGATCTATATCTTCTTCAAGTCTGCGCACCAGCCCGCATCCTTCGATCTTTTTCTAATACGAGATTATTCCAAACAGCACTGGGGTACCGGATGTAGAAATTAAGGACCGCTGTGGGGTACCGGATGTAGAATTAAGGTCCACTGTGAGGTACCGGATGTAGAATTATATCATTGGCGGGAGCTGCCACAAGTATCATTTTTGTCTATTGCCGCGACAAAACGTTTGTCGCATCAAAATTATGTTTCTCGCGAGAAAATATTTTGTCGCGACAAAACTTTTGTCGCAACAAAAGACGTTTTTTGTCGCGACAAAAGTAAGCCTGTCGACAAATATTTGTCGCGATAAAAATATGTTTGTCGCGACAAAAATTATGCTCGTGGCAACTCCCGCCAATGATAGAATTACGGTCCGCTATGATGGGAATGCAATGATACATTTTTTCTACTTCCAAATCTGCTCTGTTTAAGGTCTTCCAGACCTAAACTTAATGCCTCAACAATCAGTTATATACTCTTTTTTTCTACACTTATATGTACATAACATTAATTCAACGAAAAACTAGTCAGTTTTAAAATTACCCCCCCCCCTCTCTCTCTCTCTCTCTCTCTCTCTCTCTCTCTCTCTCTCTCTCCAAAGTTTCCTCTTAAACTTTCATCAGACCAGAATCAGATGATTTTACGTATTTAATTCCCCTGCTCCCAAGAATTCCGTCTTTCTAATCGGCAGTTTTCCCTTCTTGGTTTATTCAGCTTCGTTTTTTCCACCCTCTCCTAACACAAAGAGACGTATGCCGTCGACAAGTGAATCATATTTCTGCTTGGGATTAATCATTTCTGTTTCGCCTTGTTGTGACTTTCCTGCTTACCCGGCATTGAATGTCAAGCAAATTGAAGCAGAAATTAACTCGGAATAAGTGAAAGAAGACCAGAGAAAAAGGGGGGAAGGAAGGAGGGAGGAAGGAGAGCGAGAGAGAGAGACAGACAGACAGACAAACAGAGACAGTGACAGAGACATGACAGAGACAGAGGCAGAGACAGAAGAAGACTAAGAGGCAGAGAGAGACAAGAGATACGGATACGAATACGGATGGTTTACTCATTCAGGCCATTGCCCCTCATGAAGTGGTGCAGGTGGATGACCTACTACCTCACAGTACATACTATAATTATGCCTATGAGCAAGAAAACCAACAAACTAACGATAATGTACTTGACTAACTGACACATGACACAATGACAGTGTGCTTGAATTATGAACCTGAAATGCTACACAACTTAAAGGCTTTGTAGCTGAGACAGACAGACAGAAACTGAGCCTGAGAGACACCACGGGAGTAGACTGTTTCGTGTGAATTAAGGAACGAGTCAAGCTTGCAGAAACCTGTCAAGTGTCTGATCTGGCCCTTGTGTTGCAGACCACGACTCAAAGTCAAAGTAGTACAGCCATGAAGATTCCGTAAAGAGGTAGCAGCCAGTCAGGATTCAACACCAAAGGGAGAGAAGGGAGTCGGGGAGACGGGGAAGAGAGGGAGGGAGACAGAGACTGAGAGACCGACGGACAGACAAAAACAGAGACACAACGGACAGGCACAGACAGAGACAGACTGATACAGAGACAGACAGACAGACAGACACAGAGAGACACAGAGAAACAGAGACGGAGAGACAGAGAGATAGAGACAGAGATAGAAAAACATAGAGAGACAGAGACAGAGAGACGGAGACACAGACAGAGGCAGAGAAAGAGACAGAGACACACAGAGGGACTGGGGGTTGTTTTGCTAAGATTGTACTGAATACCATTTTGGTCTGCACGTCGCCTCTAATTTAGGACTATTACGGGTGCACTTACTACCCGGTTCAAAGGCATTATCTGGGTAACGAAAGAAAAGGGCAAATATTGTCGTGATGTCCACATCGAAGTTTTCAAGAACGAGTACTTATCGGCCAAGCTTTCAAGTTGATATGTCGTAATTGTCTTTGAATATGAAACATGCAAACAGCATCTGAGCACCGGCAGGTTAAGCAGTACTGGCTGGTCGATACATTGACCGGCTAAGAGGTATGGGTCTAATTCGATAGCCGGGTGGGCAGGTGAGTGATCAATTAGTTTGTCGGTCCATTAACCCGGTGGTCGTGATTTCTTCCTTTGGATTTGTGTCCTTTTTTTCTTCTTTTTTTTTTCTTCTTTTTTTTCTTCTGTTTTTCCACTTCTTTCTTTCTTCTTCTTCTTCTTCTTCTTCTTCTTCTTCTTCTTCTTCTTCTTCTTCTTCTTTGTGTGTGTGTGTGTGTGTGTGTGTGTGTGTGTGTGTGTGTGTGTGTGTGTGTGTGTGTGTGCTAGTTTTCATTTCTTTGTTCCCCCCCACCCCTCTCTCTCTCTTTGTTGGTTGATGATTTTAAGGACAGAGTGCAGTGAGAAATGCTGTTAACGCCATCTTACCGCAGCAAACAACAACAACAACAACAACAACAACAACAACAACAACAACAACAACAACAACACACACACACACACACACACACACACACACACACACACACACACACACACACACACACACACACACACAAACTGGACTGCTTGGCTACTTCTCGCCTCTCTTAAACAACGTGTGTTCGATCTAGGAGCTTGTCTTTATGATTGTTACCAGTGGTTCTGGGGTATTCAGGCCGCTAGAATTCAGCCACCCTAGTTGATGGGATTAATTATAATGGTCTGTCACCTAGCTGCTTCAGTTACTCGATGCTTAATGCCCACTTAATCCAGAAGACACCGTCTTCGCGAAATGCTGTAAGAAAATTATGCCAGTACAATTCTGAAAGAAAGAACAAAATCAAAGCGAACATAGGCTACGTTTACCAAAAATCTGAAACAAGAATGACCCCTAGCGGTCTAAAACAACATCCAAACTCATAATAGGTTCAAATGAACGCTATTTATTAGGACAAAATACAACATTCGAATTTTCGGGGTATTCCCCTTTATGAAGCTAGAAAACGACACATAAACAACAGTTGAAAGGTGAAAAACGATGAAAAATGAGATGGGGAGCTAAGACACCTATTTGTTTCTGGTTGAACTGTGTTGTTTTCGTGTCCAGTTTTTGGAAGAATGTTGGCATGACATTGTCATTGTCACTGTTGTTTTGTAGCTTGATAAAGGGGATTGCCCCGAAAATTCGCATGTTGCGTTTTGTCCTAATAAATAGTATACGTCTACCAAGTAAACAACGCCAAGAACACTTATGAAAAATAAAATAAAATATATTTTAAAATTAAAAAAAAATAAAATCGGGTAGTTTACATAGAACTCTGCGTAAAGACACACGTTGGACTGATAAACTGTAGAGCATGTGCGCATAGTTCCAGTTGGGGCTTCTGTGTGGTTGTTCTATCAATATTTATGCAACAGAAGTATTTTTTCCTCTTTTTTTTTTTTTTTTTTTTTTTTTTTAACTTCGAAATCGAGTTCCCCATGGAGCAGCCACGTTGATCCGCTCTTTAAGGACGAATGACAAATAAAGATTGGCTCTTGACGTAGTGTGCCTATCTGCCACGCATTCGTCCTTGCTCATGACGTCACAGACAGAGACCGTATGCCAGACATAAAAATTGTAACTCGTACGGACGCGTTTTCACGGCTTCCAGACGTGGGTTGTTAGCAGATTAGACCATAAATCAAGTGAATGATTGCTGTGACGAGTCTGTTTGCTAGTCCAGTTTTTATCGACTGGGCCCGCGCTGCTGTTCTGACAAAGGCTGTTTTGCCCAGCTATAACCGTTCGTTTTCACATAACCGTTCGCCCTGATATAAACGTCATGGCAGACTGGGCGTAAAAAGCAAGTTACCTACTTACTTAGCTATAACCGTCATGGTTGGCTGGGCGTAAAAAGCACGTTACATACTTACTTAGCTATAATCGTCATGGTTGGCTGGGCGTAAAAGAACAAGTTACCTACTTCGCTATGATCGTTATGGTCGGCTGGACGCAAAAAGCACGTTACCTACTTACTTAGCTATAACCGTCATGGTTGGATGGGCGTAAAAAAGCACGTTGTTATAAGTAAGTAAACATGGTGCTTAACATCAACAGAAATCATAAGGCTTATTAGGGACGGGGAGAAGGGCGGGAAGGGGGATATGGAAGTTGGGGGGAGAGAGTTTATATACCTATAGCTACACTGTCACCACCAGAATGACTCCTGCATTAAGGTGGGCAGCGATGAGAGCCATTTTAATGTTTTATTAATTGTGAGGAACAAAGTCACAAGACAGTGTCCACAGACCACAACTTTTGAAGAGAAAGGAGAGCCGAAGCAGATTCGAACCGAGGTCTCCCTGCTTACCAGCCTAACGACTTGCCGCTAGGCCAAACCGGCTCACAAAACACGTTGTTGTTGCTGTTGATCGCTTTTCTACAGAGCTATTCTCCGTTCTTGAGCAGACTCACTGCGCTCGCATGTGACTCTACATTAGTAACTAGCTTTCTATACCTCGTTTTTTAATATCCACTGAAGTGGTGTACTTACAGCGCTGTTTGTTACATGGCTGGTGCCACGTGAAACTGTCTTTTCGGCGCGTTCTGTGTACACCATACAACCAAGCACCATGTCACTGCATGCAAAGCCACATGCTTAAGGTGCATACGTGCTTAGCTGTAACCTGCCACCTGCACTTTTGGCAGAATGACTGGGATCGTTTACGTACTACTCCGGTGGAACGGCTACCGAAATAAGAGTCAGCACAGATAGTTGACCCTGGAGAAGAAACTCTCTCGCCGTTCCTGCAGGGACTCGAACCCGCAACCTTTCAATCAAGATTCCGGCGCTCTAACCACTGAGCTATCCCCTCTCCCCCGTTACCTACTTAATTAGCTATAACCGGCATGGTTGGATGGGCGCTAAAAATCACTTATATATCCCGTTATGTTTTTCCCCTTGGCGTCTCTTTTATAGTTAGGACTACAACTACAACTACTACCCCTCCCCTTTTTAATTTAAAAAACAACAACAACTAAAAGACCTGCTTCACTACTCAAGATACACAATACACGTTTAGAGAAGATCCGAGAGAGAAAAAGTTCAATGAAGTGGAGAGGCAAACATTAGAAAGGCAGATGGCATTCCTTTCGATTCCAGGCTTAACCCCTTCACCGCCACAAGATGTTCGCTTTGGTGTTTAGCTTAGCCTCAGTGTGACAACCGCAGCAGATAATTATATGCAGTAGTTGCAGACTTACTACAACAACTACTACTACTACTACTACTGAAATAGTTATACTACTACTCCTACTCCTCCTACTACTACTGAAATATTTATAAAGCGCCAATCTCTAACACGAAAACAGAGCTCGGAGCGCTTAATTCAGAGCACAAAACAGAGTAACACGAATAACAAACTGTGTGAACTGGCACAAATCAGGTTATTATTTAGCTAATCATCTACAATTTATAGTGTAAGGCAGTGGATGGGTTAATTAAACAGGGAACCTCTGCCGGTTCTCAGCAAAGTCAAGGGCAACAATTTCCGCGTCCGCGGTACCCTACCTCAGAGGTTAGTGGCAGTGAGGAATTCACCTGTTACGAAGCCCGAAGCTAGAGCTCCGCCTAAGACGTTTCGGTACAACTGAGCTAAGCGTGCACGCGGCAAATCCTGTTGTGGTCGGGCATATGCTTAACACATTCTTTCCTTGTTCCGGTGGAGAGTGTATGATGCAATGCGATTTATTATTGTATACTGAGGAGGCGCGGTGTCAAGGGCACTTGCCAAGGGAGCTCACACTCTGTCCTAACTGACGACAGAAGGACGACATTTCCGCGTGTAAATCACTGTCAGGGTGCTGTGTTATCAGTGAAGCTACACACCCTCGCGACCATCCTTGCACGTCTTAACGCGAGCGCCAACGCGAAACGTTATCCCTCGTTCCCGGCGCTAAAGAACGGTTTCGTTCTCGACGATAGACAGTTCCCGAGCACCGGTTTCAGCCAATCATAACGTCACAGTTAATGCGCCGCGTAAAAAACAACAAACAAACAAACAAACAAAACAAACAAAAAACGAAACCGTACGACTGGCAGCCTTTTTTTTTTCTTTTTTTTTCTCTCTTTTTTTCACAAGCTAATACAAAAGCAACTGCGCGAAAGAATGTTTGAATCTGAACAAAAGCTTCATATCACAATAAGTAACGGCAGGTGTCACTGGCGACAAGAAGTGTCAGCTGCAATCAGGAAAGGCAGATAACACTCATTTTAATGACGAATGAGACTCATATCAACGTGCGTTACATGTAGTCAACACAGTACACTTGAGCGCTTTCCACAAACGTTTTCCTCAGTTCCATTGCCTAGATATGCCGTGTGTGTGTGTGGAGATGGTGTGTGTGTGTGTGTGTGTGTGTGTGTGTGTGTGTGTGTGTGTGTGTGTGTGTGTGTGTGTGTGTGTGTGTTTATATGTGGGTGTGTTTATATGTGGGTGTGTGGGTGCATATGTCTGTGCATTTTAGTGGTTCTCGTCGAAATAAAATAGCGAGTCTCAGTGTAATAGAAATAAAACAGCGTGATGTGTAAAAGAAGCGGCAAACATTTAGGGCTACTGCAGGTTAGGCGCGCTAAGTGCCCACTATAATCAGTGTTAGTAGTACAGCATGTGATCAGGTCAGAAGCTTGTGAGCAAAGAGATGGGGCTTAGAGCTCGACGCGGAGCCCTCTATTGTTTTGAAAGTGGCTACACCACTGAAGCACCGGTGTTCATCTTTTAGTTTACGAATTCATTGTTTTGAGGGTGGCTATATACACCACTGAAGCACCGGTGTTCATCTTTTAGTTTACGAATTCATTGTTTTGAGAGTGGCTATACACCACTTATGCACCAGTAGATCTTTTAGTTTACGAATTCATTGTTTTGAGGGTGGCTATATACACCACTGAAGCACCGGTTCATCTTTTAGTTTACGAATTCATTGTTTTGAGAGTGGCTATACACCACTGATGCACCAACAGATCTTTTAGTTTACGAATTCATTGTTTTGAGAGTGGCTATATACACCACTGAAGAACCAGTTCATCTTTTAGTTTACGAATTCATTGTTTTGAGAGTGGCTATACACCACTGATGCACCAGTACATCATTTAGTTTACGGAAACATTGTTTTGAGAGTGGCTGTACACCACTGAAGCAGGGTGCTCATCTTTTAGTTTACGAACTGTTTGAGAGTGGCTACACCACTGAAGCACCAACAGATCTTTTACTTTACGAATTCATTGTTTGAGAGAGGCTATACACCACTAATGCACCAGTACATCGTTTAGTTTACGAATACATTGTTTTGAGAGTGGCTGTACACCACTGAAGCACCAACAGATCTTTTAGTTTATGAATTCATTGTTTGAGAGTGGCTATTCACCACTAAAGCACCCGTGGATCTTTTAGTTTACGAATTCATTGTTTTGAGAGTTGCTATTCACCACTAAAGCACCAGTTCATTTTTTAGTTCACGAATTACTTTAGCAAGGACTGGCTTGATTTCGAAGCAAAGCGTCAGTGAGATCCACCAAACCTCTCACAGAACCACACAGGACCAAATCCAAGAAAATCTTGCTCTTGGAATGTTAAAAATGCTATTTTCATGCCGCAAGGGGAGACAAATCGACTGAATTATATCCCCTGATGCTGTCTGCGCAGTCCCA
>OY757546.1:3789186-3792194 GCA_963584105.1 Alviniconcha strummeri
TGTATCCCCCTCCCTCACCTCCCCCCCCCCACCAACACACACACAGCGACCCTCCTGCCCCAACCCCCCTCCCTCTCCGCCCCCTTTCTGATCGTCATGATCTATGGTACCTCTTCGGCTCGGTTCCAGTCAAAGGTACAGGCCGTAATTAGTATTGTGGGACCAGGCTGAAAGAATTATATTCATGCCCACACTCCAAAACAGGTCAACCAACACGCTTTGCAGCTCTACGGGATGTCGAAATTCGCGCAGAGTTGGTGTTGTCCCATTAAATGTCCCATTAAAATCAGCCTTCTTTTTAACCTTTGCTGTGTTTCGGCTCGTGTTTCAAAATGCCAGCAGGCAAATTTGTTTCAGGTTTTTATTTTCACAGCTCTGTAGTTTTCGTCCCGAAGCAGTAAACAGTTTTTAATGTGGGGAAAAAAATCTAACAAAGTTGACAACCAGCGTTCTGAAAAAAATCAGAAGAAAAAAAATCAAAACACACAAAAGGTTCAAAGGAACGCTTATTTTAATGGAACAACAATATTGTTTCATGGTAGACCCTTTTCTTAAGCAACAAAGAGACAGAAAATATACAACAATGAGAGGAATGAATTATGTTTGCTTCTCTTTCAGTGAGAGGAATGAAATCAGTTTCGCTTCTCTGAAGTTTGTTTCGAGCGTAATTTCCAACTTAAAGATGAGTAGAGCGATTTCCATTTTTCTTTGTTTCTGTATAAAAAAAAAAAATTTTATTTATTTTTTTTTTTTTTTCATTCTTCCAAACACTCGAGGCACTGAACACACTACAACCGCAACCGCATAAGTACATCTTCATTTATCACCGTTTAACTGTTGTTTCGTAATTTTGAAAAAAAGGGCCTCACCCTGAAAAATTCGCACGTTTTGTATTGTCATATCGAATTAGACTTCCTTTTAACCGTTTATGGGTTTTGGGTCTTGTTTTACAATGCTAGCAATGTTTTACAATGCTTGTTTGTCTGTTCGTTCTTTAAAAGAATGGTCTTGAAAATTACGCGGTTGTTTTGTGTTATCCAATTAAACTAAGGGTTCTTTTCAATCTTCAGTATTTTGATCAGCTTTTGGATTGACCCTCTGCGGTTGACGGGACGTTAAAAATCCAACAAACAAGTCTTTCTCGACTGTCATCTCTGGTGCCTTGAATAACACCCGTTTCTGGAGGTGTTTAAAGTGCGAGATTGTGGCTTCTCCTTCAATGTAGCTTTACGTCCACAGAGACCGTGCGGACCATTAGGGGACGGGGAGCCCAGCACGTTCATCTCGACCTTCACACAGTTCCTGAGCTTTGATGCGAGACTGTGGCTGTGCGACGAAAGTGTCGCAGCTTTGTACCCCGTATTCCACGTGCGACAGGGATGTAGGAGATTTTCAACGCTCGGCCCGCGCTGCGTTCTCTTGCCGACTTAATTTAATTTATGTTCGCACTGTTCCAAAGGAACGTGGCCTAACAAAACCAGCCTTCTAAAAACACGCTTAGTTTAGCAGGCAGAGCAAATCGATACACAGAAAAAAGCTAAGATCACTAATTGTGTTTTTAAAACGCCTCCTTTATTTTTAGTCAGCTGAATTTACAAAACAGCTTAGTCAGTAGTGATTAGCTGTACACAGCACACAAACACGCGCACAGACACGCGACTCACGAAAACACGCACTCTATGTGTGTGTGTGTGTGTGTGTGTGTGTGTGTGTGTGTGTGTGTGTGTGTGTGTGTGTGTGTGTGTACTGGCTACACAACGAGTTCAGTTCAGTTCAGCTCAAGATGGTATCTGTGCGCTCGGAAAAGCCCATATGCACTCCACCCCGTCTCTCGGAAGTGCCCGAGCATTGCCTTTAAGGCAGTTTCCAACGTTCGGCTGTACAGAACTAAGCCAAGCGTCCTAGCGTTGGACCTGTATCTACAGGTCCACGGTCCTAGCGTGCCTTGTGAGCCGGTTTGGCCTAGCGGTAAGGCGTTAGGCTGGTAAGCGGAAGGACCTCGGTTCGATACCGCTTCGGCTCACCTTTCTCTTCAAAAAGGTTGTGGTTTGTGGACACTGTCTTCTGACTTTGTCCATCACTTCCTACTGAAACATTAAAATGGCTCTCATCGCTGCCCATCTTAATGCAGGAGTCATTCTGGTGGTAACAGTATAGCGATAGGTATATAATCTCCCTCCCCCCACCCCCCTTCTCCCCGTCCCTAATAAGCCGTATGGTTTTCTGTGGACGGTTAAGCACCATGTTTACTTACTAGCGTGCCTGTAGCTCGCACCACTGACGTACATATAAACGTAAATCCATGGCTCGCCGCCTCTTTGACGTCAGGGACGTTGATCAGATTCCATTATTCACTCAACTCTAAGCACAGGGACAGGACAGGATTAATTTCAGTCATGTGACCGGTACTGAGGGTCGCGGTGGGACTCCCAGCTCTAGGCTGAATGCCCAACAGAGGCACGGCACTACATGAATGCAGCCGTTGTTTAACCCCTTAACTGCCGTGGGTCACTCGGAAACCCACCAATACAAATTCCAAATCTGAAACCAGCAATGTGTTGTTGTTGTTTTTGCCTCCTTCGCATGATCACGCGAAAGGACTTCTATCAAAATGCACAGCACTGAAAGTAGATTTGTTGTAGGACCATCAAATATACCGTTTGCATGCGTGTAATTGTGCACTTTTCAGCCCGGAAATTGTACAGGCTGGCGCAGTGAAGGGGTTAAAATGGAGTCGCTGTAAACAGTACAGGGTGTTTGCTTCGAATGTCGCTTCATGCCGTCGCTGCAGGTGTTGGGTATCACGACGTGTAAAGCCAGCAGCGTAAATCAGACACGCCAGATGACTCTGCTAGTATCACTGTAACCTTAAGACTAGAAGCACAAGGAACTGACAGAGAAAAAGGAGATGACCACTTAAGGGGTGGCCTTTATACATGTGCGTGTTTGTGTGCTGTGTGTTCAGTCGCGCGAGCGAGCGCAGCCCGTGTTTGTTAGTACGTTGGAGA
>OY757546.1:3792394-3815809 GCA_963584105.1 Alviniconcha strummeri
CACATATTCAACGAGCTTGCTACAAAAAGTGAAAAGTGGAATGGGAAGCCCAGACTGGAATGTATCAATGGTCGATATTCACCTTCGAAAAATCCTATGGGTGTATTTCCATGGACATGCGGGAGTGATGACCGAGTAAATAGACTGGCGGGCAAAGTAACCATCACAAATGGCTTGCGTATCGGAAGAGCTGGAGTTTTGAGGAGCTTGAAACACTACCTGCGGGCACAAAGCCAAGGACATCACACCATCGATCGCATGGAGGACAGAGGCGTGTAAAGAGGAAGCGCTAGACGACTGACGATGGCCCTCTCTCGTCCTTTCAAGGAAGACCTTCCTTGAAAGGACGAGAAAGCGCCATCGTCAATCAGACGAACCTTGGAAATGTTTCAAAGGCAACGTTGGTGAAGCTTCTGAAAGACGGAATGGAGCGCATATGGGCTTTTCCGAGCGCATATATACCATCTTGAACTGAATTAAACTGAACTCAAAAACAAACTCTAGATATTTCACTTCTCTAAACATTTAGAAACTTAAAATAAAGCAGGCAGAACAGTGAACCAATCGTAACCCCGGACAGATTAAGCGCTTAGTAGCTCTCTAACCCGTACCAAGGATTATTACATGTATTCATAACTTTTGCCCATACAGGGCTGATGGCCCGATGTGACAAGGGGCCAACCCTGAACTGCGCACCCGTTTTGACTGACTGTGCTGATCAGTGCTATCATACGCTTACAGTACTGAAACACATAATCGCTGCGATTAGTGTAGTTATTTCTTTCTTGATGTGTAACATATGACGAGTTTTGAACAAAAAAGAAAAATGGGTAATAAAACTAAAAGAAGGAGGATCTCTCTCGCAAGGTTAATTTTTCAGAATAAGTCAAAATAATAAACATAATGTAACACAGGTAATGTACATCGAGACAGAAACCCGTATCAAATTAACAAACAGCTAACACATAATGTACACATCAGAACTGGTTCAAATATAACTGACCATGTGCCACACACACACACACACACACACACACACACACACACACACACACACACACACACACACACACACACACACACACACAACACAACACAACACACACACACACAGCACACACACAGCACACACACAACACACACACACACACACACACACACACACACACACACACACACACACACACACACACACACACACACACACTGTACGGACTAATTAGGGTGAAGGACAGTGTTGTTTAACTGAAATATTTGGAGAAGAAAAAATGCCTCGAGTTTGTTTTTGAAGGAAGAGAGTAGCGTTATAATGATATCTGATGTCTTGGGGACGCCGAACTGTCTCAGAAGGGGAAAAAATCTGAATAAAGTTGACAGCTAGAGATCTGAAACAAGATCAATAACACTCGAAAGGATAAAAGAACGCTGATTATAATAGCACACACAAAACGTGCAAGTTGAACACCCTGTGTTGTTGTACTATATCAGCGTGATTATTAGCATTCTGCGCGTCTCCGGAGACAAAAACGCCGAGCTTTCACCGAGGAGAACTGTCTGCGGAGCCTTTTAAAACTAAATCCTGTTCCTCGATTTATTTTTAAAATATCTTCCACCTATTTTGCGAAATTTGTTTTGAGGTATTCCGGTATTAACCCCTTCACTGCCACAGCCTGACAAATTTCCGGGAGTAAAAGTGCACACATACACGCCTGCAAACAGTATATTTGATGGTCCGATAACAAGTTTGCTGTCAATACTGTGCATTTTGACAGAGGTCCTTTCTCGTGCTCATGGGAAGGGGGAAAAGGCCTTAACGATTTCAACTTTGGCGCATTTATTGGTCATTTTCAGAGTGACGGCGCGGAGAGCATAGCAGTGAAAGGGTTAAGATGGGGAGCGGCGTGAGCCGATTTAATGTTTCATTAACTGTACCGGAAAAATCGCGATACAGTGTCCATAAAACACAAGCTTTTGAAAAGAAAGGACAGCCGAATCGAACCTGAGGTCCCGGCCGTGAGTGCTTACCGGCCCAGCCTTACCGCTTGGCCAAACCGTTCTTACATCGAATTTAAGAGTCAACCGTAAATCGCTTATTCATGGCGGTCAGCCGTGCGCACGTTGCACAGATTAGAACCATGCATCTGTTCAAATCTGTGAATGTGAAGTGCATGGCAGCCATCTTGTGAAGTGCATGGCAGCCGTCTTGTAAAGAGCATGGTATTATGAAATGTATGGTAGCCACCTTGTGAAGTGAAGGCATTATGAAGTGCATGGCTGCGAAATGCATGGCATTGTGAAGTGTATGGCATTGTGATGTGCATGGCATTGTGAAGTGCATGGCATTGTAAAGTGCGTGGCATTGTGAGGTGCAGGGCATTGTGAAGTGCATGGCATTGTGAAGTGCTTGACATTGTGAAGTACATGGCATTGTGAAGTGCATGGCATTGTGAAGTGCCCGACATTGTGAAGTACATTGCATTGTGAAGTGCATAGCATTGTGAAGTGCTTGGCCTTGTGAAGTACATGGCAGCCGCCTTGTGAAGTGCATGGCATTGTGCAGTGCATGGCATTGTGAAGTGCTTGACATTGTGAAGTGAATGGCCTTGTGAAGTGCATGGCATTGTGGAGTGCATGGCATTGTGAAGTGCTTGGCCGTGTGAAGTACATGGCATTGTGAAGTGCATGGCATTGTGAAGTGTATGGCATTGTGAAGTACTTGGCCTTGTTAAGTACATGGCAGCCGCCTTGTGAAGTGCATGGCATTGTGAAGTGCATGGCATTGTGATGTGCATGGCATTGTGAAGTGCTTGGCCTTGTGAAGTACATGGCAGCCGCCTTGTGAAGTGCATGGCATTGTGAAGTGTATGGCATTGTAAAGTGCATGGCCTTGTGAAGTACATGGCATTGTGAAGTGCATGGCTTTGTGAAGTGCTTGACCTTGTGAAGTACATGGCAGCCGCCTTCTAAAGTGCATGGCATTTTAATGCCGCCACCTTGTGAAGTGCATGGCAACCTGCACAAACTCCAAGCATCCGTTTACGACATCCTTCCTCCAACGAAGGGTGCTGGAAAGCGAGGCTTAGGGTGCGGGGATTCAGCTAACCAGTGGAACTCCACAACATAAATTCTTTCACCACTCAGCAAAGCCGGCAGGCCAGGTGTTTGTTGACTGTATGAAAGTCGGGACTGCAAGACAATCACACGGACTGTGTCTTATCAAAGTTTGACAAACGGTTCAACCGTGGCCTCTTTCCAGAACTGAAACGCCGCCCAACCTGTCTGCGACTCTGATAGGGTCATGCTTCAACTTTCCTTTCCACACTGATTATGTACATTGCCTGCTTCTCTGTTGATAGAATGGAGGAGGAAAGACAACTCCAGCAACAACAAAAATCGTGAAGTGAAAACGTGCTCTTGTCCCCGTTAACAAACTTTGTAACCAGCCACAGATCCGGAGACGAGACTGAGGTTGTGTATGATGGATGACGATCATTCAGCACGCCGAGTCCATGCCAAATCAATAGTCTCGAACTGTTCATGACATGTGTATCGTCAGTACCAGCTCTTGATTTTTTTCCTTCTGTTGCTGGAGTCACTTTTGCTATGTCTGATTTTGAACTAAAGACAATACCATGCCATCACTGAATAATAATTAACCCCTTCACTGTCCCAGCATGTAACATTTCCGGGCTGAAAGATGCAGTGACGCGCCTGCAAACAGTATATTTTCCGGTCCTAGAACACATCTGCTTTCATTGGTACGCTTTTTTATGAAAATCCTTTCACGTGCCATTGCGAAAAAGAAGACAAAAAGGCTTAAAGGTTTCAGATTTTGCACTGTTGCTGGTCGTTTTTAAGTGACATAGCAGTGAAGGGGTTAAACGTGAATTATTTTTCGCCTCTCGAGGTCCACTTAATGTAGAGGTCATACCCTACGTCCCTTACAAAAACGGTGGACAAAATGCCAGCCCTATGTAAGTGAGCCGGTTTGGTCTAGTGAAGGTGCAGACCGGTTTGGCCTAGCGGTAAGACGTTATGCTCAGCTGAGAAGCTGACGACCGTCGGTTCGATTCTTCGCTTCGGCTGTCCTCTCTCTTCAAAAGTTGTGGCTTATAAACACTTGTCTTGTGACTCTGCCCCTCACAATTAACGAAACATTAATATAATTTAACTCTGGTCAGAGAACAATGCTTTACAAGAATTTGTATTATTATTATTATGCAAAAAACATTCTGGTGTTGGTGACATTAGCGTTAGGTAGGCCTATACTCCCCCCCCCCCCCACCCCTGGTATCTCGGCCCCCTCCAGTACCTCTTCGGAGATAACACAGCGTATCTGACGAACAAACGTATCCTGCCGATACATTATTGTACCGAAAGGTCAAGGCGAGGCCACTAGCCAATAACAACGGCAAGCGTCCATGCTGGTCATGTGCCAACGCCCGGATGAATGACCTGAGCTGCATTCAACGGTACCAACTATATCAGATACGCGGCAGCCCCAATCTCGGCAGAGCTCAGGAGCTGTGTGAAAGGCGAGGTGGATGTCCTGGGCTCCCGTCCCTAATAAGCCTACGTTTCTGTGGACGTAAAGCAACACTCAACCAACCAACAAATCTCAGTACCGACTTAGTAACACGGCCTTTCGGCCGGCGTGTTCTCGCAATAGGTTTAATGTGATGCGATCGATATGACAGGATTCATTGACCGACGAAAGCAAATTCCAAGCACTGGTTTACGACATTTTTCCTTGGACGAAGATGCCGGAAAGCGATGCCGCTCGGGATGTGCGACCACAAGTGACAGGCAGGGAGGCCATGATTGTGTTCAGGCTTGACTGGCCATGATTCGGTCAGTGTGAGTGGATGCGGCACATGTCCGGTCAGTTAGACAGTAAGCCAATATGTCCGTGTCTTGTGCTTGTCGAGGCAGCAACGCCTGCTTACTGACATCGGCACTGGCTGGCTCGTCAGAAGCGAAGATTATGTGAAATCTGGTCAGTTACTGTGTGTAACACTGACTGATGATATGGACATGTCCCAACACACACACACACACACACACACACGCGCGCGTGCACGCACGTACACACACACACACACACACACACACACACACACACACACACAACACACACACAACACACACACACACACACACTCTCTCTCTCTCTCTCTCTCTCTCTCTCTCTCTCTCTCTCTCTCTCTCTCTCTCTCTGACAGACACTCGGACAGACACACTGACATCAGCGCACATCATGGCCGCCCCGCCTCCCAACACACACACACAACACACACACACACACACACACACACACACACACACACACACACACACACACACACACACACACACAAACACACACACACACACACATCCAGGACGTCCATCTCGCCGGACATGTACACAGCTCCTGAGCTCTGCACACGTGTTGGCAGGGAAGATGTCATTTCTAGGTCTCCAGCGCGCATACCCAGCCAGAGTTTCCTGCTAATGGCTGACAAGTTAGCTGAATAAAGGGCGATAGTAACTACTTACTGTTATCGTAACATTTTCCAGGCAGCATTACGTCAGCAAGGTGAAGAGTTTCCAAAAGTATTTACACAGAGAGACAGAGACAGAGAAAGAGAGAGACAGAGAGGGGAGAGACAGACAGAGAGAAGAAAAAGAAGATGAAGAAGAAGAAGAAGACGAAGAAAACATTTTTGCAGGAGGGACTGCTTATCGCAGTATGTGCAAAACTGAGAGAGCTGCGACAGTCAACATCGTGATCGATTTTACAGAGAAGACTGGTACCCTTGCAAAGCCGAGTAACTCTCATCATTGATTCAGAAAACCGACTGCTTTTGGAGCAATCCGCAGCTATCGCTCGATATTCGTTGAATCATTTTAGAAAAGTAACGCCCTTCTTTTTGTTCTTGTTGTTCTTTTCGCAGAATCTGCTATCAAGCCACGTAATTTTTTCATCGATGACAAAAAGCAGTATTCCGAGTTGTCGGAATCTGGAAAGTGGGGTGCAATTCGTCTGCGTGCCCTGATTGGGTAATTGCATTTGTCACTCAGAGTTTGGCGACAAGTTAATCCAGCATTGAACTGCCGCCACATAAAACGTACCTGCCTAACACAGGAAAAGTATTCGCTGCCCATTTGATCTGGTAAAACTGGTGTGCACACGGATTTTTTACTCCGGAAGGAATCTGACTCTCCAAGAGGTGCCAAGCCAAGCCCGAAGCTCAATAAGCCAGGCATAATTTTACTCGCAGTAAGTTTCGCGAACACAAATTTTAAATTACTCCCCCCCCCCCCCCCCCCCCCCAACCCCCTTCTGTCAAATATCTGTCACATCTTCTCTGACTCATCTCTCTGGTTTTCTCACTATCCGGGCAGCTTAGTTCTTCTGAAGACACACACATATTTCGTATCCCCCATGTAAAGCTAAAACTAAACAAATCTGAAACAAAGTTGACTGACAAGATCAGCTGACAGTTTGCATTTTTCATTTATCATTGCTTACCTCTCAATCTGCTGCTTTGAAAAAGGGGTCGCTCCAAAAATGTGCGCATAATTATTAGGTGTTGCCCTATTAAAGTCCGCGTTCTTTGCATTGTAACCTTCGGTGTGTTTAAATTTGGCCAGCACTCTAGCTCTTACTGTGCTCCAACGCAACAATGGAATTATTTCCCTTCTAACATCCGTCACAATTAATCCTCCTCCATGCCTTCAGAACTGCGTAAAAACAACAACAACAACAACAACAAAAACAAAAAACTCACCTCTAGAAACAATATCATAAGAAGTGATTTCAAATTGTGTTTTCTTCCTTTTGCCCCCCACCCCTCCCCTCGCCTCCTCCCCGTCTCTTATTCCCCGTTACATTCCATCTGTGCGTCCGTGTGTGTGTGTGTGTGTGTGTGTGTGTGTGTGTGTGTGTGTGTGTGTGTGTGTGTGTGTGTGTGTGTGTGTGTGTGTGTGTGTAAGTGTGCGCACGCACGCCTGCACGCGCACATGTGCGGAGGGGCGGAGCGGGGGGCGGGGGGGGGGGGGGCTGGTGTTTTGGAGTAAAATCCGCGAACACCACTTTTACTCTGGAGCAAATCTGGCCCGGGGAGTAGTTTTCCACATACACCGGTCTCGTTGGCGTAAACAAGAGAAGAGAAGCGTTGAGCCAAAGGGGCCATCACAAAAACCAAAGAAGTGAAAAGAGACAGACTTGAGAGAGCGACAGTCAGTGTCAGTCTCGCGGCAGCCGAAACGCGAATGTCCGGCACGTGCGACATCGCCACCACTTACTGTCATTCAGCACACGGCTAATCCACTGAGCCGCTTGAATGCTTAGAGGAGTTTTTGACTCAGTGACGGACGGGAGATAAGTCAACACAACGTCGCCGCCGTCAGAAGCCACAGCCGGACTCATGACGCATTTTTAACGCTTACCTTTAAGAAAGAAAACGGTCAGTGATACACTGGTCAGTCAGCTAGGACACCGTCAATCCCAAACACTGGCCGTTTACGACGTCCTTCTTTAAGGTGGAGAGTGCCAGAAAGCGAGGCTTGGAATGTGCCACCACTAAGAGCTCGCTGGGACTGATTTCTCTGGAGTTAAATTCTGTGCAGATTCTACGAAGGTTCTTCGCGTGAGACTACAAACTCTAGACTATAAGCTAATAAACTCTATATCCCCTGTATGCATGCGCATGCAAAACAAACAAACAAACAAAACATGCGCATGCAAAACAAACAAACAAACAAAAATCACATACGCACGTTAAAAATCCTGTAGTCCGTTTCAGAGTTCGGTGGATTATGGAAAGACCAAAATAACCCTGCATACACTAAAGTAATGTACATGTATCTGTGATATTGACAGGGGATGGAGGCTCACCTCTAAAGACAGTAGCGAACGAGAAGAAGACTCCGATAACGCCGTGCACGAGTCGGCGAAAGGCACACAATACGCATCACGGCAACTGGCAACGCCGCTCGCGCTCCTCCCCCGCCCCCACCGGGCGTTCGCCGTGTACTTTTAGCAGCGCGCGAGGGCTGCTGTTCACCGCAGCGGACCCTCCGAGTACGCGACGCAATCGATCCGACGGAGGAAAATCTAAGACTCAGCTTGTGCCGTACCGACACTTCTGTATCAGCGGTTTTTTGTTTGCTGTTTTTGTTGTTTTTGTTGTTGTTGTTGTTGTTGTTCCCCGTTTTGTTTTTGTTGGTGTTTTTTTTGACCGACTAGTGCGCTGGTGTCTGTGTGCAGTGGCAGTGAGCAGTTTTCAGTTGCAGTCTTTGTACCCGGACTGAACCACCCACAGCGAAACGTGACTATTGGCTAGGGTGCATGTCTTGACTGTCTCTCACGGGCTGAGCCGGTATGGTAGGTAGACCTGTACACACGGAAGCGGCAAAACTAGGCTGGGATTTTCCGGAACTGCACGTCGACAGCGGTGAGGTGCCAGACTCAGTCACGACTTCCCTGACAGCGCATCATGTGTAGTGTGTGAGTGGCCCGTGTGGTGCCGCAGTTACGGCAGTAGTGGCTGACTGTTACCTCCGCCATAGTTATAGACTACTGGGGTATTGATCAAGGGTACTTACACGTGACCTGTCCGATTGATTTCAAATGTGGCCCGGCCATAATTGACCACAAACGACATCGTGCCGCGCCTCCGCTTTTAATTAATCATAGATAACTTGTTATTTTCACGCTCAGCCATGAATGATATCAGGGTGAAATTAGTTAATGATAGATAACTTGTTATTTTCATCCTCAGCCATGAATGATATCAGGGTGAATTTAGTTAATGATGGATAACGTATTATTTTCACGCCCAGCCATGAATGATATCAGGATGAATTTAGTTAATGATAGATAACTTGTTATTTTCGTGTCCAGCCATGAATGATATTAAGGTGAATTTAGTTATTGATAGCTAACTTGTTATTTTCAGGCCCAGCCATGAATATCACAGTAAATTTAGTTAATGGTAGATAAATTGTTTGTTTTACGCCCATTCGTGAATAACAGGGCGAATTTAATTCAGGAATATCCGGCCGTGCCCAGTTTGTGACTCACGAACGTCATCTCTCGGTGGAGTCGGCAGGCAGTTAGGCCATCCGACACTCCTGAAACTGATCCCACCGTTGCCATCACCGAAAGACTGAGTCTTCAAACGGCCGGACAACGGTGCGCCCACACGACCGAAGAAGAGCCAGAACAGAAAGAGAGAGACTGAACTTATCCCGTGCGCGAAGACACCATCTTGAACTGAACTGAACTGAACTGAACACAGCTCTTTCATTCTGATCGCCAAGACACCGTCTTGAACTGAACTGAACTAAACACGGCTCTTCCATTCTGATCGCGAAGACACCGTCTTGAACTGAACTGAACTAAACACGGCTCTTCCATTCTGATCCTGAAGATACCGTCTTGAACTGAACTGAACTGAACTGAACAGAACACGGTTCTTCCATTCGGAGCGCGAGGACACCACCTCGAACTGAACTAAACTGAAACAAACACGGCTCTGAACTGAACTGAATTGAACTGAATTAAACATGGCCACGGCTCTTCCATTCGGAGCGTGTAGATACTATCTTGAACTGCACCGAACTGGTATGAACTGAAATCTGACAACCCAAACTGGGCTAGGCGGCTACGCATACGCCACGGCCGAGTGATGATGGAGATTGAGGCTCGCGTGGACGTGTCTGCTGCTGCTGCTGCTGCTGCTGACCGCCGGGATAACGGCTCAGTGCTTGCAGAACCATCGACCCAAAATCGATCCCAGAAAGAGGAACATGGTATACACATGCAAGGGAAAGGAGAAAGTCTCGCTTTTTTTTTCTTCTTCTTTTTTTTTTTTTACCTGGTCCTAGGTCAGTGCTGACATTAGCTCTCCAGGCACAGAACGTTGGAAACCACTCCAGCGTATGTTTGTTATGCAGTGTTCGATCCGGAATTGTAATTAGTGTAAGTGCTGCGTATGCAAGCCTACAAGACTTGGCAGCTGAGGAACGGATCTAAACTGCTATAACGTTTACATGTAGAGGATGCTTCCCCCCACCCCCACTCCCCCACCCCCACCCCCCACTCCTAGTTTCATTTGCAAACGCGAGAGCGATGTACAACCGGCAGCAAGCGTTGTCTTTCCGGTGTGATAAGTTCCTCCACAGCTAGTTCATCTCATTAAATTTAGAAATACTTCACTGGTAGAATTAGCTGTTTGACTGACTAATGGTGAATACCTGACTGACGGACTGACCCGATCCGACCCTCCTTCATTCAGTAACTCGCCCACTCGTTGACTCATTCACTGAGTCACGTACGCCTAGTCACTGGGATCAGTTACGTCAGTGACGGAGTTGCGTCAGTGGCGCATTCTCATTCCATACTGACAGTAAGTGAGTATGACCCGTGGCCGCGTTTGAAGGCTATGAAGATTGATAAACAAGTGTGCGTTTTTTCTTCTGATCTGAATCGTGAATGGTACGCACTCGGCAAGGCTCGGCATAATTATGTGCTAGGTGCGACTGAACGTCAACACCCCACCCTCCCCAATCAGCACACTGCGTAGATTGGCTGTTTGGGACAAGGAAGTGGCTGATGAGGCAAGTGTGCGCTGCCGTGTCGGCTTTGTACGTAAGCGGGCGTGACGTTCGGGTTCCGGAAGCACACGAGTAGTGAGTCCCAACTGGCAGAATCTTGAGTGTGTGTGAACTGTTGCCGGTGCGGGTGTGCGCGAACTGTTTTCTATTGATGGCATCACAGGCCAGGAAAAGTGGAAAAAGAATGCTCGCTTTCTCCCCTGCATCAGCGACGAAAGATCCGAAGAAAGGCAGGACGGCTGTCGGGGGGGCGGGAGAGGATGGATCACAGGATGAAGGAATGCAGGAGTCAGATATCTGTGACAGTATTAATACGGCAGATATTCATGAAATCGTCGTCACACGAGTGAATGAGACACTGACTGCCTACAAGAACGCCCAGGGAGAGTTTGACAGCCCGGTCATCAAGCAGCTCGTGCCGGCGTTAGCGACAGCTGTTGCAGTAGCCGTGTCGGAGGCGATGAAGGGAGTGATGAGGACCATGGCATTACACGGTCATGGAATTTCAGCCAGGTATACAGCCACCGAAAACAGGCTCTTTGCGGCTGTCACGTCACTGACCTATGAGAACGACAGGCTACAGCAATACAGCCGCAGGGAGTCTGTCCGCATCTTCGGCATCAGGCAGGCGGAAGGGGAGACTGCCGAGCAAGTGGAGCAGAAGGCGCTGGGTGTCTTCAAGGAGGCGGGAGCGGACGTCAAGGAGGAGGACATCGCGGCTGTCCACCGGGTCGGCAAGGTCGGGAGGGGACTGCGACCCATTCTGGTGAAGTTTATTTCCCGCAGGAAGAGGCGTGAGGTAATGGAGAAGAAGAAGTCGCTGAAGGGAAAGGATGGCTACCAGAAGGTCTACATCAACGACGACCTCACTCCTCTGCGGGCCAAACTGCTGGCTTTGGTAAAGAGGCTGGACAACGTGGACAAGGCCTGGACTGTCGGGGGAAGCATCCACTGCACCAAGAAGGTCCCGCCGGGTCTTGCCCCTGGAGCGAACCAGAGGCCTGTCGTCGTCATCGACACTCCTGACGATCTGTTCAAGCTGGGCTTGGAACAGATTGACTTCAGGTCCCTTGGTTTGACCCATCTGGCTGATTTTGAGGAATAGGGGCGCCCTGGGGGTCTGTTCCTTCGACAAACACGTTGGCCAGAGGATGTCCGTGTTTGTAAGTATGTCCTACCTAAAGACAGTTTTGCCGTGAACGGTTGTAACTGTGATTGTGACTGTGATTGTGACCGTGATGAGGCATTGAGAGGTGTGCCAAGCAGTGACAAGAGGAACGTCCGTTACTGTTCCACCTGTGCCCGTGGCGGTCGTAACAGTTGCGGTGGATGTGGATGGTGTGCTGAGTGTAGAACTGTGGTTAGTGATACTAACACTGGAAATGGAGGCAGGATGACCGATGTACCGAATGTTGATGAAAGTGTAGTGAATGATGTCACACAGGGAGGTATAATGACTGAGGTACGTACTGATGTTAATGTTAACGATGGCAAGGATGATCGCGTTGCGAATGATGACAGTGGTGATAGTGAGGTGCTGACTGTGCTGACTGATGTATGTAACGATGCTGAGTACGGGGTGTGCGGAAACGGAGATGGAAGCACGATGGATAAAGTAGTACGCAGTGATGTAGAGTTTGAAACTGACGAGAGTAAGGAAGGAGGTGAGGTGGTTGATGTATGTAGTGATATTAACGTTGAAAATGACACTAATGACATGAATGAAAAAGACATGAAGAGGAGTGGAAGTGTAGTGGCTGATGTGTGTAATGCCAACATTGAAATTGACGTGAATAGGAGCGGGAAGGTAGTGGTCGAGGGATGTAGTGATGCCAATATTGAAAATGATAGGAACAGGAGTGGAGGTTTAGTGTCTGATATGTGTGATGATGTCAACATTGAAAAGGACATGAACAAGAGTGAAGGGATAGTGGTTGATGTGTGTACTGATGTCAGCATTGAAAAGGACGTGAGAAGGAGTGTGGGTGTATCAACTGATGTGTGTAATGAAGCTAACACTAAAAAAGACGTGAATAGCAGTGGAGGTATAGCGGTTGATGTGTGCAATAATGTCAACATTGAAAATGGCATGAACATGAGCGGAGGTGTATTGGTTGATGTATGCAGTGATGTGAACGATGAAAATGGCATGAACATGAGTGGAGGTGTATTGGTTGATGTATGCAGTGATGTGAACGATGAAAATGGCATGAACATGAGTGGAGGTGTATTGGTTGATGTATGCAGTGATGTGAACGATGAAAATGGCATGAACATGAGTGGAGGTGTATTGGTTGATGTATGCAGTGATGTGAACGATGAAAATGGCATGAACATGAGTGGAGGTGTATTGGTTGATGTATGCAGTGATGTGAACGATGAAAATGGCATGAACATGAGTGGAGGTGTATTGGTTGATGTATGCAGTGATGTGAACGATGAAAATGGCATGAACATGAGTGGAGGTGTATTGGTTGATGTATGCAGTGATGTGAACGATGAAAATGGCATGAACATGAGTGGAGGTGTATTGGTTGATGTATGTAGTGATGTTAACATCGGAAAGGACAGTAGCACGAGTGAAGGTGTACCGGCTGGTATGTGTAGTGATGTATGTAATGATGTTAGCACTAAAAATGACGTGAATAGGAGTGGCTGTGTGGTGGTTGATGTATGGAATGATGTTGACTTTGAAAAGGATGTGAGCTGCAGGAGCGGTGTATTGGGTGACATGTGTAGTGGTGCTAACATTGAAAATGGCGTGAACAGATTTGGAGGTGTAGTGGTTGATGCACGCAGTGATGTTAATGTTGTTGATGAAGGTGTATCGTTTGATGTGTGTGGTGATGCTAACGTTGTAAATGATGCCGATAGGAGTGCATGTACTTATGCTAATATGGAATATAACACGAACAGAACCAGAGATGTGATGATGGACGTACGTAGTGATGTAAATGTGGAAGACGAAGTGAGCGCTACTGCTAATAGTGAGAATGACGGGACCAGGGATGTTCTAAACAAGGCAGGAGTAAGTGCCACCTGCTGTTTAAAAATAGTGTCACTAAATGTGTGTGGATTGATGTCGAAAATGAAATACCCGGAATTTTGCGAAATGTTGGTGTCGAATGATATCATTTGCTTAACTGAAACAAAAATGGACGATCTTGACAGCTTCGATTTTGATGGATTCACCTGCTTTATGAAAAATAGAAGCATCTATAAAAGGAAATCGGGGGGGATAGCATTGCTAGTGAGAAATCAGATCTTAAATATGGTGAAGATAGTGGAGCATGTAGATTTTAAAAGACGAATTGAGAAACGTTTACGCAAGTTTTATCGTTTTGTAGACTTTTGTGTCTTTAATGATGGACTATTTTTTGAACTACCGTGTGATACCCAAAACGACACTAATTGTAAGAAATTACTTGTCTGTGCTTTATATATACCGCCAGAAGGGTCTGTCTACAGTAACAGAAGCTCTTTTACTGAGTTGGAAGAAACACTTCTGCATATAAACCTGGATAATGTCCTTATCATGGGTGATCTAAATGCAAGAACTGGGGATTCCAGCGACTATATTTGGGATACTGCGGCTTTAGATAATGTACTGGATGATGTTAGTACAACTGAACTCATGAAAATGTACAATATCCAACAAGACAGAAGGTCGCAGGACGTAGGTAAGAATAACTTTGGCCATGCGCTCATTGATTTTTGTATTACTCAGCGTCTTTTGATTGTAAATGGCAGAGTTGGCGGAGACGCTGATTTGGGAAAATTGACCTGTAAAAACGCTAGCCTTGTTGACTATGTTATAGCGTCGCCGTGGGTTTTTTCATGCATCTGTGACTTTTATGTTGGTGATTTTGATGAATGTTTATCTGATATTCACTGCCCTGTATTTATAAAACTGAAAACTGGTACTGATAGCCACAAAACAATCCATAACGTAAATGTTAGTCAGGGTATGATGGGGTTTGCTAAACCTGTTTGGAGACCAGGAGCTGAGCGTGATTATTTAGCTGAAATTGACGAGGGAGGAGTAGAGGTAATTTATGATCGTATGCAAAAGTTGCTAGAAAGTACTGACAGTATTAACCAATCTGATATCGACGACATAACGGATGGTATATGCAGCTTGTTAACAAATGCAGCTGTTAGACTGGATATGTACCAGAGCCAAACCTGTATGAGAGAGGACAAAGGCAAAAAAAATCAAAATGAGCCAAGAAGACAGGAGATAAAAAAGAATAAATACCCTTGGTTTGACGCAGAATGCAAGAAGAAAAGGGCCGAGTATCGAAAAGCTAAAGGTATGCATAAAAGTCATGATAATTATTATACCAAAGGAGAGAGAGCACGTGCGCATAAAGAGTATAAAAAAGTTCTAAACAGGAAAAGCCGAATGCACACGAAAGTGTTCCACGAAAGGATAAGATCATTGCGTTCTTCGGATCCACGTGCATATTGGAGAATCCTGAATAGTAATAACCGTCAAAAGAAGCATACTGTAGATGCCATTAGCCATGATCTTTTTGTTGAGCATTTTTAGAAGCTGGGCAACATCCCCGAGGAAGAATTTTATACATTTGATAACGAAACTGATATATTTGTACACGATGATTTAGAAAATGATATCTCAGCGGACGAAGTTTTGAAATGCATCAAGAAGCTTAAAAATAATAAATCCTGTGGGTATGATGGTATACTTAATGAATTCCTAAAGACCTCTTCTTCTAAATTGCTAATCGCAGTTACTACGCTATTTAATATTGTACTGCAGACAGGTAAAATTCCACACGCTTGGTCTATTGGCTATATTAGTCCTATTTATAAAGGAAAAGGAGAAGAGAATGACCCAGATAACTATAGGGGTATAACTGTGCTGAGTTGTTTTGGAAAACTCTTTACTAGTGTGATAAACGATCGAATTCATTTTTTTTTTAGAAACCAATGATATTCTTGGTAATGAACAATCAGGTTTTAGGAAAGGGCATTCGACGATGGATCACGTTTTTGCTTTACATTGTCTCATTGATGTATATTTGCAGCGGAAAAAAAAATTATTTTGTGCGTTTATTGACTATAAAAAGGCCTTTGACAGTGTGCAGCGCGGATTGTTGTGGGGAAAACTGTTAAATTCTGGTGTGAATGGGAAGGTTCTACATGTGATACGAGATATGTATGCTAAAGCAAAATCATGTGTGAAAACTAGGCATGGTCTATCGCAGTTTTTTGTCTCAAACGTTGGTCTGCGTCAGGGGGAAAATTTGTCACCAGTTTTGTTTTCGCTGTTTTTGAATGACTTAAAAGGTTTTTTAACGAGTAACAATGTTCAGGGCTTAAAACTACCATTTGCATTGGCCCAGGATGTGTGTCTTCAAGATATCGACAATTTTTTGTATTTGTTTTTATTGTTGTACGCGGATGACACAATTGTACTAGCCGAATGTCCTGAAGATTTGCAGAGAGCGTTAGATATACTCAAAATATATTGTGAATTATGGGGTCTCGATATTAATGTTAGGAAAACCAAAGTCATGATATTTTCAAGGGGGAAGATCAGAAAAATGCCGAAATTCAATTTTAATGAGGAAACTGTTGACGTTGTTTGGGATTATAAATATTTGGGAGTAAAATTTAACTATAATAACAAGTTTAAAAAGGCACAACAGTTACAGTTTTTACTTGCAAACAGGGCTATGTTTTTACTATTAAGGAAATGTCGGCAGCTAAATTTGCCACTAGATATACAATTAGAACTTTTTGAAAAATGTGTGCACCCAATCCTTCTGTATGGTTGTGAAATATGGGCGTGCGAGAAGATGGATGTAATCTCAAAACTACAGCTTCGATTTTTAAAACTGACCTTAGGTGTCAAAGTTACAACCCCAACATGCATGGTGCTTGGGGAAGTGGGAAGATATCCGATAGAAATTGAAGCAAAATGCAGGATGTTAGGATTTTGGTATGGTTTGTGCAGTACCTCTCACTCTGAATCGCCTAAGATTTCTAACCTAATGTTTTAGCTATGTTCTAAGTTGTATTATGCAAGCGATTATAAGCTCCCATGGCTTATGAAAGTGCATTCGTTATTAGATAGTTTAGGATTATCTTATATTTGGTCTAACCAAATCCATACCATCGAAAGCTTTAAACGTATAGTGAAGCAAAGACTAATGGATCAATTTATACAAGAATGGCAAAGCAGAGTAGCAGAAAATAGTGTTTGTAGTAATTATTGTTTATTTAAAAAGAAATTTTGCTTTGAGGAATATCTAACCTATCTCCCATCTATCCTAAGACAAAGAGTATTGAAATTTAGACTTAGTAATCACAGACTGCCAATCCAGCAAAGACGAACGTTAGGTATTCCAAGGGATGAAAGAATATGTACTGTTTGTGACAGTGGTGAGGTAGGAGATGAATTTCACTATCTGCTTAACTGTTCCAACGAAAATGTCAAGAGAAACCGTATTAAGTATGTTGATAAATATTATACACATCATCCCAACGTGCCCAAATTTTGTAGTCTCATGAATATGACGTCAAAATCTAAGAATATCAAGCTTGCTAAATTTATTAGTTGTATTTTTTAATTATTTTTGATTAAGCCAATAACGAGCAACGAAAACAAAAAAGAAAAAGTTAATTTTTACGCCTTAGCCTTATATATTTATAACAACTTTGATTTGTGTTTGAGCATTTAATTATTTTTTATATATAAAGTGTGGTAGTTATTTATTAGTAGAACGCATGTACTTGTTCATAGGGAATGTCGTGTGCGAATGTAACTTCGCTTTCTAGCCCCCAGGGGCCAAAAGCTCAATAAAACCTTGAAAACCTTGAAACCTTGATTAATCGGATCGTTCTCCCTCGTGACGTCTCGTTTCGTAAAAAGAAAAAAAAAAGAAAAAAAAAAAAAAGGAGAAAAAAAAAAAAAGGTATGTGATGGATTGCAGTGACAAACCCCCACCCCCATCCCCCACCCCGCACAAACACACACACACACACACACACACACACACACACACACACACACACACACACACACACACACACACACTTTAAATAGAACAAGTCAGAAAAGAGATCTTGCACACATTTTCAGAATGGACAGACTAGCAATGAATGGTTGAAGATGTGCAGTCAATCAGCTCCTGGGGAGTATTCTATCCTCTCAGTAGTCTCGCATTCCCTATGGTGTTCGGTTTTGGTTTTGCCAAACTCCAGATGCCACCACACGCCACCGAATCACAGCATCGATCGGCTATCCTAGCGTGCCATGTTCTGCACCCTTGAACAGAGGATTCTACGAATCGTGAGCCGTCCCTGGATTCTCTTCCCTTCCTAGGCTCTCCTGTCTCTTAAAAGGCTGCGGTTTGTGGACAGTGTCAATTCTGCCCTCCTCCCGGTCCCTAATAAGCCACCTCACTTCTGTGGAAATAAAGCAACATGTTTACTTATTAACAATGTCTTGTGACTTTGCCCCCAGGACACTGATAAAAACGGCTCTCATCGCTGTACCTTTTAATGCAGAATCATTCTGGTGGTGAGAATCGTTCTGGTAGCGTTGTGGTGTACTCACAGCGCTGGCATGGCTGGTGCCACATGAAACTGCTGCCGTCTCAGGGCGTTCTGCGTACACCATATGCACCATGTCACTTCAGGCAAAACCGCATGCGTCATGTGCATGCGTATTTAGGTGTAACTTGACCTGCCACCTGCGCTTCTGGCAGAATGACCTGGACTTTTTTTACGTGCTACACGGGAGTGAAACGTATACCGAAATAAGAGACCCTGGGGAAGAAAATTCTCCTGCCGTTCCTGCAGGGACTCGAACCCGGGACCTTTTAATCACGAGCTATCCCCCACTCCCCGCAACAACCAATCGCCACAACCGCAAGCTAGTTTTCTAACTTCGATCGGGGCCTTTAAAACACAATCCTTACTTTTAAGCTTTTTGTTTGATCCTGTATTCATAAACAAACCATGTTTTGGTTAAGACACAAAATTTTCGTGATTGTGAAGTTCTTAATTGATTACATTTGAAGAACAAAACATATAAAAGTTAAAAAAGAACGCTGATTTTAATTAGTAGAGGGTGGGGAAGGGGGTTAGAGAGAGACAGGAGAAGAGCGGAGGGAGAGAGAGAGAGAGAGAGAGAGAGAGAGAGAGAGAGAGAGAGAGAGAGAGAGAGAGAGAGAGAGAGATTCATGTACCAGCTTCAATCTTCATAAGAGGATAGAGGCTGCACCAAAGCAACGCATGTTCAATCTGAGATTGACTGAGAAGACTAGTTCCGTTAACTTTTAACTGATGTGACAGCCAGTGTGATGTACGGCCTCCCTCCCCGACACCGAAACACAAAGTTTTAGGCACAGAGTGCTCGGCCCTGCGTAAAATTATCAGTCGTATCGGAGGAATCGGCAGGTACCGATTTGTTCAAAGGGAAGCGGGTGGGATCCTGTGTTGAAAGAGTTTGGGCAAAGTATGGCTAGGGTAGTGACTGACTCCAGTTATCGACACCGACGACCTCAGTCATAAACAGACGGACCTGACATGAATAAATCAGAATAAATAATAAATTAGAATAAATAATCATAATACAGCTTTCTTGCACGGCGCAAGTCCCTAAACAATACAGGCTCAACGCGCCTTATACACAGAATACACAGAATGGTCATGAACTGATACACAGATAGGGTGGGGTATGTTGGGACGGGGCGGGAATGGGGTGGGAGTCGTTTCTGTATGGAAGGAGATTGGGCTTAACAGATTTCTTGTACGGCGCAATTCCCTAAACAATACAAGCTCAATGCGCCTTATACACGGAATACACAGAATGGTCATGAACTGATACACAGATAGGAGGGGTGGGGTTTGTTGGGGCGGGGCGGGAATGGGGTGGGAGTCAGTTCTGTATGGAAGGAGATTGGGCAAAGTATGCTAACTGCAATTATCGGCAGCGACGACCTCTGCGGAACTTTCTTGAATTGCCTACACTGAAGGGGTTGGCGCTGGCGGGGGTGGAGGTAAGGGGATCGATTCTGTCTGGAAGGGTTTGGGGCAAAGTCTGACTGCAACGGTGGCATCACCACTGCTCGTCCGGCTGGCAGTGTAGTCAACCTCCGCCTAGCTATCATGAATACACGGAGACTTTCAAAAGGGAGCGAACCCGAAGAACCCTCCATGGATCTATCCGCTAGTGTTGGCGCCCTAGCTTCCACCCCGGACCAATGGTCAGTCAGTTGTCCAGCTGCAGCGCCTGCTGTGACCGTACGCTACAGGCGCCAATCCGCCTGGAACATCCGGCCTTTCAGTTTGCAGTTGCTGCAGGTGAATGTTGTTTCCGGCTGTGAGAGAGATGGGCCCACACTCCGAGCACCGCTTTCCGGCACCTTCCTCCAGACTCTGCCAGATTTAGTTACGCCACTGAAGGGGCACTCTTTATTTCCGCGCAGCTGTCCAGCGACGCGGTCAGCGCCCTCTAAAAGGTTCGGGTACTAATATGACTGTAGAAGCAACCTAGCACCAAAGCACGCACGTAAACATGAGACGCATCCACCCCGGGTAAAAAAAGAAAAGAAAAAGAAAAAGAAAAAAAGAAAAAAGAGAGAGAGAGAAAAAAGAGAGAGTTCCGTCTCGATTCAAACGATTTGTGCTGGTGTAAACTTTCTTGGCGGCTATAAATGACACGCCTTGTTTTTTTGGAGTTGTTTGTAACAGACCTACTACTGTTTCAGCACCAACAAAAAACTGCTCGTTAGCTGACAGTTTCTGGACCCTATGACGTAACTAAATACGGTAGGTTGAAGGAAGGATGTCGTAAACCAATGCTTGGAGTTTGAGATGGGCCCTTAATATGTGTGATGAACAAATAAAAGTAAGGGCGGATAGCCCCTAATCCCGATTTGCTAAAGAGTCCGTAAGTCCGGCTCTTTTTCCATTGACATGCACGAGTCGTCAGAAAGCTCCAAAATAGGTTATTGAGTATGATTATTTTTCGATTAAAAAAAAATCCTTCGCTTTACCAACAATGCAACGCGCGTGAAGTCGAAAACTCAAAACCGATTTGACACAGCATGACAACAGCCTTGTCAGTTTCAAAGCGTCAGAGTTCGCTTCTCGGAAGATCATC
Organism: Alviniconcha strummeri; assembly: GCA_963584105.1. Classification (NCBI taxonomy): domain Eukaryota; kingdom Metazoa; phylum Mollusca; class Gastropoda; family Provannidae; genus Alviniconcha; species Alviniconcha strummeri. The sequence continues at coordinate 3,813,141 of OY757546.1, forward strand.
TGGAGTGTTGAGAAGCTCCACACTGTCTGCGGGCACAGAGCAAAGGACATCACACCATTGATCGTCTGGAGGAGAGAGGCGTTGAAAGAGGAAGCCCTAGACGATCTTCCTTAAAAGGACAAGAGAGGGCCATCGTCAATCACACGAACACTGGAACCGTCGCAAAGGCAAGGTTGGGGAAACTTCTGACAGACGGGGTGGAACGCATATAGGCTTTTTCCAGGCGCACAGATACCATCTTCAACTGAACTGAACTGAACTGAACTGAACTGAACTCGTTTCACGCTCTAAGCCTCGCTTTCCGGCACCATTCCTCCAAGGAGGAAGGATGTCGTAAACCGATGCTTGAAGTTCGAGTTTACTTCGATAGTGGCACGCACCAGCGACCAATGACTTCTTAAGACGAACAGCACAGTACATCACACGCTGAACCTTGTTTACAAGTTTTTGAGGGATACCAGCTAACAGGGAATTGCAGTAATGCAACAGGAAAGTACAAGAGACATCACCATATCAAGAGTTTTTTTGTGGCCTCAGTGGTAAGAAACCGGCGAATTGATCCGACCTTCCGGATCTCAAAGTACGCAGTCTGGAAGATTCTGTCAACCTGCCAAGAGTGAGGTGATGAGTCCATGGTCAAACATGACACCTTGATTACAGTCAGAATTACAAAAAGATATGTGACTCTGGCCAATTTTTATAACATCAGGAAGGTCAGCGGGTTTGGATTGGTCGAAGAGCAGTGCTTCAGTATTATCTTCGTTCAGTTGAAGCTTCTTGTGGATGGTCGACTTCGTTATGTCACTGACACAGTTTTGCATGTTGCAGATGAGAGAACAGGTGATGGAGCGAGAAGATGAATTGTACAACACTGTGTCATCGGCGAGCATGTGATGTAGGACAAGAATGTCGTTCAGTATCAGGTAGAAGCTGCGTGAAAAGCACGAAGAGAACTGGGCAAGTAATCAGTAGTCTGAGGTCTTCAGTGGTAGGTGGGATGGCGTCGGTCCGTACAAGTGTTTGTTTTCTCCTCAGTGGTAGTCTCTGTCAGTAACGGCAGCGTCACAGCCGCCATTTTTATACGGCGTTTAACCCCATCACTGCCCCAGCCTGTAAAATTTCCGAGCTGAAAGATGCACCGATGCGCCTGCAAACAGTGTATTTTCCTGTCCTGTGACATCTATTTTCAATGCTATGAATTCCGATGAAAATCGTTTTACATGCCAGTGTGAAAAAGAAGACAAAATGGCTTAAGCGTTTTAAATTTCGTACTGCTATTGGTCGTTTTCAAGTGACATCATGGCAATGAAGGGGTTAAGCTGCACGTAGAAAATGAGTCTAAATGCCTTTAGGCCGGTCAAATAGTCTTATCTGCACTCCACTCATGCCGATTTTTTAGTGTCGTCACCGTTTAGAAGATAAACGCGACTAAGGGGTCTCTTTGCTCCTCATACATATATGGCCTGGTGTTGCCTTATCTACTGGAATGGAATAAATACACGTGCAGTAGTTTTTCACTTGATGTCTCGTCCCGATTTTTAGGACCTGACCAATTCAGCAGATTTTCGTTAGTTTCGTTAGACCAATGGTCAGAACCACGACATCAATTGGCCCGGAATGGCAACAACAGCAACGACGACGATGATAACAAGATTTTGAAGAATTTGCATAACCACCTAATGCACGTATCTCACTCATTCGAGAGAATCGAGGCGCCGGTGCCAATTTCTTTACCCGGTGTAGTATCTCAAATAGCCCCCCAGCTAAAAGCATCCCCCGTGGAGACTGGCGGTACGATACATGTGTCCATACATCTCCCGGAGAACCATTTCACGTTGAAGATGTCCCCCTCATATATCCCAAATTGCAATCGTACCCATTTGATCTCTGTCTGTCTGTCTGTCTGTCTGTCTGTCTGTCTGTCTCTGTCTGTCTGTCTGTCTGTCTGTCTGTCTGTCTCTCTCTCTCTCTCTCTCTCTCTCTCTCTCTCTCTCTCTCTCTCTCTCTCTCTCTCTCTCTCTCTCTCTCTCTCTCTCTCTCTGTGAGAGAAAGAGAGTAAGAGGGAGGGGAGAGAGAAAGAGAGGGGAGAGTGAACGTGCCTATGTGTGCATGCTTGCGCGCGTGGCGCGTGCCTGTGTGTGTGTGTGTGTGTGTGTGTGTGTGTGTGTGTGTGTGTGTGTGTGTGTGTGTGTGTGTGTGTGTGTGTGTGTGTGTGTTGTGTGTGTGTGTGTGTGTGTGTGTGTGTGTGTGTGTGTGCGTGTGTGCGTGCGTGTGTGTTTGTGTGTGACAAAGAGGAGAGACAGACAGAGACAGAGAGACAGAGACAGAAACAGAGAGACAGAGACAGAGACAGAGATACAATATACTACAATGCAAATTTATTGCCAAGCGTCAATACAACTGCACGAGCAATGTTTTGAGGTGCCAAGTACACTCATCACGCATTCATTCCAATCATAAAACATCATTAAATTACAACAACAGCAAACAAACATTCAAGTAAAAAGTCATTCACAGACAAATATATGAAAAATCCCACTGGCATCAAGCTGTGCATATCACATAAAACTGCTGTTTCCCGAGGACCCCCTCTTAAAATTTACTGTCCTAATAAAAGCAGTTATAAGAATTATCTACAACATTCTTACTCCGCTGGCCACTGTCACCCT
>OY757546.1:3816009-3823509 GCA_963584105.1 Alviniconcha strummeri
CCCGAGATGTCCCTGTGTTAGTGACTGGCAGGACGTTATACTACAGTTGCTGCTACTGCCACCACTACTGCTTGCTACTCATCAGGGGTCGCATTTTTAAAAACATTTTTTTTATAAACTCAGTTGCATACAATAGAAAATGTATCTCGAAAATATGTGTGTGTGTGTGTGTGTGTGTGTGTGTGTGTGTATGTGTGTGTGTGTGTGTGTGTGTGTGTGTGTGTGTAGTGTGTGTGTGCATGCGTGCGTGTCTGTGTGCGTTCGTGTCAGCTGTATGCGTTTAATTTTGAAAATATGTGCATTTAAAGAACGTGTAAGCGCTTAGTGCCTGTGCGGGTTTGTCGTTTTAAGTATCCATTATTATTATTGAAAAAATGCGTACAACCAAGATGACGCTACACACACTGACAACGACTTTTATGAACAATCCTGCATTTGTCCGCCTCCCCCGTTGCCAGCCTGACGAGCTCCTGATCTGTTATGGCAGTCAATACTGTTTTTTTTAGCTGTGCCTGCCGTTAGATCTCGGCCGTCCGCTGGTGCTGGCAGATGCCTGGCTAGTTTGTTTACCTTCTGCAGTCAACCGGCTCAGAGCTAGTAAAAGGAACAGGTTCAGAACTATCATCACGACTACGAAAAGAGCAAGTTAAAGTTTTCTGCGTTCGCGAAATTATGCTGAGTAGTGCGAAATGTGGTCACTGAGTCCAGCATGCGAATGAACGGTGGGAAACTAGTAACGCGGCCGGAAGTGACTGACGTAGGCGGTGAACTACCGCTGACCTCGTTCGATATGTCACCCACCCTGGCCTGGCAAATTTTGTATGTTCTGAAAAAACGACTTCATACACAGGCGTCAGAGAGAGAGAGGGGCTGCTTAACCGGCCCTTGAGTGTCATGATGTCACTTTAAAAACAACCAATAAAAGTGCGAAATCTGAAACCCTTCAGCCTCTTTGTCTTCTTTCTTTTTCTTTTTTTTTCTTTTTTTTTTTTTTTTTTTGCACATCTGAAAGGATTATCATTAAAACACATAGCATTGAAAGTAGATTGTTACAGGACCGGAGTATATACTGTTTGCAGGCGCGTCCGTGCATCTTTCAGCCCGGAAATGTTAGGGACTGGGCTAGTGAAGGGGTTAGAGCCTTTAATTAAAATACATTCTGTCGTACAGAGTTTGACTGTTTTTTGTTGTTGTTTTTTGGTTTGTTTGTTGTTGTTTTTTGGTATAGAAAACCAATGGAGTTTGAGCAATTGTGCGAGAGGGGTTTATTTTGCGTTAAAACGAGTTTTATCTGCGTATTTGCCATCCCTCTACTACTACTACTACTACTACTACTACTACTACTACTACTACTACTACTACTACTACTACTACTACTATTTTGTCTCTCTCCGTCTGTCTCTCTGTCTATCAGTCTGTCTGTCTGTCTTTCTGTCTGTCTCTTTGTGTCTCAGTCTCTGCCTCTGTCTGTCTGTCTGTCTGTCTGTCTGTCTGTCTGTCTGTCTGTCTGTCTGTCTCTGTGTGTCTCAGTCTCTGCCTCTCTCTGTCTGTCTGTCTGTCTGTCTGTCTGTCTGTCTCTCTCTCTCGGCTCTCCCTCCCCCCTCTCTCTCCCTCCAAAGTAATGGGCTTTCTGTCCAGTGCACCAGTACCTCAAGCTTAAGAGAAAAATAGGCTTTAAACAAGGGTGATAACGGCAAGTCAGGCGGCATAACTCTTTGGGAAACACTGAGACTCACTGGCTAGGGAAAGGGCAAGACTGAACTGGAAGAGTGCGCTGCCGATTTAATTGTTCGTTTTTTGATTCTTAATGTCCTCGCGGATGTCGGATGACATACTAGGGACAAGCCGATTTCCTTCGCCGATACCACATAGCTTATATACATAAGACATCTATCTATGCCTAGGTCTGTACTGATAAAAGATCAACTCTCGTTGCTTCGACAAGTCGGTACGGAAGAACGTCCATCACCGCAGACGTAAAGAATTATTATAAGAGCACAGGTGACCACGGTATTAAAAATAAAATACTGACACTCCCCTAATGGACATCAGTTGTAGCGAACTATCGCCCCATCCTTTTTCTTGAACCAGGAACAGGTATAGCCGTTGAATCGTGACTAGTACATACATAAAACATAAACATGTTCCAACTACAACACTCTCCAATATCAGGACCTGGCTTTCTTCCCCATCTGGCACGTGATAAACGGATTTCCTCCAAGTGCACTCAAGTCAAGGGCGCGTTACATCGGTCGTGAATGTAAACCATACATCACTGAAGAGGGCAACACGTGTCTTTTTCGCGTCTATCATAATGACAGAAAGATCGACATACATCCATATGATACCAGAAACTTTCTCGCTTACTTTTCAGAACGGCGGCTTTCAGTTTTGGAGCTTAGCCTGTACTTATGATCTTACCTTGCACCTTGACCGGCCGAGAACCCGACAAGGTTGCTCGAAGGTGACGCAGTCACAATGAGGCGAGCCAGTTATAGCCGGCTTACGCAACGGGATCGTCTTTCACAAGTTGGTATTTCCAGCTTTATGAACACCGCTATGAGCTCCCTGACAGCGTCTAAACGAGCGCAAGCATACTGACAGTGTAGGAGCAAATAGCACAAGTGTAATCTACCGATGACATAATTTTAAAGTTGCCCATGCCGGCACTCAAAAAAGATCTGACTGGAATTTGGTACAAAGGTAAATCGGCTGAACAGTTGACTGAGTGTGACCGCCGACGCAGTCTGTTCAGTGTACGTCTCGTGCTCTCGTACTTTATAACCCTGCTGCATGTTTGAATTAGGTGGTAAAATAGGCCTGTCAAGTATCCGTCTGCGTCAGATTCTCTTTCAGTTCTGTTTGTCTGCCTCCTTTTTTTCGTAGTGGCTGTCTGCCTCTCTCATCCCCCCTCTCTTTCTCTCTGTCCGTCTCTGTCTCTCTGTCTCTGTCTCTCCTCTCCCAGTCTCCCTCCGCTCCTCTGTCTCTCGTTTTCAGTCTCTGTGTGTCAGTGTGTCGCTCTTACACGCTCACTCTCTCTCGATCGATATATATATCACACACACACATACTCACACACACACACACACACACACACACACACACACACACACACACACACACACACACACACACACACACACACACACACACACACACACACACACTCTCTCTCTCTCTCTCTCTCTCTCTCTTCCTCTAACTTCTGTCTCTCCCTCTGTCTGTCTGTGTCTCTGTGTGTTTGTCTGTCTCAGTGTTTGTCTCAGTGTCTGTCTGTCTGTCTGTCTGTCTGTCTGTCTGTCTGTCTGTCTGTCTGTCTGTCTCCGTCTCTGTCTCTCTCTCGATCTTGATCTCTCTGTCCCGAATGGACAAACTCAGTTTTCACTTCGCCATGCCTAACATAGGCTACGCCACAGTACTTCGGAAGACGCACCCACTGTATAGGCAAACGACCTAAAATTGTGCTACTGATGAACTATCACGTCACACAGTATTAATTCATTTACTTTCTGTCTGCACCCACTGACTTGGACATGACATTTCACCGTCTACTGAGTTCGCGATGAAGCGCTGTTGAGGGAACTTTTAACACCATGACCTACATGCCTTCACCGGGCTGCCGCTGATTTCTACGTCCGGTGGTATACTGGTTGAAGCACGGTGTGGTGGTGAAGTGTTGCTTAATGTCCTCGGATGTCAGTTGACATATTAGGGACAAGTTGTGACCAATGCCGAAGCACGGTTCAATAAACTCTTTACGTCCACGGAAACCAGAAGGCTCGTTAGGACGGACAGCCCAGGACGTCCACCTCGACTCTCACACAGCTCCTGAACTATGAAGCACGGGGTTGCTTTACGTAGGCTTATGAAATACTGGCACACTGTACTGGCTGTAGCTACGCAGATACCTTCGGTGTCCCGGTATCAGAGGCCGTCGCCACACAATTGAGTAACCGCTTGGCCTTGTTTCTCCCAAGTCAGACATACACTGACCAGACCCTTTCTGTAATGTGTTTGATTTGTGGCTCGGCTATGGCATGTGTCACTTCGATTTCCATGAAATCAGAGAATTACCGTAATGTTGGGTTGTAAACGGCCGACGGCACGCACGAGGCCGTGTATGCTATATGTCTATGAAACTCCAAACACTGGTTCATGACATGCATCCTTCCTCCAACTGCAACAGTTGCTTACGGCATAGATCTCCAAAAACTGTCGGCTAACTGAGTTTTACGTTGGTGCTCAAATAGCAGTAAGTTGATAACAGACAGCTCATAATTTATTTCAGGCGTTTCTTTTATAACCGTTCAAATGCTTACGCCATCACTGATAAAATAAAAATCGTTTGAATCGAGACGGAACTCATTTTTTACCCACACGATTTAGATCCTAGCTGTAGCGTGACAGTCCTTCCCTCTCTTAGCCTATCCGGGTGGACTGGGCGTAATTTTTTTTTTTTTTTTTTTTTAAAGCTTACTTACTTAGTAGCCTATCCGGTGTCACAAACCTTTCGAGGGCACTGATAGCGGCGTCGGTGGACAGCTGCGCGGACATAAAGAGAGTAGTGCCCCTTCAGTGGTGTAACCAATTCTGGCAGAGTTTGGAGGAAGGCTGATGCCGGAAAGAAAAGCTTGGGGTGTTGCTGCGTATGTCACAGAGATCATATTGAGCTCAAACAGCGCATGATTATTAGCTCCATTCCAAGGTTTATCGGAAAGGAGTTAGAGCACGCAAACACACCACGAAGTAAGGTAAGTCATACTAATCAGTTCTGACCGGATGTTTTCGACCCATACAAATAGATATACTGCACTATCTTAAAGGACAAGTCCAAGGTTTTTAAGTGATTTTTGACACGATTTCCGTTAAAGTTCGCTGAGAACAATGATGTAGGTGAAATTGTGATCTGAGGATTATAAATGCACGAAAACAGGAATTTTCTGTCGTACCGAAAGCGTCGCCATGACGCTGAAAATCACACCGGTACTGTTAAAGCACACACACACACACACACACACACACACACACACACACACACACACACACACACACACACACACACACACACACACACACACACACGCACGCATACACGCGCGCGCGCGCGCACGCACGCACGCACACACATACACACACACACATACACACACACACACACACACACACACACACACACACACACACACACACACACACACACACACACACACACACACACACACACGCAGCCTGTTGTATGTCAATTGTTTTGTTTTGTTCTTGTTTTTAAGTCATGACAGACTGAAAGTCGACTTTTATTCATTCGTTATTCTATAATGCCTTTCTCGAGTTAATTGATCAACAGTGGTTTCCTAATCAGAAAATGTCTCTATACACAAAGAGGTGAAGAAAAATTGACATAATAATCCCACGCCTGGCTTACGTGTTTTGATGCAAATGATTGGCTGAATCGGACTTAGTTACGACTTTCTTGATAGGAGGGTGGGTGACACACGGGACGAGTTGACAGTTCAGTGTAAGAATTACAATGACTACCGCTTGGTCAGCGAAAGGTTTAACCGCTACAGAATGCTTGTCCCGTAGAAGCAGCCGATGACAACGCCAAGAATTATGAAAATGTAGTTTTGATGAGAAAAAAATAAAATAATAATAATCTGAAAACAAGACCCAAACACATAAAAGGGTTAAAAAAACAACAATAAAAAAAACCGCTTATTTATTAGGACACAAACACACAATCTGCACATTTTCGGGGTAATAATCCCCTTTGATCTTAAAACAGGAACAGCATTCTAAAACATATCAGAGCATTTAAAAGAAAAAAAGAAAAAAAAAAAAAAAGAAGAAGAAGAAGTGTATTGTCCAAATAAATTGCGTTCTTTTGAACCGTTTATGTGTTTGGATGTCGTACTGATGAGATACAAAACGACGGCAGTACACCGAGATGAAGCATACGACTGAAAGACTTACGAGACTTAACGAAGATCTCTCTCTCTCTCTCTCTCTCTCTCTCTCTCTCTCTCTCTCTCTCTCTCTCTCTCTCTCTCTCTCTCTCTCAAGACAAAGCATACGATCTTTGGTCAGGCTGCTGGGAAACTGCAATGACGAAATGACAAGAACGCACTCACACAAACTAGTATAAAAATTCCGGTGTCAATAAACATGGTACCAACCCCCATTATGCTGAGTTCTGGACCGGCGTCGCAACTTTCAGTCCGTCAGTATCCAAGTTATGCTGTTTGATAATTAATAACAACACCTTCAAATAACGCGCAAACACAACTTCGATTGCTGCTGCTCAGTCAGTCGCGTGCCAAGTGTCGTCTGCTCAGATTGTCACGTGACAAGCTTTCAATGATCATGTTTTTAATTTTTCACTCTCTCTCTCTCTCTCTCTCTCTCTCTCTCTCTCTCTCTCTCTCTCTCTCTCTCTCTCTCTCTCTCTCTCTCTCTCTCTCTCTCTCTCTCTCTCTCTCTCTCCCCCCCCCCAGCACCCCACTTAGAAAACAACAACAAAAACAACCACAGACGACAGTTAGCTAAGGTGTATTCTTTTTCTCTTGTCTTGTTTCAAAAATAAATGATAAAAAAAAAAGGCTTCTCAGTCACTTAATTTTGTCACAGTGTACTGGTTCCCAAATCTTTTGAGCTTTAAATCTAAAGGCATCTAAATCTAAATCTCTTTTTTTCTCGTGAAAATAAAAATTAAATAAAAATTTTTTAAATCTATCCCTCTTGCCTTTAGATTTAAAGCTCAACAGATTTGGGAGCCAGTGCAAAAATTAAGTGACCGAGAAGCCTTTTTATTTTATTTTTTTAAACAAGACCACAAAAAAAAATTAAGTGGAGATGCCGGGGATCGAACCCGGGGCCTTTCACATGCAAAGCGAACGCTCTACCACTGAGCTACATCCCCATCTTGGAAACGGGAGTGAAATATTTTTATATAACCTAATTATAATTTAGTTATTCCAATGATTCAAATTTAGGTTGTATAGACTGATTTTCAAGACTGATTTTTTCTATACTATGATTCTATAAAGATACCATCAGTATAATAATAATAATAATAATAATGTGGGACATATTTTTCTTGAAATCAAATAGGGGAGATAACCGCCTTTCACGTACTCTTTTCTAATGAAGTTATTTTCAGTGGAGACTAAAGTTTACAATGGCGACCAGACATAAACAACACCTAGCCAGCTACTTAGCGCACCATAAACAAGTGACTGCTCTGTCAAAGTATGTAGTATTATTTCACAGCAAATACTTTTAATTTTAATTTGATTATTACATATTAAACTCTCTGAGCTAAATAGAAGAAAAAGCCACTATCAACACAAAATCTTTTTAACTCGGGACCGCTTTTTTCTTCTTTCATTTTTAAAGAATAAAACAGCCTATGCAGGCTTTGGTGGTCGTAGTCGCTGTGGCTTGGGTGCCATTTAAAAAGCTTTCGACTGGAACAATCTAAGGTAACATCCAAGGAGACGATCG
>OY757546.1:3828509-3881797 GCA_963584105.1 Alviniconcha strummeri
AAATTAGGTGTGATTAGCCATTCTCTTTTGTCCTTTTCCTGTTGCTTCAGTAGCTGGGATTGTTGTTTAAAAGCAATGCTGATCTGTGGCACATCCAAATGTCCACTTTATCGTTGTCCTTTTCTCTGCTCAGCCCATACCAGCGCTGTCTGTTGTGGGAGGCAGATGTTCGACTGTCAGAGTGGACAACAGAGAAGAATGCCCTCGCTGCTGATGACCAGGTCACAATGTACAAACTGCCTGGAGATCTGCTGATGGCAACATGGAAGGTAGCCCTTTGTCTTGTGTTGTTGTTGTTGTTAGCAGTGCTTAAGACACTCTGTGCACCATTCTTAATGAGACAGTGCACCATTCTTAATGTGTGTGTGTGTGTGTGTGTGTGTGTGTGTGTGTGTGTGTGTGTGTGTGTGTGTGTATGTGCAAGTCTGTGTGTGTGTGTGCTTGTGTGTGTGTGTGTGTGTGTGTGTGCGAGTCTCTGTGTGTGTGTGTGTGTGTGTGTGTGTGTGTGTGTGTGTGTGTGTGTGTGCATTCACGTTGCATGCATTGAATTTTGACAGTATGAATTTGGAAAGAACATGTAAGCGCTTAGGGCCTGTGCGGGTTAGGCGCTCTAAGTATCCATTATTATCCTCTCTCAAGCCATCTGCATTGCCCTAATTATTGCGTCACAAATCTTTCATTCTGTAGTTCTTTTCTCAGAGACTGTTGCTCTCAAACTAAATTTAATTAGCATTACACTTGTATTCCCCAACAGGCCGATGGGGAGGTTGCCTTTTTCACAGCTGGTCTTCACTACCACCAGCTGGTACAGAGGTGCATGCTGGGAAGTCCAACAGAATGCTACGTGCCAGAACCACATAAAGTGATTCCTGATGACATAGACAACAGCTACGGTAAAGTGCTAGCATTAGCAAAAATGGATGTGTTGTTTTTGTGGTACAGAAGATGCCCCATTTAAGACTACACTAAAAGTCAGATAGAAGTGGTCTTAAGAGGGAGGAGGGGGGTGGGGGTGAGAGGAGGAGGTTCCTCAGCTAAGTGGTCATTTGCATGGAAATTTGATGGGAAAGGTCCCAGAAAAGGTGGTACATCCTAAAGAGGTCTGTAGCCTTGCTTAGGGGATCATTTGTGTGCAAATATGATGGGAACGGTTTCAGAAAATGTGGTCCTTAAAGAGAGGTGTACGTCTTTGGTTTGGGGTTCATTTGGGTGCAAAGATGATGGGAACGGTTTCAGAAAATGTGGTCCTTAAAGAGAGGTGTATGTCTTTGCTTTGGGGTTCATTTGTGTGCAAATATGATGGGAACGGTTTCAGAAAATGTGGTCCTTAAAGAGAGGTGTACGTCTTTGGGGTTCATTTGTGTGCAAAGATGATGGGAACGGTTTCAGAAATAGCGGTTTTGAAAGAGAGGTGTACCACCTTAGTTAGGGGTACATTTGCATGGAAATATGATGGGACTGGTTTAAAAAAAGATGGTCTGAAAATATGTGTACATCCTTGATGATGGGTTCATGTGCATGGGAACATGAAAAAAAAGCCTCTCAGAAAAATGACCTGAAAAGAGGCTAATTTTCCTTCAGCGGTACCAGTGTAATGTCAGAAAGGGTTTGTACCTGTAAGATCAGAAAGGTTTCCTGACTTCAACAGTTGGGTAGTGTTTTTCATGACACCATTGTGAAGGATGTATTAGTTGTCACCTTTTAAGACAGCTGTTCTTTATGTGTTATATCTCCTTCTGCTTTTAATGCATTTAATTTAACTACATTATTTAATGTGGCAGAGCTGGTGTGAGCGAAGAAAAATATCCATTTAATTGTTATGATTGCAACGGAAAATAAATAAAGTGTTTTGAATTGAAATTTGAATTTGAATTTAGCTTGTGAAAAACAGGTTCTACCCCAAAATTAATTTGATCATAACGCACTGAGATGGCAGCAGTTTCATGTGGCACCAGCCATGCCAGTGATGTAAGTACACCACTTCGGTGGATATTCAAAAAATGCGCTATTAAAAAAAAAGAAGCTATTCACTCATGTAGAATCACATGTGAGCACAGTGAGTCTGCTAAAGAGTGGAGAACAGCGCTATATAAAAGTGATCAATAATAATAACAATAACATTTGCTGTTGGTCACAAGTTTTGTACTTGTTTTGGAGGGGTGGGGTGGGTGGGGGTGGGTGGGTGGGTTGTGGATCATAATAGAAAGAGAGCGATGGTTAAAAGAAAACATGCGACCTTTTTGTTTGTTGTAGGGCTTCATGATTACAGAGCTACAATTGAGCTGCGTACTTTCCATCAGACGTTGTGGTCACAACAGTTCTCTGGACTGCACTGCCGACGACATGACCTTGCCCTTGGAGCAGCCCGGTTCACCCTCATTCGCCATGACTGCACGGTTGACCACACACCGCTGGAAAAGAGTCTGTCTCTGCCATGGCGCACGGAGTTGTTTAAAGGCAGTGTAGCGGTAGGACCAGCAAATTCATTTAACTGGAATCCTTTGTTTTCTTATTAATTAGTTGATGGGGATTGTGTGTGTGGTGCATCTGGCTTTTTTTGTTTGTGTGTTTTTTGTTTTAATACTTCATCAGCGCCTTACAATTTTTTGTTGTTTTTTGTTTTGTTTTTGCTATGGGGGTGTTTTTTAATGTGTCATTAATCCCATGCAGGAAATTTGGTTTGCTTTACCTGGGGAAGGCTACCACAGCTGCTACCCATTCCTACCAGTGCGTGCAGTGTTTCGGTGTCCCAACAATCGTATCACTGTGAGTGTTTGGGAGTTTTAATGTGTGTGCTGATGTTGATGCGTGTGATTGCACGCAGGGTCTGTACAAACACCACACAAGAGATTGCACTGTAAGTTGACTCTGGGGGGAAAATCCCTTTTGTTGCTTCTGGGGAAACAAACTTGCATCAGTATTGTGCCCTGCATTTTGGTCCTGTGCTCTACCAGCTGAGCTGTTCTGCCCTTTTGGTGTGTTTTCCAGTGAGTGGGCAAATTTTGTGTATTGGCACTATATGGTCACCCAAGCAATTTTGCTTTTTCTTCGGTCAGGTCATGAGCTTGGTAGGGTGGTCTCTCCACAAGGTGGTCTTAGAAGAGGAGTGGTCTCTCCTCGAGGTGGTCTTGAAAGAGGAGTAATCTCTCTCAGGCTGGTCTTAGAAGGGGGGGGTCTCTCTCAAGGTGGTCTTAGAAGAGGGGTGGTTTCTCCTCAAGATGGTCTTAGAAGAGGGGTGTTCTCCCACCAGTGTGGTCCTAGAAGAGAGGTGATCTCTTGTCAAGGTAGTCTTAGAAGAGGAGTGGTCTCTCCTCAAGGTTGTCTTAAAAGAGGGGGGTCTCTCCTTAAGGTGGTCTTAGAAGGGGGTGGTCTCTCCTGAAGGTGGTCTTAGAAGGGGGTGGTCTCTCCTCAAGGTGATCTTAGAATAGGGGTGGTCTCTTCCCAGGGTGGTCTTAGTGTTGTCAGGGGTTCCACTGTCTGGTGCTCTGTCTGCAGGGAGCTGCCTGGCTGGACGTGACGGTACTGGACGAGAGAGGTGAAGTCTTCTTCACTGCCAGGTGAGCTGTCAAGGGCGGTGAAGGGCAGATGTTACTGTCCATGCTTTAAGCTTTAACGGTGCTGGATGAGAGAGGTGAAGTCTTCTTCGCTGCCAGGTGAGCCATGGAAGGCGGTGAAGGGCAGATGCTGCTGTCCATGCTTTAAGCTTTAGTGATGCTGGACGAGAGAGGTGAATATAAGTCTTCTTCGCTGCCAGGTGAAGGGCGGTGAAGGGCAGATGCTGCTGTCCATGCTTTAAGCTTTAATAGTGCTGGACAAGAGAGGTGAAAACTTCTTCACTGCCAGGTGAAGGGCGGTGGAGGGCAGACACTGCTGTCCATGCTTTTAAGCTTTAACAGTGCTGGACGAGAGAGGTACAGTCTTCTTTGCTGCCTGATGAAGGGCAGTGAAGGGCAGATGCTGCTGTCCATGCTTTAAGCTTTAATGATGCTGGACGAGAGAAGTGAATATGTCTTCTTCTCCGTCAGGCGAAGGTCAGTGAAGGGCAGATGCTGCTGTCCATGCTTTATCCTCACCCTGGCTTCTTTCTTGTATGCATTCTTTTCCTTGCCGAAGAGGTTTTTGGACCGCATGTTCTGATTCCTTCACAGGACTGTCTCAAATGAGGGGCTGGTGCAGGCCATGCTAATCGACCAGTGCTTAAACCCCCTCCTGAAAATCTGGCTTAGGTATTTGGCAGTATGTGTGATGTGACTGTATGTGATGGATGTGACTGTGTTTGGCGAGAGAGGTGATTTTCATTTTGCAGCGAGGTAATACCTGCAGTCTTGGTAATGTCTAGGGTTGAGGTGATGGCTGGATGGTTCTTTGAAGGAAGAGGAAAAAAAGGGGTCTTAATGTTTCTGATCGTGATTGCTAATGTACATACATAATGCCAGGACACAATTTTCAGACTGCTTCAGGTATGAAACCCCTTAATTTTGGTAACAGAAAAATCCAGTACAGCCTAAAGTGATGACCTAGCTGTCCATGTGTGGTATGGACTGATCGTTGTACTGGTACACTTCCTTTGCTTGTGACTGATTCTGATGCTGGTACATTTCCTTTGCTTGTGACTGATTCTGATGCTGGTACGCTTCCTTTGCTTGTGACTGATTCTGATGCTGGTACACTTCCTTTGCTTGTGACTGATTCTGATGCTGGTACACTTCCTTTGCTTGTGACTGATTCTGATGCTGGTACACTTCCTTTGCTTGTGACTGATTCTGATGCTGGTACACTTCCTTTGCTTGTTACTCTTATTCTGATGCTGGTACACTTCCTTTGCTTGTGACTCTGATTCTGATGCTGGTACAATTCCTTTGCTTGTGACTCTGATTCTGATACTGGTACACGTCCTTTGCTTGTGACT
This sequence comes from Alviniconcha strummeri, assembly GCA_963584105.1. Lineage (NCBI taxonomy): Eukaryota > Metazoa > Mollusca > Gastropoda > Provannidae > Alviniconcha > Alviniconcha strummeri. The sequence continues at coordinate 3,833,419 of OY757546.1, forward strand.
GATTCTGATACTGGTACACGTCCTTTGCTTGTGACTGATTCTGATACTGGTACACTTCCTTTGCTTGTGACTCTGATTCTGATACTGGTACACTTCCTTTGCTTGTGACTGATTCTGATACTGGTACTCTTCCTTTGCTTGCAGTTCACCAGTTCAAGCCCAGCGGCCTTCCGTCAAAGGTGGGTGTCTGCCACAGACCTCATACTACTGAGATCCAAACACATAAAAGGTTCAAAAGAACACTATTTATCAGGACAAAATACAACCTGCAAATTTTCAGGGTAATCCACTTTATCAATTAGCCACAAAACGACACTTGAACAACAGTTGAATAGTGGAAGAAAAAAAAAATGATGAAAAATGAGAAGGACAGCTAATCCAGTTGTCTTTTTTTGGTTAAACTACTTTGTTTTCCTGTCCAGCGCTTGGAAGAATGCTGGCATGACAATGACGTGCAATAGGTGTGGTGTAATGAGTATTATGTGAGTATCATGTGTGTGTGTGTACACATGCTACTGAGACAGTAAACAAACTGCACTGACAGCCTCTCCCCAGATCACACTGGCTGCTAAGGCTGGTGCTTAAACCTGGCCCCAGTGGCTGAGAGCCACGCTCCCCCTGGATATGATGCCAGTATATCAGAGGTGAACTTTCCCAACAGAACAGCCGGGTGGGTACTCGTCAAAACAGAACTAAACAGGGCAGTGAGGCCAGGTAGGATTTCTACCCAGTGTCCTGCCGGAAAAACATGCACACAAGCCGGGATGGAACCCAAGCTGACTGACTGTATGCCGGGCTGATGTGCCAGTGCTTATACCAGCGCCTCCTGTCTCCACGGAGGCAGTGTACTATCATTGGTGGGAGGTGCCACAAGATACCGGCTCAACAGTCCGAAACGAGCGCTTCGCTAAACTCGCAGGGGACACCGTATGCTGACTTGTAGCTAAAAATACTTTATGCAAATATATGACGCAGAAGCAGAGCTATCCAGCGGTGGTATTTTCGAACTAGTATATGAACGCTTTGTTGTGAAAAACTTGACCAAAAGAGAAAGTTGAACTTTAAATATTAAAAAAACACACAAAATAATTTAAAAAATCAGATGCCTTCGGGATCATTTTGAAGCTGAATCAATCCTCTATAATACTGCCACAAGCTATGCCGGGCTGATGTGCCAGTGCTTACACCAGCGCCTCCTGTCTCCACGGAGGCAGTGTGCTATCATTGGTGGGAGGTGCCACAAGTATCATTTTTGACGTGACAAAAGTTTTGTTGCGACAAATACATCGCAACAAAACATGTCTTTTGTCATGACAAAAGTATGCTTGTCGTGACCAAAATATTTTGTCACAACAAAACTTTTGTTGTGACAAATATTTGTTGTGACAAACATAATTTTGTCGCAGTGAAAATTTTGACATGACAAGTATACTTTTGTCATGACAAAAGACATGCCTGTTGTGACAAAATTATGTTTGTTGCGACAAATATTTGTTGCAGCAAACACATGTTTGTTGCGACAAACATAATTTATTTGTGACAAAAGTTTTGTCATAACAAGCATATTTTTGTTGCAACAAAACACATCTTTTGTTGCAACAAACACATGTTGCGACAAAAATGATATTTATGGCAGCTCCCACCAATGACAGTGTACATGGTGAGACTTTTGGGCCACAGGCTGAATGTTTCAACATTTTGTCAAAGTGCAGCTCCTCAGCATCATGTCATCTCTATGACCATCACCATCATCATCATCATACTCACAGATGTTGAGACTTGAGCCTCAGGGCTTTTTATTGGCTCCTTCACATAGTTTAGGATAGAGGGTTTGAGGCTGCCATCATCTGAGCACTTCTATATTCAGATAATTGTGTTAGGATCCCCCACTTAACAACAATGTGTTGTAGATGCTTCTGTTTAATTTGTGCAGACAACAGCATTTGAATAATGTGCAGTGAAATCTGTCCTGGATCAGTTTGCACCTCTTTTTCATTGCTTAGATTTTATTTAGCTAAATGTGTAAAATAGCTGTTTCTGATTTTTTTTCTTCTCACTTTGTACATCTGGTTGCATACTAAATGTTGGCACAGGCCATACTTGATTTCATGTTTAATTGGTCCATTATTCTAGTAGATAAAAACACCAGCAGCATCTGAATGCAAATATAACATCATATCATGATGAAAATGTGTGTTTATATTCTTTCAGTTGCTTGGCTTACAAACCATGGCTTCCCATCCATGCATTTGTTTCATTTTTGACAGGTTCTGACTTTGAATATGAAGAAACTCAACACCTGCTGATGAAATATGAGGGAAACGGGGCAACAGTTCAAATGCAAATAGGAAAGGTGAGTTAAGAACATGCAGTTTGATTGGACCATGCCAGATCTCATTGTTGTTTAAATTACTGACAACCAATAGCAAATTAATAGGACCAGATTTTATAAGTGTGTGTGTGCACGCACATGTGTACATGTGTGTGTGTGTGTGTGTGTGTGTGTGTGTGTGTGTGTGTGTGTGTGTGTGTGTGTGTGTGTGTACATCATGTGTTATGATATCTTTTGGCCTGGATTTATGTGAAAAATGCAATATTTCTCCTGCTTTGGGGTTTCAGAGTAAAAGACAGTGGCTGGTTGTGTGAAAGCTAGACAACTGATTTATTAAAGACAAGAACTGCATCACACTTCATTTCTTTTCTTTTTTTTAGCTGGATTATGGCAAGGCGTTTGTGAGGCACCTTGAACTGCATGTAAAGGCAAGTGCAATCAACGACTGGTTTGGCACCAAATACCTGACACCATAGACAACTTACCCTGCCGTATGTCAGTGTCAAAGTATCTACTGCAAACTTCTTTGTGCAAAAATGACTTGCCATGCGCCATCATTACAATGTGTATGAACGTGCACTTTAGTTCCACTTTGCATTTCTAGTCAGGATGTTCGTTCCATGAAACTCACCTGTCCCTATCCTCTGCTGGTAGTCACGGTAACTGACAGGCATTGCTCCCACCTCCTGTCCAGAAGGAGGCTGTAGACTGGATGTGGCACACGCATGACAGAGGGAGGCAAGTTCCACCATGATGGACCAGAAAAATAACTTTGCTCAATGAAAACAACATGTAGGCTTTTTCTCTCAACAGTATATATATCAGTGTGTCGTTTTCTTGGCAATCTATGCACGAAGCAGATCTCAGATCTCAGATTCTTTATTGACCAAGTTTTACAACAAGGAAAGTGTCTCAAAAGTGGTAAGCATACAAACATAAGCAAACAACAACACTGACATACATCAACTAGCAACCCATTTGCACCAGCAAAACAACAGCCAAATGCACATACACCTGCGTGCATGCACACACCTGCGCACACACACACATACACACACCTGCGTGCACACACACATACACACACCTGCGCGCACACACACATACACACACCTGCGTGCACACGCACATACACACACCTGTGCGCACACACACATACACACACCTGTGCGCACACACACATACACACCTGCGTGCACACACACATACACACACCTGCGTGCACACACATACACACACCTGCGTGCATATGCACATACACCTGTGCGCACACACACATACACCTGCGCACACACATACACCTGCATGCACATGCACACACACCTGCGCGCACACGCACATACACCTGCACGCACACACACATACACACACCTGCATGCACACACACATACACACACCTGCGTGCACACGCACATACACACACATGCGCACACACACACATACACACACCTGCGCGCACACGCACATACACACACCTGTGCGCACACACATACACACACCTGCGCGCACACGCACATACACACACCTGTGCACACACACACATACACACACCTGCGTGCACACGCACACTGCTGTGGGTGATGACTGTGTAAACACAATTCCCTGGACACCTTCAAATCCAAACTCAGGTCCTACCTTTTCACCAGGCATTCCACTACATAGCAATCCTACCGCCGTGCCAGTTTCTGAAAATCGTCTTCCTGCTGTTGCTGTGTGCACTCAGGGTGTGCATGTGGTATTAGTATCGTTGTTAAGTAATGTGTATTATTTTAAGGGCATGCAGGTACACGAGTGTTTTCTGTTAGTATTGCAACAGCATTACGTTATGTGAGGTACTTAAATTATGGGAGTTAAGATCCAGGTACCATTTATCGGCTGGTTGATAAAGACAGGCCCAAGCACATAATACTATTCCATTATATGAGGCGCTTATAACTTGCTACATACAGGTACTATTTATTATTGTTTGGTTGCTAAAAACAGCCCCCCAGCACATGATGCTATTTATATAAAGTATTATGTGAGGCGCTTAGAACTTACTACATGGAATTAAGATACAGGTACCATTTATTGATTGGCGGATAAAGACAGCCCTCAGCAGAAAATTTTACCCTGATATAACCGCAGTGGTTGAGTGGGCGTAAAACACCAAGTTACTAGTTACTATCAGCACATGATGGTCGGACATAATCATTGCTCTGCAAAGCCTATGCTAATGTGGAGCAGCAGAAGGAGGGAACTGGCCCCAACCTCACCTCACCATCCGCATGCGGACACAGCACACTCACTGCTCACATTTTCAGGGAAGGGGGTGGGGGGTTGTTTTTTGGGCTGAGGAAGGGTGAATCCCCCCCTCCCCCCCAAAAAAAAATATATAAAAAATCCCCCTCCCCATCTAACATGGGCAGCTTTTTAGCTGAATTCAGCTATCAGCCAACAGTTTCCATTCCTATCCGCAATGAGACAGGTCTCTCCAGTTCTTCCCTGATACTGTTCAGTTGTTGTTAGTTTTTATATGTGAGTGAGAGGAAGTGATGTGTAGTTTATGACAAGAACACAGCTGTGATATCTTTGAAATGTGAACAGGAATGTGCTTTTTGGTTGTTGACATTTTTCAGGTTGAATTTGTTAGTTTTTGTCCAGTGAATGAGGCAAATAAATGCAATTTTAAATTAAAAACTGTGATATTATGTGCATGTGTATGTGTGTGTGCTCATGCATGCATGTGTGTGATATATATATGCATGTGTGTGTGTGTGTGTGCTCATGCATGCTTGCGTGTGATATATGCATGTGTGCGTGTGTGTGTGTGTGCATGCGTATGTGTGTGTGCATGCGTGTTTGTGCATGCATGCGTGCGTGTTTGTGACTGTTAAGGTAAATCAGAACACAAGTCTAAAACCGAACTCTCTATAATGCATATCAAAACACTCACTCGCATATTTGCACATGCACACAAGTATGAAATACAGAAGAATATAAAGAGAGCGACAAGTCAATATAACATTTTATTCATTCATTGCAGTGGCATGACTAGAAGATTGGGAGAAACTGGAGGGAATGGTTCTCACAACAGCTTTAGAAACACATTATCCACCAGATGCTAAGATCCATCTTTTGATGTTACCGGCTTATTGCACAGTGGAAAATTCACTCGGTATCGACCATCTTCATGAAAATCAAAATTCCTTCGGCTGTTACATCCTCAAGTAATGTTGTTTCAGCTGGCTAACTAAAATCCTGTCCAGAGTACTTGGCATAAAAAACAGACATTGTAGTACTAGCACATTTGCATTCCAATATGTGCACTTTGATGTTGGGGACTTCAGTTATGTGCATCTTCAACTGAAGTTCCATTGTTCTAAAAGAAAGCAATTAGAAGGCTATTGGGCGGTTCAGGCGGGGCTGTTAACTCCCTTGACTTTTGCCCTGCACTGCTTAAGGTCCTTGGCTGCTTTTACTTCCGGTGCGTACTTGCTTCACAATGGAAGGCGGTGACAGCGAATTTTACACTGCCAACTTTAAAGACATTTTTGGAGGCCAGTAGTCAGAATGTGTCTGTCAACAAGCAATAACTTGTTGCTTGTGCTATCGGGTGCCCCAAAACAATTTTTGTCCATGAACTTGTGATCTTCTGGTCAGCCAAAAAATGATGCAAAGACACTTTTTTTCACCCTCCATCCCCTTTCCCTGGTAATTTTTGCAACTGCAACAGTGGTGGCATTTGTACTACTTCGCAATTCTAGGTTCAACTTCCATTATTATACACAGTGTGAAGCAAGGCCTACTCAGAAATCAGCCCGGAAGTGACACTGCGTCCTCTCGCAACTTCTTTCGTGAAAGATTACAAAGGGCATTCACTCGTGTAAACCAGCTTCACTGAACCGCCCAATAGCATGGACTGGGCACACTTGTCACACCCAGCACAGTGCAAAACTATAGCAGGACCACACCAAATTTGCAGTAAACAAGAACTGATATGAAGATGCAAGTTGGCCTGTTAAACACAGAAAATGTGCAAATAATTATGTTCATCTGCACATTTGATCTAGCTGTTCCACCAATATTTTTTTTATACAAAAGAAGCACTGTTTGTTGTCTTTTAGCTTTGAATTTGCGTTCTTCAGGGCACAGCCCTTTGGTTCACTCTTTCCCAATGAAGAGTTGAAAAGTGTGGCACATGATACATTTGATACTTTTGCTACATGTCTGCCTTGTTTACGATGTTGCTGGCGCAGACTGCTTTGCCACAAAATAGCAGCACCCTCGGTCATGTGTTCATGACTTCCAAACAATCTTTGCATCTTTCAACAAACAGGATGCAAAACAGTAAAATACTGCTGTGTGTCTTCTTCTATTTTTTAAAATACTTATTTTATATATTCAATTCCCAAGGCCTGTGCTGCTTCTTTGGTTCGGTTCCTCATTAAATATTTAGAGAGTGAGCAGCGAACTTGCCCCCTCACTGTCTCGCAAAGGATTCACTCCCTTCAAAAAAATATTTTCCTTCACATTTATTTCACCTGTGCAGAATGATTTTTATTTTGTGTGTCAGATACACTGACTATCATAATCTGTGTAATCTTTGTTCTTTTTAAGGTGCCCACATTCCTTTTAATGGACTGTTGAAGACGAGTCTTATGCAAGTTCCTACTGATCTTTCCGTTTGCCACCTGATTGGTCATAGCTTTCACATGGAGTCTCACCAGTAGTTATGTGACAAGGAAGTTTGCTGCGGCACAGTACTAGCTGTTCTTTTCCTCTCTAATCTAGCCTTGTTTCAATATAACTGTATTACCCGCGTTATGTTCCCGGAACACAATCAGCAAAAAGGAAATGTCACCGTGTGTATACATACATGTGAGCACGAATGCCAACAGAAATAAGACAAGTACCAGTGGTAATGGTGTGGACTTCACACATGCTGCAGTTGCACAACTATCACAGCTCAAGCTCCTGATGTTTTTCAGTCCACAAAAGTCCGTCACATTTTCACACAGCTCACACATGCAACTTCTGGTGCAATTAGAAATCGTGCCATTCATGCTGAAAATACTAAGCATACATTCACACTAGACAACAAGTTCACAGATCCAATAATAAAAAAAGTGATAAAAAATATTTTTTTAAAGAAGAAAAAAAAAGATGAAGAAGAAGAAGAAGGGAAAAAAAGGAAGGGAGTTTTGCAGAAGCACTGACAGCCTCATTCTCCACCCCTGCCCCCTAAAAAGCAACAACAGCAAAGCCAAGCACAAAAACGCGGACTGAAAGTTCGGCTTCTCTGAAAACATAATATTCACAACTGACCAGGATCCACTGACTATCAAAGGCTCTCAGCAAAGATAAACTGTATCAAAATAATCTAGTCATTACAGCCAACTACTAAAAAAGATTATTCGAAAAGTGACAAAAGAAAAAGAAAATAATGACAGATTTCAGCTCTTTGCCTTGGATCCAGCAGGGCATTCTGGGGGGGGGGGGGGGGGGGGGGGGAGGGGGCAGGGGGGATTAGTGACTGGATTGAGCATCATCTCTTCTTTCTTCACTGACAAAAGCACCTCCCCCTTCGATGCTTCCAAAGCAAAGATGCTACAAACAAAATCTCTTTGTACAATCAGCCATGAGTTAATGACGATCATTATATACTTTATTCAGTCTTTGCACTTAGCCACTAAGCCAGTTATCAAGGGCAGCAACTCTTTAGGGCTGTCCTCACGATTGCGGATTTTGCTCGTGTGGTGTTGTCATTGCTTACAGGGATTTGTGGTCTGTTGAGGGTCCACCGCTAAAACAAACACTCACTGCTTGTAGACTGGAACCCCTCTTTAAGGAGCACCCTTCAAGTTCAGTGTTGCCTTACGTCCACCGAGACTGTAAGGACTATTAAGGACAGGGAACCCACAATGGCTACCTCAACTTTCACACAGCACCTGAGCTCCGTCACAGCGATCTTTTAGTTTGAGTTCAGTGTTGCTTTACGTCCACAGAGACCATAAGGACTATTTGGGACAGGGAACCCAGGATGGCCAGCTCGACTCTCACACAGCTCCTGAGCTCTGTTACAGCGATCTTTTAGTTCAGTCCAGTGTTGCTTTACATCCACAGAGGCCATAAGGACCATGAGGGACAGGGAGCCCAGGATGGCCACCTCAACTTTCACACAGCTCCTGACCTCAAGAATCCTTCTGCATTCCTCTTTTTATGGAGAAGATGATGCCATTTTTTTCGGGGACGTAAACTGCTTTGGATTTCCCTGCCAATTGGGCAGCCATGATCTGTCTCTGAGGGTTGAGAAAATGTGTGCTGTATATTAATGTGCACATACAACTCTACACATTTTAACAGATCAGCCATTTCTAAAGCTAACAACCTGCAAAAAATAAAATTCACTGCTGAGCCAACAACGTTCCCTGCGGACCAAGTTTTGTACAAGGCAGAAAAAGACTGCTGTACAAATTTTCTATTTTCCAGTATATCACCTCTACAAAACTAAAATGTGCAGCTGAGATCGACAAATTAAGGGCTATCACTGTCCATCACTGACACACTGTGTGCAAATCACAGAATATGAACGCTCAGATCATACTGTACTTGATACACAGCCTTGTACAAGATCACCAACTGTGCATGCACATGTGTGTGTGTGTGTGTGTGTGTGTGTGTGTGTGTGTGTGTGTGTGTGTGTGTGTGTGTGTGCCTGTTTGTGCGTGCATGTGTACTGATCCAATAATAATGGTGACTCCTGGATTTGAGAGTTGATCACAGTGTGTACAAATAATATTCTCACGTGAAAGAAGGTTTGGACACATGTAGCTGATGACATTGAGTCTTTCGGGGACTATAAGACAATACTTTTTTCCTCAAATTTGTTCCCCTGCACCTTACAGTCAGTAGAACTTTACCTGTGAATAAATTTATCCATGCATACCTTTCCAAGAACATCAGTGATTATTTTGAACCTGAATCATTACTAAACACACATCGGAAAAAGAATCAGTCTCCATATCAGACTGAAACAGAAATTGCACACCTTGCCCAACTGACCAGTGCTATTTTCAGGCAAATGACAGAGGACCCGATCCCAGAAATGGGATTTGGAATGACCCTATAGGCCTCTCAGTGTATAGCAGCATCTACTCAAAGGCGGAAGATTATTAAACCAAAAATAAAATGCACGCTGACGCCAAATACAAAAGAGAAAGAAAATGGCCACAGCCTCGATTTCAACTTCACCTTGTTGCCAAGTCCTGCCGTAGATGAGAATGGGTGAGCCACAACATCATCTGCTGCACTGTTTGTCTTTGGAGAATGATAATAACAGATAACTGTTGTATAGCGCTATTCTCTGGTGTACACAAACTAACTGCGCTTTACAGCATTCTTCACAAAATGATCCCAAGAACGAAGTGCTGATTGATTCAAACTTTCACAAATGGCAAATTCACTGTTTCCGCTTTCCTGTATTACAGCGCTTTCCTTTGCATTTGATGCACATGTTCACTGGGCTTTGCTCGCTGACTATAATACTGCCAAAGCTGTGCCTTATATTTGGGAGCACTTCATCTGTGGATCTGTTCACTTTTGAGCTAAATTCTTTGTGATGTACGCCGTATATCCACAATCACCTGGCAGTGCTGAAATTACAGTACACACATTGTCAAGATTGTCATAATCAGATTAAAAAAAATTATGCCACTCATGTTCATGCCGTTGTACCCACCCTGTTCTTTCTGATTTTGTAGTTTTACTTTCTACATAACAGCAGCTGTTGCAAAGAACACTGCGCTCACTGTAGTTGATGTGTTCTAGAAATCTCCATAATTTTTCAATACAATCATTATCACAGCTTTTCCTCACCACTGCTGCACTACAGTTTCCAGCCCATGCATTCTCACTCATGTCCATGTCCTCAGAACTACTTGCCCAGCATGCATGCATTCACCGATCCAGACTCTTGAACTCTTCCACGTGCACGCATTCAGACTCGTTTTCCACACACCGGTTTATCTCATTCTACAAGGTGGCCTCAGTGCATTCCAGATTCTGTTCTATGCACATAATGATATCTCATCTCTCTCTACGCGCGGGGAATCCACTCCGCCTCCCTCGGTCGGCCTTGGTCAGTATGTAGCCTAGACACCTCTTACCACATCCCACTGTAGTACATCAGCGCAGCGTCCAGAAAGTCAAGTCCCACTCCATCCCTGTTATCAGGGCGTATGCTGCCACACTGACCACTGCTCCCAGCATCCAGCACGTGATCTTGGTGAAGGTGACATTTCCGTCGGGAAGGAGGGTGGACGTGTGTTTGCTTCTCTGACGAGCCAGCGCCTGGGATTTCCGGGCGGCCGCTTGTTCCTGCGCTCTGCAATGCCAACAAACTTCACAGTGTATACATAAGTAAGCTGTGTGTACAGGAGTGGGCTATGCAGGCGTGTCTAAGGTGTGTAATGCATAAATAGTACACAGGCTGTGTGTACATGAGTACATGACTAAGGTGTGTGATACACAAGCTGTGTGTACATGAGTACCTGACTAAAAGTGAACTTTGTGGACATGAATAAGCTGTATGTACATGACTAAGGTGTGTAATACACTAGCTGTGTGTATGTAAGTACACTAGTGAACTTTATGACATGAGTAAGCTGTATGTACACAACTAAGGTGTGTAATAGACAAGCTGTGTGTATGTAAGTACACTAGTGAACTTTATGACATGAGTAAGCTGTATGTACACAACTAAGGTGTGTAATAGACAAGCTGTGTGTATGTAAGTACACTAGTGAACTTTATGACATGAGTAAGCTGTATGTACACAACTAAGGTGTGTAATACACAAGCTGTGTGTATGTAAGTACACTAGTGAACTTTATGACATGAGTAAGCTGTATGTACACAACTAAGGTGTGTAATAGACAAGCTGTGTGTAAGTACACTAGTGAACTTTATGACATGAGTAAGCTGTATGTACACAACTAAGGTGTGTAATAGACAAGCTGTGTGTATGTAAGTACACTAGTGAACTTTATGACATGAGTAAGCTGTATGTACACAACTAAGGTGTGTAATACACAAGCTGTGTGTATGTAAGTACACTAGTGAACTTTATGACATGAGTAAGCTGTATGTACACAACTAAGGTGTGTAATACACAAGCTGTGTGTACGTAAGTACACTAGTGAACTTTATGACATGAGTAAGCTGTATGTACACAACTAAGGTGTGTAATAGACAAGCTGTGTGTATGTAAGTACACTAGTGAACTTTATGACATGAGTAAGCTGTATGTACACAACTAAGGTGTGTAATAGACAAGCTGTGTGTATGTAAGTACACTAATGAACTTTATGACATGAGTAAGCTGTATGTACACAACTAAGGTGTGTAATAGACAAGCTGTGTGTATGTAAGTACACTAGTGAACTTTATGACATGAGTAAGCTGTATGTACACAACTAAGGTGTGTACTAGACAAGCTGTGTGTATGTAAGTACACTAGTGAACTTTATGACATGAGTAAGCTGTATGTACACAACTAAGGTGTGTAATACACAAGCTGTGTGTATGTAAGTACACTAGTGAACTTTATGACATGAGTAAGCTGTATGTACACAACTAAGGTGTGTAATACACAAGCTGTGTGTATGTAAGTACACTAGTGAACTTTATGACATGAGTAAGCTGTATGTACACAACTAAGGTGTGTAATACACAAGCTGTGTGTATGTAAGTACACTAGTGAACTTTATGACATGAGTAAGCTGTATGTACACAACTAAGGTGTGTAATAGACAAGCTGTGTGTATGTAAGTACACTAGTGAACTTTATGACATGAGTAAGCTGTATGTACACAACTAAGGTGTGTACTAGACAAGCTGTGTGTATGTAAGTACACTAGTGAACTTTATGACATGAGTAAGCTGTATGTACACAACTAAGGTGTGTAATACATAAGCTGTGTGTATGTAAGTACACTAGTGAACTTTATGACATGAGTAAGCTGTATGTACACAACTAAGGTGTGTAATAGACAAGCTGTGTGTATGTAAGTACACTAGTGAACTTTATGACATGAGTAAGCTGTATGTACACAACTAAGGTGTGTAATACACAAGCTGTGTGTATGTAAGTACACTAGTGAACTTTATGACATGAGTAAGCTGTATGTACACAACTAAGGTGTGTAATACACAAGCTGTGTGTATGTAAGTACACTAGTGAACTTTATGACATGAGTAAGCTGTATGTACACAACTAAGGTGTGTAATACACAAGCTGTGTGTATGTAAGTACACTAGTGAACTTTATGACATGAGTAAGCTGTATGTACACAACTAAGGTGTGTAATACACAAGCTGTGTGTATGTAAGTACACTAGTGAACTTTATGACATGAGTAAGCTGTATGTACACAACTAAGGTGTGTACTAGACAAGCTGTGTGTATGTAAGTACACTAGTGAACTTTATGACATGAGTAAGCTGTATGTACACAACTAAGGTGTGTAATAGACAAGCTGTGTGTATGTAAGTACACTAGTGAACTTTATGACATGAGTAAGCTGTATGTACACAACTAAGGTGTGTAATACACAAGCTGTGTGTATGTAAGTACACTAGTGAACTTTATGACATGAGTAAGCTGTATGTACACAACTAAGGTGTGTAATAGACAAGCTGTGTGTATGTAAGTACACTAGTGAACTTTATGACATGAGTAAGCTGTATGTACACAACTAAGGTGTGTAATAGACAAGCTGTGTGTATGTAAGTACACTAGTGAACTTTATGACATGAGTAAGCTGTATGTACACAACTAAGGTGTGTAATAGACAAGCTGTGTGTATGTAAGTACACTAGTGAACTTTATGACATGAGTAAGCTGTATGTACACAACTAAGGTGTGTAATAGACAAGCTGTGTGTATGTAAGTACACTAGTGAACTTTATGACATGAGTAAGCTGTATGTACACAACTAAGGTGTGTAATAGACAAGCTGTGTGTATGTAAGTACACTAGTGAACTTTATGACATGAGTAAGCTGTATGTACACAACTAAGGTGTGTAATAGACAAGCTGTGTGTATGTAAGTACACTAGTGAACTTTATGACATGAGTAAGCTGGATGTACACAACTAAGGTGTGTAATAGACAAGCTGTGTGTATGTAAGTACACTAGTGAACTTTATGACATGAGTAAGCTGTATGTACACAACTAAGGTGTGTAATAGACAAGCTGTGTGTATGTAAGTACACTAGTGAACTTTATGACATGAGTAAGCTGTATGTACACAACTAAGGTGTGTAATAGACAAGCTGTGTGTATGTAAGTACACTAGTGAACTTTATGACATGAGTAAGCTGTATGTACACAACTAAGGTGTGTAATAGACAAGCTGTGTGTATGTAAGTACACTAGTGAACTTTATGACATGAGTAAGCTGTATGTACACAACTAAGGTGTGTAATAGACAAGCTGTGTGTATGTAAGTACACTAGTGAACTTTATGACATGAGTAAGCTGGATGTACACAACTAAGGTGTGTAATAGACAAGCTGTGTGTATGTAAGTACACTAGTGAACTTTATGACATGAGTAAGCTGTATGTACACAACTAAGGTGTGTAATACACAAGCTGTGTGTATGTAAGTACACTAGTGAACTTTATGACATGAGTAAGCTGTATGTACACAACTAAGGTGTGTAATAGACAAGCTGTGTGTATGTAAGTACACTAGTGAACTTTATGACATGAGTAAGCTGGATGTACACAACTAAGGTGTGTAATAGACAAGCTGTGTGTATGTAAGTACACTAGTGAACTTTATGACATGAGTAAGCTGGATGTACACAACTAAGGTGTGTAATAGACAAGCTGTGTGGACACAAGTACATGACTAAGATGCGTAATAAACAAGTGAACTTTGTGCACACGAGTAAGCTGTATGTACACCACTAAGGTGTGTAATACACAAGCTGTGGGTACATGAATGCATGACTCAGGTGTGTAATACACAGGCAAGCTGTGCGCACAACCTGAGCAAGCTGAGTATTCATGACTAAGGTGTGTACCAAGACAGAAGTGAGGTGTGTGCAGAAGATTCGTAAGCTGCATGTACATATAGACGACTCCACTCCTGTCAGTCAAAGCAGACACACCCTTAGGTTTCAGCTAATCGCGTGCCGCGGTATAATAAGGCGCCCATGTGTTTTGCGGACAAGGCCTGAAATGGTCTGGCAAGCTTTCGTGCGATCGCACTGCATGTGGTCAGATGGCGGTGTTTGACATGGCAGAAAACAAACCAGGAAAACGGCATAGCAAAACAAAATAACGGTAGCCTTGCCGTTTTGACCTTTGTGTGAGTTTTCCCTCACCAAAACACGACAGTGACAGGTCTTCCGGCAAGAGGTCGAGAGTACTTTTGCATTCGGCTGCAGCCATCTTTTCGGGTCGCTTGCCAGACTCCCCAAAAGGGGCGGAGCTTACGTTGCGTTGTGGAGTGGTCCATTCTATCAGTTCTTCCGACCCAACACTCAGGTAGACTCATCAGTACCTGCTTTGCTTTCATCTGCCCAGCATGCATTAAGGCAGACTCATCAGTACCTGCTTTGCTTTGATTTGCCCAGCATGCATTAAGGCAGACTCATCAGTACCTGCTTTGCTTTGATTTGCCCAGCATGCATTAAGGCAGACTCATCAGTACCTGCTTTGCTTTGATTTGCCCAGCATGCATTAAGGCAGACTCATCAGTACCTGCTTTACATTCATAGACTCATCAGTACCTGCTTTGCTTTGATTTGCCCAGCATGCATTAAGGCAGACTCATCAGTACCTGCTTTACATTCATAGACTCATCAGTACCTGCTTTGCTTTGATTTGCCCAGCATGCATTAAGGCAGACTCATCAGTACCTGCTTTACATTCATAGACTCATCAGTACCTGCTTTGCTTTGATTTGCCCAGCATGCATTAAGGCAGACTCATCAGTACCTGCTTTACATTCATAGACTCATCAGTACCTGCTTTGCTTTCACCTGCCCAGCAGGCATTAAGGCAGACTCATCAGTACCTGCTTTACATTCATAGACTCATCAGTACCTGCTTTGCTTTCATCCGCCCAGCATGCATTAAGGATGGCTGCTTGTACCAAGTGTCTCACGTCCACTTTTTGATACAAGAAGGCCTTACTCACAATGATCCAGCTTCATTTATAATTTTAACATATTCTCAAGAGAAAACACACATTTATTTATTTGCTGGCTGGTTGGTTCTTCAGCTATCCCCCATCAAAAAGAAACATCTAGATCAACTGAACTGTGCAAAAGAAAACAAAGGAAAGAAAGGGTGGGGTGGGGGGAGGAGGGGGGAAGGAAAGAAAGAAGAAGAAACATTTCAAAGGTCCATTTCCCAGCTCCCTGTACCTGGTGAATCGTCTGATAGCCTCGTTGGCCAGCTCAGTGGGTGGGTACTGCAGATACAGGTCGCCGGCGTTGCTCAGCAGGTGCTCAAAGGGCAGGTTGTCTGGCACCTTGGTCAGCAGCTGGTACAGCGCCGTCATCTCCTGCTCTGTGGCGAAGATTTCCTTCTCTCTGTGAAGCACCACCTACAAAGGAGATGGCAGACACTGGGGTCATGTGATTTTCAATCAGCCGGGACGCTGCCGCTATGTGTGCGGCAACTCTCCATGCAGCCCTTTTTTCCTTTATCTCGTGTTGCAGCATTCCCTGCTTTTTGTTTTCGTTGTGTGTTTGTTTTTAGCACAAAACAAGCAGGTTCTTGGATTTTAACATCCCGTCGATCATGCAGGGTCACAGACTCACACCAGGACAGAACAAAACAAATCTTTATTCATTATCCAGTGTAGTCTCAAGTGAAAATCACACATTGAAGATCTTTATTCAATATTCAATACAGTCTCAAGAAGAAATGCACATGGAAGATTACTCATTATTCCATATATTTAACAACAACAACAAAAAAGCACCAATTGAAGATCTTAATTTATTATTTAATACATTCTCAAGAGAAAGCATACACACTGAAGAATCAAAAACATTTATTTATTTGCTTGCTGGTTGGTTTGTCAGCTGGTTTATCAATGAGTCAATCGGAGACTGACTGACTGGTTGGCAGCTACTAACTGACTGACTGATCTACACTATTGTTTGTGGCTAAATGCTGAAGGAGTCATTAATTTTTTTTATATGTATGCTCAAGCAAACACTTGTGACTTCAGACTCTGTTATTTCATTCTAATTTGACGAACACTAAAAATATTTATATGTATACAGATACTGTGATCAAAACATGGGTCAAAGGACGGTTTCCACTGGCTACTCACAGTAACTCTCCAAGTCTTAGTTTCAAGCACCTTTCCTCCAAGCTCAGCTGTTACTGGTTACATGCCCGCCCCAGGGAAAAAATATTTCCATCTTGATTTGAATAAGTTTCGTTTTACTAATGGCAGGGTAACGTACGGGTCAGTTAAAAAAAAAAATGGCCTGATATAATTTGTGTTGTATGTGTGGTGACAAACTTACGGCCATTTTAACACCAACAAAGCTTGAGGGAAGTTTGTGGGGGGGCAATGATGTAACCAATCATGGCAGTGGTTGGAGGAAGGTAGGTAAGTTTGTACTTACAGCTCCCAGGACGTAGACTGGCATAAGAAGATGGCAGGCAACCAATTATGTAACCAATTATGGCAGTGGTTTGAGGAAGGTAGGTAAGTTTGTACTAGCCCAGGACGTAGACTGGCAAAAGAGGATGGCAGGCAATGAAGCTTGAGGGGAGTGAAGGGGAGGGGGTGAGACCAATGATGTAACCAATTACGGCAGTGGTTGTTGGAAAGATGTGGTAAGTTTGTACTTACAGCTCCCAGGATGTAGACTGGCATAGGAGGATGGCAGGCAATGAAGCTTGAGGGGAGCGGTGGGGATGGGGGGGGGGGGGGGGGGGGGGGACCAATGATGTAACCAATTATGGCAGATGTTGTAGGAAGGATGTGGTAAGTTTGTACTTACAGCTCCCAGGATGTAGTCTGGCGTAAGAGGATGGCAGGCAATGACGCTTGAGGGGAGTGGAGGGGTGGGGGGGAGACCAATAATGTAATCAATTATGGTGGCGGTAGGACGAAGGATGTGGTAAGGTTGTACTTACAGCTCCAAGGATGTAGACTGGCATAAGATAGCAGGCAATGAGGCTTGAGGGGAGGGATGGGGGAAGAGGGGGGAGAACCAATGATGTAATTGTATCCAATTGTTGGAGGAAGGATGTGGTAAGTTTGTACTTACAGCTCCAAGGACGTAGACCGGCATAAGAGGATGGCACGCAATGAAAAAGTCATAAATACGAAGTATGGACTCAATGTCGTTGAGAACATGGCCGAACCATGTCAGTAGCCAACTGATGCAGAACACGTTTCCCAGTTCAGCCCTGCAAATTAATATTGACACATCAAGCCAGGAAGAAAATGTACAAATACACTGAAACTATAAAAAAGATACATCTATACAGGTTAAAACACATCCGGGCTACTATCAAGACCCACTGATATTTCCTGAGAAAGGTTTTGGACTTGTAAAGTTTCCAAGGGGAAAGGAATGTCAACAGATAGTTACGCAAATGCCAGTTTAAAACAGCAACAACTGAACCTTCTGTTAAATCCAACATTAAAAAAAAAAAATTACAGAGCATCAAAATGCAGGCTGGTGTTGATGTCGGTTCATTTACATGGTTGGAAACATGAAGGAAAGATTTTAAGAAGAATAGGGGTTGAAAGGGGGAGAATAAGGTTTTCAATAACCCAAAAAGTGTTAAAAGAGGGGTGGTCTCTCATCTGGATGGTCTTAAAAAAGTGCTCTTATCTGGATGGTCTTGAAAGAGGGGTGGTCTTTTATCTGGTCTTAAAAAAGTGGTCTCTCATCTGGATGGTCTAAAAAAAGTGGTCTCTTATCTGGAGTCTTAAAAGAGGGGTGGTCTCTCATCTGGATGGTCTTTAAAAAAGTGGTCTCCTCTGGATGGTCTTTAAAAAAAATGAGTCTCTCATCTAGATGGTCTTAAAAGAAGGGCAGTCTCACATCTAGATGGTCTTTAAAAAAACAAAAGTGGCCTTTTATCTGGTTGGTCTTAAAAGAAACGCAAACTCTCATCTGGATGGTCTTTAAAAAAAATTAAAAAAGCAGTCTCTCATCTCAAAGGCCTGTCATCCTGCAGTCCAGTGTAGTTAAGTTTCATTATTACTTGAAACATGAAAATCTTAATAATAATAATAATATAACCTGTGTTTTCTTTATTCAGACACTGTCAGGGAAAACAAATATTCAAGACAACAACCTACCCTTCCAAGTACTGATGCATCTCAGGATTGGCCCTTCGTATCAGAGGAGGCACGTAGTCTAACAACTGTTGGGTTCTTTCCATGGTAGGCTCCAGAAAGTCCCTGAAAAATGCAGCAATGGAAAACTATTCTAGTTATTCATCATTTTATTCTCCAGATCCAAACACATGAAAAGGTACTAAGAAAACTTGTTATATATAGCATTCTTTTTATGTGTTTAGGTCTTGTTTTAGAATTCTAGCAGTAGTAGTCATTCTTAAGATTTTTTCATTTTTTTTCTCTCCATTTTATTCTCCAGTTAAACAAAGACCCCTCCTCTACCCCATCTCCAGTTAAACAGATCTTTGTCCCCACAATGAGTTTGGCCCTGCGACATTTCTTATGTGCATAATTTTAAACTCAAAAACAGCAAGCCTACATCCCTTTAGATATAGTGCTCAATGGCCCTAACAGTAATGAAGAACTGCTAAATTCAACCAGACCTACTTCACAACCTTCCTCACCTCAGATGACTGACTGCCAGTTTGTCTACAAGTGCAAAAGCCAAGTCTTCGTCCACAACCAACAAGAATGTCACACAGATGTCATGAAAACCCTGGAAAAGAGAGCAAATGAAGAACTGCATGCAGCATCAGACAAAGTCCGCCTACAAGCTAAAAGGCATTAATTCCAGATGTGTTGTGCACAGACTACGAACACAAGTGAGATTAACAGACAGGTGCAGGTAATAAAAACACCATTATTCACCATGGTGTTCTGATGGGTAAACTTTAGGAGCAGCAATCCATCTGTCTTGCTGGTAGTTTCATTTGAAGAGTCCTTAATCAGAATATACATCTAGCATGGGCGCATCAACACCCTGAATGCTCCCATGATACATATTAACCTATATACAATATTTTTTACACATGTAGAGCATAGTCCTACCAAAACAATTTACATAAGGTATTATATGGAAACACACATACACACACACACACACGCATGCACACACACACACACACACACACACACACACACACACACACACACACACACACACACACACACATAACATGACACAGAGCAGAATCTCTTGCACCTGAGGACAGTTTGTGGCACTACACTTGTCAGTCAAAAGTGTCTTCTGAGCAAATCACTTTCACCTCTAACATTTCACATACAGCTGTTAGTGAACCTAGTCACAGAGCATTCCAACAAATCAGTTTCACATCACTAGAATTTGCAGACACCCTTCACTACATTTACACCTTACAGTCAAAGTGCCAGAACAAACAAACAAAAACAAAACAAAAAAAGCTCTCTAGTAGAGTCTTGCCAAGTTAAAAGCACTTTACCATTTTAACCAAACCAGGAGTTTGTCACCTGTGATGGCTGGCATCAGAATTCTTGGAGTTCATAGTTAAACTGATGTCAAAGGCAACAACAAATATCCAAATATTGAAATAAGCTGCGTGGCAAACTGTGTGAAGAAGGAAAACAGTATAGCCCACAAAACACATCGTCCAAATGGACAGACAAAAAAACCTGTAACCCTTTACCTGGTAATAGTGTAGTTCTGGATGTCTGACCAACACACGCATGATGACATCCACCAGTTTGTCCTGCAGGGCTAGTCGATGGCTCTCCTCCATACCTAAAGGAACAGCAGCAAGTCAATGTATAGCAGTTTGCACCCCCCATCACTCGACTGTGCCATGTGGGTGAAGCTCACTGCAGATCATCAGCATGGAATGTTTAAAAGACTGACTGTGCGTCACTCGACTGTGCCATGTGGGTGAAGCTCACTGCAGATCATCAGCATGGAATGTTTAAAAGACTGATTGTGCGTCACTCGACTGTGCCATGTGGGTGAAGCTCACTGCAGATTATCAGCATGGAATGTTTAAAAGACTGATTGTGCGTCACTCGACTGTGCCATGTGGGTGAAGCTCACTGCAGATTATCAGCATGGAATGTTTAAAAGACTGATTGTGCGTCACTCGACTGTGCCATGTGGGTGAAGCTCACTGCAGATTATCAGCATGGAATGTTTAAAAGACTGATTGTGCATCACTCGACTGTGCCATGTGGGTGAAGCTCACTGGAGATCATCAGCATGGAATGTTTAAAAGATTGTGTGTCACTTGACCGTGCCAAATGGGTGAAGCTTAGTGGAGATTATCAGCATGGAAAGTTTAAAAGATTGTGCATCACTTGGCTGTGCCATATGGGTGAAGCTCACTGGAGATCATCATCATGGAAAGTTTAAAAGATTGCACATCACTTGGCTGTGCCATACAGGTGAAGCTCATTGCAGATTATCAGCATGGAAAGTTTAAAAGATTGTACGTCTGATGTCAGCCATGAAAATTTCATTCAAGCTTTTGTCACACACAACTGGCTGGCTCAGTCTCATACTGATCATTTCATAGTTCCAAAGAACATAGCATAAAAAGGAAGAAACAAATGACAGACAGACAGACAGGTGGACACAGCGATTCCAGAATAACATTCCTCTCCTCACCCCAGTGATTTAGTCACAAGGGGTATAAAAAAACACAAATCTCTGACTGACCTGGGGGAAACCTTTTGCTGGATCTGATGACGTCCAACACCACCTGGTTATAATCCTTGTGACCTTTCAAGACCTCCTCATCTGTAGCAAACATGCACACCAAATACAATATTTCTGTATGAAGGAAGATTTCCATATGATGACTACAGCTGTGTTAACAGTGGACCTCATCTGTGACAAACACGCACACCAAATATGTCACTTCCATCCAAAGGAAGATTTTTTTATATATGATGACTACAGTTATGATAACAGTAGACCTCATCTGTAACAGACACACACACGAAACATACATCATATTACTTCTGTCTGAAGGGAGATTTCTCTATGATGACTACAGCTGTATTAATAGTAAACCTTACCTGTAACAAACATGCACATGAAACATATATCATAATTCATATTTATATATCATATTTTTATAATACTTTATGGAAATTGTTTTGGTAGGACTATGCTCTACATGTGTATAGAATATCATATTTAGGTTAATATGTATCACGTGAGCGCTCATGGCGTTGATGAGCACATGATAAATGTACATTATTATTATATATATTTCTTACGTCCAATGCTAAAGAGGTGATGCATGCACCCCTGTGTGACATTGTAGAAAGAACAAGGTCAACCCAAAACATGGATGGCCAACATTCAACCAATCAGATCTGACCAATTGCATTCACTAACAATTTGGGTGCTCAGGGCTCCCATTTTTTCCTGACTCTAGAGGGTGCACTCACCCCTGGTTTGGCATTCTAAAGGGTATTTTAAGCCTTTTCAAAAAATTCTAAAGGCTACAGACTTTGAAAACCTATTTATCACAAAACCACACACACACACACACAAATTTGGCTTTCCTTGTCAGGAGCCCTGGTGCTAACCAGCCTTCTCTGCAGGATGAGTCAAACAGGCTGATAGACAGACTGGAAGAGAGAGAAAAAAGACTCAAGTAAACAGCGAGGGAGCGGTGTCTCACCAGGCTTGGGAGCAATGTTGTTGACGTTGACATTGCACAGAAGGGGCCACGCCTTCTGTCGCAACTCAGCATTCAGAAGTCCCCCTCGGCTAATGGCCTGCTGTCGCAGCTCTGACACATCCACTGGGTCTTCACTCAATATTTTCTCTATCCTCTTGGCTTTCTGTCTGTAAAATGCTGCAAGGACAAATAAAGCACCTTATGAGGTACTGATGCATCCTCAAATCAGTCTTCATTCACAACCATAAAAACTGGAATGTTGGGTAACTTACAGTGAAATTCCAAACAAAATGTATTCCAAATTAAAGACCACATACTTGACACTTCTCTATCCTCCTGGCTTACTGTCTGTAAAATGCTGCAAGGACAAATAAAGCACCTTATGATGTACTGATGCATCCTCGAATCAGTCTTCATTCACAACCATAAAAACTGGAATGTTGGGTAACTTACAGTGAAATTCCAAACAAAATGTATTCCAAATTAAAGACACATTCTTGTCACAATATGAAGACTGCTTTTCTTAAGCTGTGCAGCTACACAAGCATAACAAATACATTGACCCAAAACAGAACAACACAAAACCTTTTACTCAGTTTCAACAAGTACCTCTTCGCTGTCGAGTTGGGTTGATATTCCCATACATATCTATCAGCCTCTGAACATCCAAATGTTCATGATGCGCTTCCCCATGGCCCACATTGGCAATGTCTTCCTCCTGACCTACATTGGCAGTGTCTCTGTCAGCATCATCTGCTGATGCCTCCCCTGATGTCCCATTTATAATGGAAAAATCTTTTTCGTCACTGGAGTTATCTCCCTTCTCATCCTCTGCAGCATCTTCATGATTCAAGATGGCAAATTCTGCTTCATCTGAGGACTGGCCTTCTGTTTCTTTGTCACTAGCACTGCACAAATCTCTGTTATCTGCTGAACGCTCCTCAAGCTGTGTCTCTTGATCAGCATCGGCAAATTCTCTGTCGCCAGCTGACAAGTGCTCCGTCTCACTCATCCTCTTTTAAATGTGTCACCTGGAACAGCGGAAGCAGAAAGAATAATTGAGAATATCATGAGCTGGTCTGGCCTAGTGGCAGGGCACTAAGTCGGAAAATAGATGGACGTTGGTTTGAGTCCACTTCTGCCCCCCCCCCCCCCCCCTTCCTCTCCCCGTGAAAAAGTTGTGTTATATCAACAGAACATTAAAATGGCTCACTTGGCTTTGCCCCATTCTGTAAAACTGTTCTGTTTGTGACAGTGACTCACAAACAGGTAAAGTTCCCCCCTCCTCCCACCTCTTGGGAACTTGGTTCATGCTGGTATCTCTCCAAAGAAAAGTCAGGGTCAAACAAGTCCAACAACAACTGATTATCATTACGTTCAATTCAATGCTATCTTTCAGTTTCACAGAACACATGTATAAATTTACTCTCTTAATTCTAATTCATTATTATTTATCAATTTTTGCATGGTGCTATGCTTGACTCTTGAGCAAAACTCACTGTGTTTCACTTGTTTATAGTGCATGCTGGCTTTTTCTTTCTTTAAATTATTTCCATAATCCACCACCAAAATCTGGCACACAGGATCTTTAACACACACACACACACACACACGCACACACACACACACACACAATAATAATAATAGGGCACTTATAGAGCGCTTTTGGAAAGTCAAAGCATTTTATAACTTAAAGAAAAACAGACAATGCGCAAATACCCATAATTATACACATCAGTAATAACTAATATTATAAAAGGTGGACAAAACATACGAAAATTAAAAATAACAAAATCATACAAAGCATGGCAAAAACACACACACATATATATGCACACAGGGGATTGCAGTTTATAGTCTCATCTGAGGGACTTAGGGACCAAAAGTGGAGAATAGGCCATAGCAACATATGAAAGTCATCATCATCATCATCATCATCAAAAGCTTCTCTTTATTATCTGTTTAAGTTGTTTGCAAACTGTGTATTGTATTATACTCATGTGTGCATTTGTGTGTGCTTTTGTGTGTGTATGTAGGTAGCGGCAGCCAAAATTAAAATTTTACAACAGCAATTTAATTTATGCATTTTCAGACAGGCCATATTGATACAAGAAAATGAAAAAAAAAGAGTAAATGTTTGTCTTAATTAGTTCCAAAGATATAGCCATTTGAAAACACAGTTTTGCGCGACAATAAAGAGTTTATTACATTTTCTAAAATTTACCCCCCCCCCCCCCCATAGTGGTTCTCATGAACATGGGAGAATCCAAATACTTACACTTTTCAAAAGTATACCTTGGTTGCACTTTGTCACAGCTAAATCATATGGTCAGCAAAAAAAGATGAAACATAGGCAGAGGGCTGAAGTTGCTCCAAAAAGCAATTCCGAGCTTGCCAATTTGCATGAAAGAGCACTTTTGACACCACACAGTGGGTAACATATGGCAATGACAGCTTTCCCAATGGATTTCCAAGCAGGGTTTATCACAGTCTTTGCACTTATTTTTTCTAAGCAGCTCTGACTCTTACTTTTAAAGTTACAGGGTCTTACAGTTGGCAAAATCTTCAATTTGCACAGCAGAAAAAACAGAAATATGTGGGTTGCCACACTTTAACTGGTAATAACTTGAAAACCACTAAAGATACAGCAATGAAACTTGGCATGTACATTAAACTAAGTGTGAACTACACTTGCAGCAACATTTGCAGTTATTTTGAGAGTGATAGATCTTAAAGCCTGCAAAACCTTCACTTTTCACAGCGGAAAAAAAGGACAAATCTAATGGTTTTCATACTTTAACTCATAACTTGAAAACCACTACAGATACAGCCATGAAACTTTGCATGTACATTAAACTAAGTGTGAAGTACATTTGCAGCAGCATTTGCACTTATTTTGAGTGTTAGAGTCTTAAAGTCTGCAAAATCTTCACTTTTCACAGCAGAAAAAGGACGTGTATGCTAAAGAAAACATGGTACAGCAGTATCACCTTTATCATCCATGAAC
The DNA here is from genome assembly GCA_963584105.1 of Alviniconcha strummeri. Lineage (NCBI taxonomy): Eukaryota > Metazoa > Mollusca > Gastropoda > Provannidae > Alviniconcha > Alviniconcha strummeri. The sequence continues at coordinate 3,858,629 of OY757546.1, forward strand.
ATACAGGCCTACAAGGCTGTGATTTGGAGTCAGTTGACACAGTCTACAGGTGATTTTACTGTAAATACCATCTGAGTGCTTGATATCTGCCAAATAAATTCCTGCGAGATTCAACAAAGAACGAACGTCCCTGGAGACAATGATGAAGGTGCAAGTTGCAGATTCTTGGCAAACACAACTGCGGAGGAGATTTGAGTGTAATCTTCAGAGCATGGCCACCTGTACACAACAACTCCATCTTTACTGCCGCCTTCTCCAAGAAATTGACTATTGCCTCTTCCTCACTGATGATCCTGGTGACTTTGCTGAAAAAGAAATCTTCTACATTGTAGACTGCCACACTGTCACCCTCCTGTTGAAATCTGAAGCTGGTTTCAAACTCAGGTTCATCAGGTTCTGATTCATCCTCTGGTTCAGTCAACATCTCCTGGGTCAGATTCCTCTTCCACTTGTTGACATCGCTGCTGGCAGCCGCCATGGCCGTGAAGAGGTGGAAGTTCTGGAAGTGGCTCACCTCCAAACAGCTCCTTCAGTCTGTTGACCATAAATACCTCAGACGAGAAAGCAGCACTGTCTTGACCAGATCTGGCCTGAGAAGTTGCTGGAAGAATGCAGTCTCATCCAAAGTCTTGGATCCCTCATCTTTCAGGAGAAGCAGCTGCACTAACAGTCGGTTGTCCACTTCAACCAGAGGAAGGTCTTGCCGGCATCCTCTCCCAGTTGCCAGGAAAACAGCCTTCAGTTTGGAAAACTGGTCATCATCTGCAGGAAAACAACAACACAGTTTTGTTGTTTCTGTTGATCTTGATTGAGAGAATGATCTACGGCCTACAGCATAATTAATAATAATCATTATCACTCAGGCCTTAACTCTTATCTGTTATGATTTTATCATCACTTATCACAATATCAGACTGGCTACCGTTAGCAAAGCAGAAATCCACTTATAATTTTGAACTAGAAATGCTGGTCAACATCCTATTAAAGTTTGAGAATTTAATTACGATCGTTGAAAAACGAAAAAGACTTGTGCAGAAGTTATGAAGTCGACTGTGTTTTCTCAGCATCTTAGTTACTTCCCCTGATGAAGAATTTCGATCACGAAAACAGCCATCGCTATGAATTTACGTCAAAGGTTCGTCCCTCCAAAATACTATTGTTCCAGAAGACATCAGAGAATGCATTTCAATGACTATTTTTGTGAAACTTTGGCGTATTTTGGCAATATTTAGGAGAACAAGCGAGTGATCGACAACTTCCGGTTAGTCATATTTGTAAACAAAGAACTATGAGTCGGTCGAGGAAATCGTAAGATTTTAGGCAATCCTGCAAGAATGAATCAAAATATTATATAAAAATGCTAAATTATGAGATACACTATCACCAAATTCAGTAAACTGGAGCCAGGTGAAGAGAATACTCACGAATCATGTGCCAAAACTCGGCAATCGAGTCAAAAAAAACTCCACGCGGTCGATGCCATCTTGGATGAACTCGATTTGAAAAAAGCGCCTTTATTGCGGTCTTTTATTGGCTTGTGAAAGACCCACAGGTCATCAATCCATTAGCCCCATACCTCATTCGAAAGGGTACGGATTCAGCTTCATTTTGAGTGGGGATATGTTAGACATTTGAGGGCGTTTTGCGGTTTAAAATTGGCGTTTACACCACTGGAATCCGCATTCAATTTCCGATCCAGTGATGCCACATATTGCTGTGTACAACGCGTATCGCTTTGTCACCGAACGGATAAACACATCGACTGTTTTCGTTCAAGTCTCGGACCGCGTGATCGGCACCGGACAAACGGCAAATACCTCCCGTAGAAAATCAACTGGCGATTTTTCGAGGTACATTGCATGCAAACATAAAAACAACCATAAGAATGCGAAGAAAACGTTCTTTTTATTCATATAATTTCCAAGAGGATACATTCGGAGACTGTGGAGAAATTAGTGACTGAAATACAGTAAAATTGAGCAAAGTTCCGATGTTCCCGCATAGGCGATGAGAGGCTGCCGCTACCTAGTGTATGTGTGTGTGTGTGTGTGTGAGAGAGAGAGAGAGATTTTCCACTTAGAATGGTCTTTCTGGACAAGATTTTGCACAGCTTTATAAATTTACTTAAATTATCAATTAGCATTCTTTATTATCAATTATTGTTCTTATCTACAGAAATAGAAAGACACAAGTGTCAGATGTCTGTCTACGCCAGGCTCCAGTCTGCCACTGAATGTCTGATGTAACCTGATAATTCATGTCCTTGGTTGTGGATAGCATTACAAATCCATCGAGGATTATATGTTTTATAACCTTTAAGCATTACATACACATATAAACAGGTGTGTTCTCACTGATGCAATCTGCCTGTGAATGTGATAAGATAAACATGTTCAGTTCAGACCACATGCATAGCCATCTGAGTGGGCAGTTTCTGTGCTTCAGTACCTGTGCTACAGCGAGTGTTTCACTTCCAGTCATAAGAACGTCACTGTCAGTGTCACGGGCAATGGATATTAGTGAAGATCTATGCCATCAGTGCAAGTGAGGCATATGAACATTAGGTCCCATCAGCTCTGTGTCCTCAGATGTTATATATACTGGAACAGTTAACGGCATATTTTTTATTTAAGCCAAAAAACAAAGAAGGAAACTGCTTTGTGTTTTTTTATGCCCCGTCAACCAGGACAGTTTTTCTTCTTTCATGCAGTGTCCATCTTCAACATTCTGAAGACTGACACTTTTTGTGCATGCTGGGTTATTTGGTTGTTTCCAGTATCTTTAACTTTAAGTGTATTCTTTAAGCATATATATATATATATATATCTATAGCACCTTTTGGCACAGGCTCATATATATGTGTGAACTTTTCACACATGTGTATGTATACACATAGGGAACGTTGGTTTAGTCTCATATGAAGGACTTTTGTAGTCTTCAGAGAATTTGACCCTGGAGTGCAAAAAAAAAAAGAGGGTGGGTGCAAAGCCTAGAACATAATGGTCACCCATGTTTGATTGTGCTTAGCTTTGGCTTTTGAGAGCAAGTGCTCTTGCTCTGCACCACCAAGGCAAGGGTGGGGAAGGGGAAGGGGTGGGGGTGGGGGTGACCTTGATAATCAAAATCAGTACCTGAAGTAAATGCATGAAACATGTCCTAGAATTTTACCCATAAATCATATGAACAAAAACCAAAAATCCACTCTGTTGTTGAATAAAAATCTGAAACAATAATGACTGCTAGCATTCTAAAGCAAGACTGAAACACATAAAATTAAAAGGTAATAAAAAAAAGAGAAGCTATTTATTATTACAAAGTAACAAAACACAACAAACAACATAGCTCAACCAAAAACAGATACGTGGTTTAGCTCCCCATCACATTTTGCATTTTTTATTATTAGTGTCATTTTGTTGCCTGACAGATATGCATCATTTTTGACTTTTTAATTATTGTCATTTTGTTGCCTGATAAAAAGGATTACATTGAAGAGTTGCATGTTGTGTTTTGTCCTAATAAACAGCATTTTTTGTTGTTGTCATTGTTGTTTTTAACATTTTATGCATTTGGATTCTGTTGTTGAATGTAAACACATTAGTTTGCTCTGGAATCATTTGAACATGAGCAAATGCTTATGCAGGAAAAGAATCGATCGTGTACAGACAACTCACCTTTTACAGACTGTGAGCAAACAAGTTTACTTTAGCTGCAAAAATTGGCCTCAGTCACTAGAGACATGTGATGAACCTGTTTGACTGATGCTAACCTGATATTTGTCACCCAAAATGACGTTTAAAATGTCCCAGGAGTTTCTGACTGCCTCCCTAAATATTACCCGTGTCCTAAACCACAGAACGTTTCAAAAATTTTACCCAACATACGAATAAAAACAGAAAATCTCATCATCTGCACTGTTGAACGTAAACACGTCAGTTTGTTTTGGATTTGGACGTGAACGACATTTTCGAATAAATTCCGAACCTAATATCCCAACAGGTCAGAATTTCACATAATTGGGATTAGCCGCAACATACATCATTACTGCAGCTACAAGAATAGGGTGGACTAGAACCAACCTGCCGTATGGTCTTATTTTGTCATGGTACGCTGCGGTGACTGTGTACTGTCCGCTTTGCAGTATTGCACACATCACACAAATGTGTTCAGGGAGAAATATTGTGCAACTTTACACAATAATACATACTGTTCAGCCAAACCATACAACCGACAAAATAAACCATTATATCCAAACTGAAAAATAAATATTTATGTTGTAACTGTTTACGGTTTGGATTCGCTCCTTATTACTCTGACAGAAGCTGTTACCAAAAAAACCCGACTTTACATCTTTCATATACGTGCCTCCCTAACCTTTGGTCTACTTCCGGTGAAAGATGGCGACACGACGTACCCTTCGGCGAACTACCAGTGTTTCTAAAGTTGAACATGTTACGCGAGATGAAAAGATCGCACGAGTCTGGATGCCTGACAGACCGTAAGTATTTTCTTTCTCTTTCATGATCACATTTACGATCCTACCCGCGTTGTACTAAAAAACCCATAGTCTTCCGTGTCACGTCCGTGTTTACGACTGGATTCTGGTGATGTGTTGTTTACATGGAACCTCACTCACAGTTCAAACACGCGTTGTGCACGTGGTCTCCAAAAATAGCCACTCACAGGCTGGCTTCGTATCGCGGCACTGGGACCTGCGTGGACGATGATGGCCAGCTACCCCCAGCACTCATACTTTAACGGGCAAGGAGAGCCGAGCTGTCAAACCACAGAGAAAAACAGACGACAGGCACATTTGCCGAGCTGCATAGCTTTGCAGATGGTCCATTTTGTAATCGATCGCTGAAGTTAGAACTCATCCAGCATTCACGAACGGGTCGCCGACCTGTCTTTGTTTCGAGAGAGCGACTAAGGAGCGTTGCTGCTGTTTGTTTTGTTGTTGGTGGTGTTTTTTCCCCCCCCCTGCGTGTGTTGTGTAGTTGTGTTGGTCATCGTCACTGCATCATGGCCTGCGCCAACGGGGGGTCAGCAGTGAACGGCGTTCGGAGCCGCCTGAACGATTCGCATCGACGATCACGCTCGAACGGTCACTCACGCCACAGAGCAGGAGCTGCAGCAGCAGGAACTGCAAGCAACGGGCATCTGTCAAACGGTCACCTGGGAAACGGACACGTTTCCAAGGAAGCTTTGAATGGTGCGCAAGCTGCAGCATCAGGGAGAGAAAGGAGAGCAAGTTCCTCGTCCAACGACAGTGCCAACGCCCGTCTGACCGAGAGAAAGACTCCTCGCGGCAACACTAACAAATCCAAGAAAAGGAAGTCTGGACAGAAATCTTCTGCTGCAGCAACCACATCACCATCAACAGCAGCAGGTGACCATCCAGCTGCACAGACAAGCTGTGCGGACTGTAACTCTGATCTGACAGACAGTGAGGTAGAAGTGTGCCAGAACTGCTTTGGGCTCAGACAAAGAAAATATGTAGATGATGAGTGCTGCCCATACCCATTCCATTTTATCAAAAAGAAATATCTTCCCCTGTGGATGCATGAACCTGAGTACATAATGAGCCCAAGACCGAAGAAGAAAAAGGATAAAACAGACATGAGCGATCCAGCACAGGAAGATGTGGCTCAGGATGACGAGTAAGTTTTGTAATATGTTTCTTCATATTATATGCCACTAACCCCTGTCCCTCTCTCTTACAGTGTCTTTTCTGTCAGGAAATGGCATTAGTCTTACCCCCATTATTTTTATTTTTCATGCTTAATTTCTTTAGACTTTTAGAGCATTTTCTTATAACTATTTCAGAGTTTTTCCCAAACAATGATAGTTGATACATGCACATTATGACTCCAAGCCAGACCCAGCCTCTGCCTAATATTTTATCTATAAGTTTGTAATGTCCATTATACTGACAGTGTCAGTAGTTCACTAGTTGTGACTGATATTTTTCATTGTAATGATCATATTGTGGTTTGCTACTGTTGTGACTACAGTGTTGGCAAAGGGCACCCTGGTTCTGGTTCCCTACTGTTGTGACTAGTGAGTAGTGTTGGCAAAGTGCATACTTCCTCCGATTCTGGTTCCCAACTGTTGTGACTAGTAGTAGTAGTAGTACTAGGCTAGTGAGTGGTGTTGGTAAAGTGTACCTTCTTCTGATTCTGGTTCCCCATTGTTGTGACTAGTGAGTAGTGTTGGCAAAGTGCACCCTTCTTCTGGTTCTGGTTCCCTACTGTTGTTGGCAAAGTGCACCCTACTTCTGGTTCTGGTTCCCTACTGTTGTGAATAGAAAGTGCACCCTTCTTCTGGTTCTGGTTCCCTGCTGTTGTGGCTAGTGAGTAGTGTTGGCAAAGTGCACCCTTCTTCTGGTTCTGGTTCCTTACTGTTGTGACTGGTGTTGGCAAAGTGCACCATTCTTCTGGTTCTGGTTCTCTGCTGTTGTGACTGGTGTTGGCAAAGTGCACCCTACTTCTGATTCTGGTTCCCCACTGTTGTGGCTGGTGTTCACAAAATGTCAATGCTTCAGCAAAGATTTAGATACTGGGATTACCTTACCTTTCCCACAGCACTTCCATGTCTCAGGTGATCAAAGGAATCTTTGTGGCTAGTTGCTTATAAATAATACTTAACAGAAGTTATATGATCAATATATAAAATTTGCAAGCTTCCTCCAAATGCTGATCTATAGGGATGGAGACAAAATTTTATGAATTCCTTTCCAGAAAATGTTCTGAGTAATTCATCCTAACTGATACAGACCCTAGTGTTAGCCAGCACATATATAGGCATATATATATATATAATATTAATTATATTTAAACCTATTCTTCAAATGTCCTTTTTTTTCTTCTTCTTTTTCTTTTTTACAACTAGTGGACATAAATTATAGTTATTTGACTGGTCAGAACTAATGCTGTAGTGGAAGGTATTATTGTGTCCTTGGCAGGGTGCACAAAAACACAGATTCCTTGTTCAGCACCTCCAGTGGCTTCACCAACTACAGGGGGCTTCTCAACCTGGCTCTCATTCTCCTGGTGAGTTGTCAAACTTTTTTCTTTCTTTCTCTCTCTCTTTCTTTGTGTGATGCTTAATGTCCACAGTAAGTAAGTAAGTAAATGTGGTGCTTAACGTGCACAGAAACCACAAGGCTTATTAGGGATGGGGAGAAAGGGGATATGGAAGAGGTAGATTATATATATTATATACATATCGCTACACTGTCACCACCAGAATGACTCCTGCATTAAGATGGGCAGCGACGAGAGCCATTTTATTGTTTTATTAATTGTGAGGGACAGCAGAATCACAAGACAGTGTCCACAGACCACAACTTTTGAAGAGAAAGGAGATCCGAAGCGGGTTTGAATCAAGGTCCCTCTGCTTACCAGCCTAACGCCTTACCACCAGGCCAAACTGGCTCACCTGTCCACAGAAGCCACATACTGTTTATTACAGTATTAGGGACAAGGGGTCGGGGCGGGGATCGGGTGTATATATATATGAATAGCTCGCCCCTGCGCTCTGACCCGTAAAGACCTAAGACTGAGAACATCAGCCACCACCTGAAGAATAAATGTTAAGGAGGTGAGGACCCCACCAGTGTGAAGCAACTGTGTGGCCACAACTGGGTCGATTTCAACAGCTGTGTGAAACGGAGACAGAGTCTGAAATACCAGCTGTTGGAACATGAAACAGAGATAGTCCTACTCACTATGTCACTATGTGAGCCCAGCTCCACCTCCCTCTTTAGATCGCATCTGCTTCAGTTGTTGTCAAACTACTCCTTTCCTATAGACTATATTACCAACTCAGACATTTCTGTTAGTGCATGTGTTCGTATGTGATCATGGTTTTTGTCGACGTTAAGCACCATGTATCCGATATCTTCTTACTTACGTGTACAACTACGAGTTTATTAATGGCTTCATCTGACAGGATTTTTTTGTAGAGTTTACACACAATTTGACACAGTGGAAATCTCAGGCAGGCGCAAAGCTTAGCAGTAGTACGTAACTCACTGTCGGTACCACCCCACACTCCGAGCATTGCTTTCCGACACCTTCATCAAAGGAGGGATGTCGTAAATCAGTGCTTGCTGCTTGCGGTCATCCAGCCATTCGGAGCGTGCGGACGAGCCACTCACTTTTCCGGCCGCCTTCTAATCCTAGCGGCTGGTAAGCAGAGCGACCTCAGCTTGATTCCGCTCTATCCTCGCGCTTCAAAAGTTGTGGTCTGTGGACGCTGTCTTTTGACTTTGTCCCTCACAATTAATGAAGCATTAAAATGGCTCTCATTGCTGCCCATCTTAATGCAAGAGTCATTCTGGTGGTGACAGTGTAGAGATAGGTATATAATCTCCCTCTTCCCCAACCTCCATACCCCCTCTCCTCCCCGTCCCTAAGAAGCCTTATGGTTTCTGTGGAGGTTAAGCACCATCTTTACTTAGTTATTATTATTATTGATCGCTTTTATATAGCGCTATTCTCCGCTTTCGAGCAGACTCCATGCGCTCGCATGTGATTCTACATGAGTAAACAGCTTTTCATAGCGCATTTTTGAATATCCACCGAAGTGGTGTACTTACAGCTCTGGCATGGCTGGTGCCACATGAAACTGCTGCCATCTCGGCGCGTTCTGTGTACACCATACAACCATGCACCATGTCACTTCATGCAAAGCCATATACGTAAGGTGTATGCGTGTTTAGCTGTAACCTGCCACCTGCACTTTTGGCGGAATGACCGGGGTCTTTTACGTGCTACTGTGGTAACACGGGGGTGGAACGGATACCGAAATAAGAGTCAGCACAGAAAGTTGACCCTGGAGAAGAAAATTCTCCCGCCGCTCCTGCAGGGATTCGAACCCGCGACCTTTCGATCACGAGTCCGGCGCTCTAACTACTGAGCTATTCCCCGTACTTGCCACCAGACTCCAGAGGCAACAGCAGCCAACACTCCTGACACCTTTACGGTTCAAGGGCCTGCTGAAGAAACACCTGGCTGTTCTTACTCTGTCACAGTTCACACTCCGCACAGTCACAGAATAATCGGCCTGATGATGGGGGTCAGTGGTCACTTTGTGGAAGAATTAAATGAAAGCGGTGTTTGCGGAGGATTGGAAGTGCGTGTCAGGGTTGGCGTTAACTGGAAATAGCCGGTATTTCACTCGTTAAGATCAGCAGACCGGAAACAAAACCAGCAACTGATCAGACCTACCGGCTACTGTTTGTTTGACCGGCTCCCAACAAAACAACAAAATTCAGTAAAGAGAGCGGGGGGCGTGTTGTGTGTATGTGCTCTAGGCGGGGAAGGGAGGAGTATGATGTTTGCTAGTACTATAGTAGATATATATATTCAAGTTCAGTGTTGCTTTACGTCATAGTCCAGGAGCTGTGTGAGAGTCGAGGTGGCCGTCCTGGGCTGTCCGTCCTAACGAGCCTTCTGGTTTCCGTGGACGTAAAGATTTACTGAACCGTGCTTCGGCATTGGTCACAACTTGTCCCTGATACCACAACTGACATCTGAGGACATTAAGCAACACTACCTACCTACCTAGCTCTACGTCCACAGAGACCATAAGACTATTAGGGACGGGCAGCCCGGGACGGCCACCTCGACTTTCACGCAGCTCTATGCTAGCAAAGATCTTACTTACTTCTTTATTCTTAATGTCCTCGGATGTCAGATGATGATGATGATGAGTTGATGCTTAATGTCCTCAGATGTCATTTGACATATTAGGGACAAGTTGTGACCAATGCCGAAGCACGGTTCAATAAAATCCACATACGTAAGGTGTATGCGTGTTTAGCTGTAACCTGCCACCTGCACTTTTTGGCAGAATGACCGGGATTTTTTACGTGCTATACCGAAATAAGAGTCAGCACAGAAAGTCGACCCTGGAGAAGAAAATTCTCCCGCCGTTCCAGCAGGGATTCGAACCCGCGACCTTTCAATCACGAGTCCGGTGCTCTAACCACTGAGCTATCCCCGCCCCCTAATGTCAGATGACATATTAGGGACAAGATATACGATGCTCTTAATCATCTAAACTTAATATAATCCGGTTGGCTGTAGAACGAATTACTATTACATAAAATTTCTTACTTTGAGTCTAGAAGGTATTTACTCGGGTCTAGCAGTACTTTCGGGGATGAGGTTAAAAACATATTTTACATATTTACATTATTTACAAGTCTGCTCGCTTTACGAACAGGTTAAAAATGTATATATTTACAGTTTGATCGGTTAAAACATTGTCTGAAATAGAAACATGCAAACTGCAGACCTGGAGCCTGCAGTCCTGTCATACATTCATGGATACATAATTCATTGAAAAGGTTAAGTCATTGTTAAGTTAGTGTTAAAAGCCCCAACTCCGAGCCGGTAACGGTCGGGAGTGGGGGGGGGGGGGGGTTGTTGACGGGCGATCCGAGCGCCCCCTTCACGCAAAGATCTTGTACAGTACTAGTAATTATAGACGGCCGTGTATGAGAGCGGTTACAGTGACCGTAAGACCGGTTTCTGTGAACCACGTTCGCCATCTTAAAGATATCGCACCGGTGTCAAAAGTGTTGTTGTCGATCGAATTTGTATAGCGCTGTTCTCCTCTCTCGAGCAGACTTACTACCCCCGCATGTGATTCTACTCGAGTGACTAGCTTTTAAGTAAGTAAGTAAACATGGTGCTTAACGTCCACGGAAACCGTACGGCTTATTAGGGACGGGGGAAAGGGGGTATAGAGGTGCGGGAAGAGGGAGATTATATATACCTATCGCTACACTGTCACCACCAGAATGATTCCTGCATTAAGCTGGGCAGCGATGAGAGCCATTTTAATGTTTCAGTAGGAAGTGATGGACAAAGTCACAAGACCGTGTCCACAAACCACAACCTTTTTGAAGAGAAAGGAGAGCCGAAGCGGTATTGAACCGAGGTCCTTCCACTTACCAGCCTAACGCCTTACCGCTAGGCCAAACCGGCTCAAACTAGCTTTTAATAGCACGTTTTTGAATATATACACCGAAGTGGTGTACTTACAGCGTTGATTGATTGTTACATGGCTGGTGCCACGTGAAACTGCTGCTATCTCGGCTCGTTCTGTGTTCACTACACAACCATGTCCAGCGCGATCGCTGGTGTGAGCCGGTTTGGGCGAGCGGTAAGTCGGCGTAAGGCCGGAATGCACCGGCCGGCGTGGGTGCGATACCCGTCTTCGACTCTCCGTTCTCTGACCGAAATTTGGGGTTCATGGACACTGATAGTGACTTACCTGTCAGTGCCTCTCCGGGGACATGTCGCTCGACGTTAAACAAGTCTTAAGACCGAACAACAACAACAACAACAAACAAAAAAGAGCATGGATTGTATGTGAAATGAAATATTGGGACCAAGTTTTGTTTCCGAACCAAATTTTAGAATTTTCTCTCGACTTTCCCGGAAGGGTGTTTGTGTCTCGGCGGCGTCAGTGCAAGGCATACTTATTATTATTAATTGCGCCGGGGGGGGGGGGGGGGGGTAGGAGAACGGAGGTAACGGTAAGGGGGTATGTGTAAAGCAAAAAAGGGGGGGGGGGGGGGTAAGGTGCAATGTCTGGTCGCTGATACCCACGCGTAGCAGCAGCAGCATACTTTTCGTAAATTTATATTATACAAAAAAAACAAAATCCAACAGTTGGGGCGGTGACTTGTCTCCTGTTGTCTTCTTTGTGTCTTTACCCCCACCCCCCAACACACGTATAGTACATGCACGCGCGCATACACACACACACACATTGTTACGTTAAAAAAAAAATCTTTTTTAAATCGGCATGAGTCCTTTCAAACTGTTGGGGTTATTTTTGAGAGGCACAGGACATCGGTGGTTTATTTCCTACAGGTTAGGCTAACATCGAAAACTCCACTTTTTCCCCTTTTCTGTTCTTTTCACGACGCGGGCCACTATATAGTTTGGGACTCTGCGTACTGTTTAACATAGTTCAGGAGCTGTGTGAGAGTCGAGGTGGACGTCCTGGGCTGTCCGTCCTAACGAGCCTTCTGGTTTCCGTGGACGTAAAGATTTATTGCACCGTGCTTCGGCATTGGTCACAACTTGTCCCTAATATGTCAAATGACATCTGAGGACATTAAGCATCAACTCATCATCATACTTTGTAACACCAGAGCTCAGGAGCTGTGTGAAAGTCGAGGTAGCCGTCCTGGGCTCCCCGTCCTAATGAGCCTTATGGATTCTGCGGACGTAAAGCAACGCTGAACCATGTTTACGCACTGGTCACAGTTTGTCCCTAATATGCATCGACATGAAGCTCTACGTCATCATCAAGTATTTGACCGCACGAAACGGCCCCACAGTGCGTCAGTCGCCGCACGACTCGTACGTTGACTTGATACAGTATCGCCGTTACCTGGCACCTGCCTCGCCCACACCGGTGTCAGTTAACCCCTTCACTGCTCCAGCCTGTCCAATTTCCGGGCTGAATGATGCACGGACGCGCTTGCAAACAGTATATTCTCCGGTCCTGTAACATCTGTTTTCAATGCTATGAGTTTTGATGGAGATCCTTTCACATGCCAGTGCAAAAAAAGAAGACAAAATAAAAATAAAATTAAAAAAATGAATAAGCAACACAGACGAAACGAAGACAAAAAGTCTTAAAGGTGTGAAATTTGGAACTTTTATGGGTCATTTTCAAATGACATCATGACAGTGAAAGGGGTTAAATTGCGATGTGCCGGCCAGCAAGACACGGACAGAGAAGACAAGGGAAGGCAGTGACCGGCCCCGGCTGTTTAATTGTTGGCCCGTTAGTGACGTGAGCGTTTGGCCTTGGGCCCTTTTGGCCAGTCTCTACCCACCCCGCGCCCCACACCCCGGGTGACTGACCGACCCACTACAACAGTTACATGCTCAGCACTTTTGGCAGCGATGGCTTGCATCCTTTGTAATTGTAACCGAGTTGGAGATAGCTGGAGCTGTCATCGTCTGGTCCCGGTAGCTCTGCTCGTACTAGTCGTAGGCCGGAGGTTTTGTAGAACTTAAAAGGTCACTGACCTCTCTCAGCTGTAGACTACAATGGAGCAGTTTAGTCAGATAGGGAGGGTATGATTTATAACAGCTGGCGGAATTTATGCGCGTATGATGATATTATTTTAGCTTATGAGTGTGGGTTGAGGGCTATTGAAAAAGATATATATATATATATATACTGGAGTATCGGCTACACGTTAAAAGGAATGGTTATCACTGGTGTGTGTGTGTGTGTGTATTTTCCCCTTCGGGGGTGGGGAGTGATGTAGAACTCTCACTAAATGTGTTGGTAAAAGCTGATACAGAAACAGTGAGAAGTTGTAGGGGCAACCTGTACCAAATAAACCTATATTATGTGCCCCATAAAATAGGGTGGTAATAACTGTTGGGCAGCCCACGGCTAATAAGCAGGGGACATTGACCTGCCCTTTGTGTGTGTGTGTGTGTGTGTGTCCTGTGCCACTATACGTGTGTGTGTGTTAGTGAGTGTCCTGTGCTACTGTGTGTGTGTCTGTGTGTGTGTGTGTGCTCTGTCACTATGTGCTGTTGTTGTTAATCATTTTTATATAAGTGTTATTCTCTGTCCTCAAGCAGACTCACTACACTCTTGTCGCATATGATTCTAAGAGAGAGAGAGAGAGAGAGAGAGAGAGAGAGAGAGAGAGAGAGAACATGAGGTTTAATGTCCCCAAATGTCAAACTGACATATTAGGGACAAGATAAGAAAACTTCTAAGTGAGTGACTGCAGCTTTTTATAGCATGTTTTGAATATATCCACCCCGAGAGGCGTTCTTGCGGCGCTGTTTGCTTGTTACATGGCTGGTGCCACGTGAAACTGCTGCCGTCTCGGCGTGTTCTCTGCACCCTATACAACCATGCACCATGCCACGTCCCTTCATTCCAAGCCACATACGTGTTTAACTGTAACCTGCCACATGCGCTTTTGGTGGAATGACAGGATCTTGCCATGCCGCTGCAGTAGCATGGGGGTTGAACAAATACCGAAATAAATAAGTCAGAAAGTTGACTGGAGAAAAAGAGTTTCCAGCCGCTCCTGCCGGGACTTGAACCCATGGCCGAAAACTTGAACCCCCAACCTTTCAGTCATAGTCCAGCGCTCGAACTGTATAACCCCTATGTGTGTGTGTGTGTGTTTGTCCAGTGTCCTCAGCAACTATATATGTGTGTCCTATGTCACTGTGTGTGCGTGTGTGTAGTGTGCATGTTTTCCACCAATGGTCCCAAGTACTGCTGGATTACATACATGTGTGTCATTGAGAGAGATTTAAAGAAGTTTGCAATATTTCCAATCAACTCCTTTACTTCTGCTTTTTTTCCAGTTGCTGTCAAGTACGAGGTTGTTCATAGAAAATTTGATGAAGTAAGTTAACTGAATACATCTGTTCCGTAATCTGTTTCTTTTGACAAATAGTGACTTGTAGCAAATGTTGTTGTTTTTGGTGTTTTTTTAGGTTTCCAGCCCTCTTAGTGTTTTTAAAATCATTGATAATCAGTTTGATCTATCATTTGGGTTTGGGCAAATGTGTTGAAAATAATTCATGCAAAGATACAGACTGAGATACAGGCAAGCATCCATGCATGCATGCACACACATTCATTCATCCACACACACACACACACACACACACACACACACACACACACACACACACACACACACACACACACACACGCACACACACATGCAGGCACACACACACACACACACACACACACACGCAGGCACAGACTCACCACCACCACCGCACCTTAGTCCTGAGAGGGAAATGGGAGTTGATGTATAATACAGTATGTATAGTCCTTAGAAGTTGTATGTAAATTACAACATTATTTGTGTAGTCTAAAGAAGTTAGAGCTGATGTATATGTAGTTTGTGTACTCTGTAGAAGTAAGACTTGATATATAATATGTAAATTATGATATAGTTTATGTACTCTTTAGAAGTTAGACTTGATGTATATAATCTATAAATTATAATAAATTCTAGTTTGTATAGTCTTTAGAAGTTAGAGCTGATTTAAAAAAAAAAAAAAAAAAAAAAAAACTATAGTCTTAGTTTGAGCTGATGAATGCAAGTTGTAAAACAGTTTCTGTAATCTTTATAGCTGATGAATGTGTCATTGTGTGCATGTATAACCTGCATTCTTCTTTTCCCCTTAGATACGGAGTGCTGATTGAACCGTTGGAGACGCTGAAAAAGTGTTTCAGTAATCTGGATAAATGGCCCAACGTCAAGATCATATGTTGTAAGTGTCCTGACAAACGGAAACTGTAGCTGCACAATAATGATGTAGTTTCGGCTGCCCGTAGTGTATGTTTTCGCACGTGCGTGTGTCTGTCTGTATGTACGTGCATGCATGATGGTGACGTCTTTTTTCTTCTTCCTTTTTTTAATTAACCCCATCACTGCCCCAGCCTGTAAAATTTCCGGGCTGAGAGATGCACGGACGCGCCTGCAAAAAATGCAAGCAGTATATTTTCCGCTCCTATAACACATCTACTTTCAATGCTGTGCGTTTTGATGAAAATCCTTTCACACGCCGGTGCAAAATAGTAGACAAAAAGGCTTAAGGGTTTCACATTTCGCACTTTCATTGGTTGTTTTTAAGAGATATCACGGCAGTGAAGGAGACAAAAGAACCTCATCTGAACTGTAAACACCTGGGGGGTGGTTAGCTTGTGAAATGTAGAAAGCAATGTTCGGTAATTTTTACTTTGGTGGAAGGCTGATTTGCCAGCTATTCACACTCAGCCACGAAAAAGGATGGGAAATCTTTTCAGTCCGACTCATCGTTTGATTTAATTATGAATTAATTTTTCGAATGGCCTTGCTCGTCGGTTTAACACTGTCGTACGACCACATTCATTCAGTGGAGCTATTTTTTCCCTTTTCAGGGCAAGGGGTGCATTCTGCCATTGCATTTGCTGTCGAATACCTCCATGCTAAGGTAAGGTTGTGTGTGTGTGTGTGTGTGTGTGTGTGTGTGTGTGTGTGTGTGTGTGTGTGTGTGTGTGTGTGTGTGTCTCTCTCTCTCTCTCTCTCTCTCTCTCTCTGTCTGTCTGTCTGTCTCTCTGTGCGTGCATGCGTGTGTGTGTGTAACCAAAATATGTAACTTACTTTTAACCATTTAATTACTTTGACTAAGCATAGGTCTTCATTTTACACACACACACACGCACGCACGCACGCACGCACGCACGCACGCACGCACGCACACACACACACACACACACACACACACACAAGAAATGCTTCGTCATTAATTAAAACTATCAAGATGCTTACTTCGGGCGGACAGCTTTCCCTTAGGAATGGAAGCGCTGGCGCTGTTTTCGGGGGGGTGCATGTTGATACGGATTGCACAGTTTCAGTGGTATTGCAGCAGGTGGATAAGATTTAGAAAACGAAGAGGGGGGAGAGAAAAAAATGTGGGAATGGGCCGGGGAGGGTTGTAAGTTGAATAGTTCCACCGAGGTTTGAACTCGGAAACGCTGGCGTGAGAGTACGAGTGTGCTAACCATTAGACCATTGAGCTACCCGAAAAACGGGGGCTGCAGTTAAGTTTACACCACCCGCCTTTGTTGTTGTTGAAGTGTTGCTTTAGGACCACAGAAACCGCAGGCTTATTAAGGACAGGAGCCCAGGACGTCCACCTCGACTTTCACACAGCTTCTGAGCTCTGACCACCCTCCCTTTAAACTTTACGCAGCGACTCGCTCGCTTCAGTAACCTTGAGCGTTATTTTAACTAGCGAAAGATGTGTCGCCTGTACTATAGCGACATGTCCCAGACCCTCGAGTTCCAAGGAACCTTCACACCAAGTTTCATCTCAACAGGTTTAGCAGTTCGAGCGCTAAATCAAGTCATGGCGTTGACACAGACAGTCAGAAAGGCATTATCGCTAAATCATTCATAACGTTGACACAGACATGCAGTCAGAGAGGCATTATCGCTAAATCATTCATAACGTTGACACAGACATGCAGTCAGAGAGGCTTTATCTCTAAAACATTCATGGCGTTGACACAGTCAGAGAGGCATTATCGCTAAATCATTCATAACGTTGACACAGACATGCAGTCAGAGAGGCTTTATCTCTAAATCAGTCATGGCGTTGACACAGACAGTCAGAGAGGCATTATCGCTAAATCATTCATAACGTTGACACAGACATGCAGTCAGAGAGGCTTTATCGCTAAATCAAGTCATGGCGTTGACACAGACAGTCAGAGAGGCATTATCGCTAAATCATTCATAACGTTGACACAGACATGCAGTCAGAGAGGCTTTATCTCTAAATCAGTCATGGCGTTGACACAGACAGTCAGAGAGGCTTTATCTCTAAAACATTCATAACGTTGACACAGACATGCAGTCAGAGAGGCTTTATCTCTAAATCAGTCATGGCGTTGACACAGACAGTCAGAGAGGCTTTATCGCTAAATCATTCATAACGTTGACACAGACATGCAGTCAGAGAGGCATTATCGCTAAATCATTCATAACGTTGACACAGACATGCAGTCAGAGAGGCATTATCGCTAAATCATTCATAACGTTGACACAGACATGCAGTCAGAGAGGCATTATCGCTAAATCATTCATAACGTTGACACAGACATGCAGTCAGAGAGGCATTATCGCTAAATCATTCATAACGTTGACACAGACATGCAGTCAGAGAGGCTTTATCTCTAAATCATTCATAACGTTGACATAGACAGTCAGAGAGGCATTATCGCTAAATCATTCATAACGTTGACACAGACAGTCAGAGAGGCATTATCGCTAAATCATTCATAACGTTGACACAGGCATGCAGTCAGAGAGGCATTATTTATGATTGAGCGATAAATGGATCTTTTTCATGATGGAGCGATAAATGGATTAAGCGAACAACTGTTCGCGCATCGGTAAATGAACATATACTTTGCATAATTCACACATTACCTTTGGATTTTTGAAAGCAGGGGTGTTTTTAGCTAGTTAACATGATCGGAACGATGTAACATGCGTTTGAGAGTAGAGGTGTTTGCTGGTTGAGGTAGAATTAGGTAGTTAACGTCATCAGGGAAATGTTGCGTGCTTTTGAAGGAGAGGTCTTTGCTGGTTACGGTAGAATTTGCTGGTTAACATCATCACAACGATGTAATGTGCTTTTTGATAATTCTTATTTACCTTGTTGAATCCGCACGCATGTATGCACGCACGCACGCACGCACGCACACTCAAACGCACGAGCGCATGCGCGCGCATTCACGAGCACACACACACACACACACACACACACACACACACACACACACACACACACACACACACATATACATGAACTCATGCACGCCAGTGCGCTTTAAAAAAATTTTTTTTTAAATCGGTCTTTTTACCTAGTTGTCGAAAAAGGTTGTGGTCGTGGCGATGTCACCAGCAATTGTTTGAAGTGAACAGCTAGCTATTGTTTTATATCTAGTTGTTTTATATCTAGTTGTAGGTACAGAGGTATCGGCAGTGTGGCCTAGTATTCTTCCCGCTGGTGTCATTCTTCTTCCTGACACGTTCGCTGTTTTGCCCATGTAGGCACTTTCTTATCTGGACCGCAGACACTGAAATTGGGAGTTGTTTGTGTTTGATTCTGTGTTTAATCTTTCTTATCTAGCACACTTATCTTATCATATGCCTTCCGCCTTATGTAGACTTGTCGAGTAGTGAGGACACAAGCGTGCATGCAGACACATACGCACGCACAGGTGTGTGTGTGTGTGTGTGTGTGTGTGTGTGTGTGTGTGTGTGTGTGTGTGTGAGAGAGAGAGAGAGAGAGAGAGAGAGAGAGAGAGAGAGAGAGAGAGAGAGAGAGAGTTAGGGGGTAGGGGAGATCCTCTTTTTCACAAAACGTTTGAGGTTGATAGTTTCATACATACTAATGTTTTTCCGTGATTTCACAATCTGACCTTCCACCACTGAGTCTGCCTAGGCCTGTAGCCCAGATCGGGAAAGGTGATGGTGGTGGTGATGGTAGGGTCGAAGCTGTAGGTGGCACAACTGACGTTATTTTGGGGGATAACAGAACCATGTCGCCGCAAACCGTCTACCCTTTGATCTGTTTACCGACCTGAGTTTTCCTTCAGTCTCTAGTCAAGGGCAAGGTTCCTGTAACCGAGGCCAAAATATTCGGGACATTTTAATCTTCTTCTTGTCTCAGTTCCATTTTTCGTGTGTGTGTGTGTGTGTGTGTGTGTGTGTGTGTGTGTGTGTGTGTGTGTGTGTGTGTGTGTGTGTTTTCCTTCGGTCTCCAGTCAACCCAAGGGCAAGGTTCCTGTAACCTGATATTGCCTAGAGGCATATATATATATATATGTGCTGCCGAGTCCCAGTAGCCGTGACTAACGCAATGTGATTATATATTGCTTTACTTTAAAGTAAACATGTTGCTTTACGTCCACGGTAGCGAGATGGCTTATTAGGGATGGGGGGAAGAGTGAGTGGGTCGTCCGCGCGCTCCGACCCTCAAAAGACCGAGGAGGCCGTGGACCACCGCCAAAAACAACAAGTGTGTAATCGAACGTTAGTACGGACCTGTATGTTGTTTCGAAACGATTTGGAGCGATTTTGTACCCCACAACTGCCTTTCTAGGCCCTTTAAGGCGGTGGGGACCTCGCCAGTGCAAAGCAAGTAGTGTACTCCCGCTAATTGCTGTTTCAACTGCTGTGCGGAGCATTGTCACAGAGTCAGTGTCCGTAGCATTGCTCCTTGTGAGCCGGTTTGGCCTAGCGGTAAGGCGTTAGGCTGGTAAGCAGAAGGGCCTCGGCTCGATTCCGCTTCGGCTCTCCTTCCTCTTCAGAAAGGTTGTGGTTTGTGGACACTGTCTTGTGACTTGGTCCCGCTGAATGAATGAAATATTGAAATGGCTCTCATCGCTGCCCATCTTAATGCGGGAATCATTCTGGTGGTGACAGTGTAGCGATAGGTATAATAGATTTAATCTACCTCTCCCTCGGCTTCCACCACATTCCCGTGTCTAATAAGCCTTATGGATTCCGTGGGACGTAAAGCACGCTGTTTACTGTCATTTCTCATTTGCCCCTAATAAGTAATATGTCAGCATCTCAAGGCATTAATCATCATCATCATCATTTCTCATCAAGTCACCCCTCCCCTCCACCTCCCGTCTACCTTTCAGTCTTTCAGTGAACCGAGCGTCTTCGCTGGCTCGATGCCTTCAGTAGCTAATAACAGGATCCGATGTTTCTATACATTGCAACATATAAGCAAAAACAAACAAAGAAACAAAAACACAGATTCACACACACACACACAACCAACAAAAATACCCAACCCCTCCGCCACACACACACGCACACACACACACACAGAGGAAAAAGAAGAAGGGGAAGAAAAAGGAAAAAGAAAAAGAAAAAAAGAAACCAAAGTGCATGATGACGAGAGGAAATCGTGACGCCATGTCAGCTCAGCGTCGTCGCCGTTTGTTTATTGTTCGTACGCAGCGAAGTAACCTTGACATGATTTGACCCCCCCCCCCCCCCCCCCCCCCCCCCCCGCGCTTCCATCATCCCCTAGCCCTTCTGTATATTTTTATATAATTAAAACAACAACAAAACAAAACAAAACATGCAGTTGTTATTTTCCATTTTACGTGCGATAATGGTAGTAGTACAAGCGGCCTTGGGCTTCGGTAGGTGTGCGCTATCGACTGTACTCGCAGCTCCGGCTGAGTGAAAAACACTACAGTTGCAGGATTTGTGGAAAGGTCGCCGACGTGTTGATGACCTCGGTATGCTTCTCTTGTGTCACTGACCTTCCAAGCTGGGGTGTGGGCCGGCGGCGGCGAGGTCATGGCTATTTTTATCGCAGACTCGCTGCTGGTCATATTACGTGCAGACTGCATAGATAACAGCATCGTTGTCATTGTGTGTGTGTGTGTGTGTGTGTGTGTGTGTGTGTGTGTGTGTGTGTGTGTTCTTCTTCTGTCAAATGGTGACAACTTCTGATTATTCTGCCAGTTTTGGGGATCTGGAACACACATACATATGGAGGGGGAAAAATACTGCCTCCTACAAAGTAGAATGTACCCTGACTATGGTGGAGCTGCCGGCAAGTTACCACCGTTGTGTGTGCGTGTGTGCAGTGTTAGCCTCTTCCCCCCAACACACACACACGCACACCAAACAAAAAACACACAAAGAGAACAAAACTGACCAAAAAACAAATGAAGTACTGCTTCCACTACTATAAATGCTAATCTGCTTAACTGTCTGTGTGTCTGCGCACACCCGTGTCTGTCCAGTAAACACAGTTAGCAAAACAGCATTACCTCCAGTACCAGGCCTAATATGTAGACAAAGTTCTGAGTGGTGTTTTCAGTTGCCACTGCTAAGGGATTCAAGATCCTGATGACATTCCTTTCCTTCTCTCTTCACGTGTATCAAACTCCAAACACTGGTTTACGACATCATTCTTTCAACCACTGCCGTGTTTAGTTAGGAAATATAACTCAGCTAACTAGCAGTTTTTTTCTTGGTGCTCAGACAGTAGTAAGTAAAGTTTGTTACAAAAACAACAACAAATAAAAGAAAGCGTGTCATTTATAGCCGCCAACAAACTTTACACCAGCACAAATAAAACCACAATCGTTTGAAGCGAGACTGAACTCCTTATTTTCTTTTTCTTTTTTACCCGGGGTGGATGCGTCTCATGTTTACGTGGGTGCTTTGGCGCTACTTTTGCTTCTACAGTTAGTACCGGAACATTTCGGAGGGCGCTGACCGCGTCGGTGGACAGCTGCGCGGAGATAAAAAATGCCCCTTCAGTGGCGTAACTAAATCTGCCAGAGTTTGAAGGAAGGTGCGGGAAAGCGATGCTCGGAGTGTGCACGTGTATGTGAGTCAATGTTTTCGTCTGGAGATTGAAAGCTGAGGGGTCGTTGAGCCTCGCCCCCCCCCCCTCCCCCCCCCCCCCCAACACACACACCCTGCACCCCCATCTCCTCTTTCCGTTACTTAAAGGAGGGGGTAATAATGATGTAACATATAACAAAGCCAAATCTGTAGGGTATAGACTTTAAGGCTTTGCGATCAGCGTAGCGTCCAGGTGTTAGTACTTGGGAAGGATGCACCATCGTTAAGCACACATGGTGCTTTAACGTCCACAGAACTCATAAGGCGTATTAGGGACGGGGAGAAAGGGGGTATGGGGTGGGGAAGAGGGAGATTGCATACCTAATAACGATAGGTATGTCATCTCCCTCTTCCCGCTGTTACCACCAGAATGACTCCGGCATTAAGATGGGCAGCGAGGGGAGCCATTTTAATGTTTCATTAATTATTAGGGACAAAGTCACGAAACTGTCCACAGACCACAAAGAGAGCCGAAGCAAGGTTTCAAGGTTTTATTGAGCTTTTTGCCCCTTTTTGCGAAGTTACATTCTCACACGACATTCCTTATGAACAAGTAGATGAGTTCTACTAATAAATAACTACCGCAGTTTATATACAGACAAAACTAAATGCTCAAACACAAATCAAAGTTGTTATAAGGCGCAAGCAGATTCGAACTGAGGTTCTTTTGCTTACCAGCCGCTAGGCCAAACCGGCTGACGGTGCCGGGGCGGCAGTTGAGGGTGGGGCGCCAGCTGGTGTTGTGAGAAAGTATTGACCAGGTGATAGATTGCTTATTCAATGTTCACGGCCTGGACTTGTGTCGCCATCACATTCCACACACACACACACACGCACGCACGCACGCACGCACGCACAAACAATTAGGCACACACAAATATGCACACACACACATAACACAGGGAGGACCCAAAGGTCAAAATGTTGGGAAACGCTATCAGTAATTTCTATCGTGCGGTATCTCACCGGCAAAGCCGGTGAACACACTGCGTTTTTTCAACATAACAGTGTATATAATTATATGAAACCTCAAAATATTATGTAACATAATGTTGCATTCCCCTATATATGAGAGAGAGAGAGAGAGAGAGAGAGAGAGAGAGAGAGAGAGAGAGAGAGAGAGAGAGAGAGAGATGTATGTTACAGCATGGTCGATATTTTAGGCTGTAGCTTATTTTTGCAAATTTCTCCTT
>OY757546.1:3881997-3951997 GCA_963584105.1 Alviniconcha strummeri
GTGTGTGTATGTGTGTGTGTATGTGTGTGTGTGTGTGTGTGTGTGTGTGTGTGTGTGTATGTGTGTGTGTGCATGGCTTTCTGGTTAGAAGATGGTTAAGTTTGATGGTGGACTGCCAAGACTGATGTTCTGATGTGAAGTCCTTGTTTCAGTGTTCTCTGCCATCACCCTGGCCATTGTCACGGTGCATTTCCTGAAGCTGACTTCCTATGCTCACACTAATTACTGGTGTCGGATACACAAGAATGATCCTCGCAATGCCAGCTTCCGTAAACATTCTCGGAGACAGTCAACCTCTGGGGACAGTAAGTGTGTGTGTGTGTGTTCATGTGTGTGTGTGCATACATGTGCGTGCATGCGTGTGTGTGTGTTCATGTGTGTGTGTGCATACATGTGCGTGCATGCGTGTGTGTGTGTGTGTGTGTGTGTGTGTGTGTGTGTGTGTGTGTGTGTGTGTGTGTGTGTGTGTGTGTGTGTGTGTGTACATTCGTGTGTGTGTGTGTGTGTGTGTGTGTGTACCTTCATGTGTGTGTGTGTGTGTGCGCGTCCACATTCATAATGTATGTGTGTGTGTGTGTGTGTGTGTGTGTGTGTGTGTGCGTGCGCATCCACATTCATAATGTATGTGTGTGTGTGTGTAAATGGAAGAGTGAGTGTGCATTCATGTGTGTGTGTGTGTGTGTGTGTGTGTGCATCATGCATGTGTGTGTGTGTACATGTGCGTTTCCAGATGTTTTAATCAAGGTAATTTATGTGTTTTGGTAAAATGTGCAAACTGCAGATGGTGTTCAGATGCTACACTACAGGGTACAACACAGTAGAATTGCTGAATTTTTAACGTACTGGAGAAAATTTATTTCAAGACCAGTGGGGCGACTGTAGGGGTTGTTGGCTTTCAAGTTAAAGTAACTAAGTTTTTTAGCAATCAATTCATCAGGTATTCAAAACAAAAAACAGAATCAGCATTCATTGAAACGACGTAATATTACAGAAATGGGACTGACGAAATTGTCAATTGAAAACAATCTTTTGTTATTGGGCAGAGATGTATTGACAAAATGTGTCTGCCAAGTCTTGCACAAAACAAAATGTAAAAGAAGGCTCTGGTTTTATAGTACAAAAAAGCATCCTTGAAACCCCCCAAAAAACAACAACAACATGAACCTTGATTAATGGATTATAAAATGTGGTAAGATGAACCTCTTGCAAGAGGAGTATCCCTGTGTGCAGGCTGGATAACATAAAAGACAACACATGTTGTGAAGAAAACAGTCACAGAGAATAAAAGAATGGAATTCAGAATGATGACTGAAATTGTTTTTTGTATTTTTGTTTTGTTTTTTGACTTACTGCAAATACTC
This sequence comes from Alviniconcha strummeri, assembly GCA_963584105.1. NCBI lineage: Eukaryota > Metazoa > Mollusca > Gastropoda > Provannidae > Alviniconcha > Alviniconcha strummeri. The sequence continues at coordinate 3,883,359 of OY757546.1, forward strand.
TTGGTTAGCTTTCTCTCAGAGATTGTTCAAGCATGAAAATCAGGTAATTTGTTCAGTGAGAAACCTAAAAATGTTCATAACTCCTCAGAACTCACTGTTTTGTGGCTTGTTTCCAGTAACCGTTATTGTCAGTATAATTATGAATTTATGTTTTTGTCAGATTACAAAAGTGGCAATACACAAAACGGCATCATTTCACTACCTCAGACACCCATTGTCAAGTATCCAGACAACATCAATTTGAAAGGTGAGGATGTGCATTATTTTCTGGTATATATGTTTCATTCAGGTCTCTTATTTCTTACCTTCATTGTTGTTGTCTTTTTTTCTTGTCTTTTTTCTTTGCCTTGTTTCTTTGTTGTGCATCATAATTATGCAGATATTTGAATCATTCCATAGCAATAATAGTACACAGCATTGTGATTGATAATAAGAATAAAGAGGATTTCTAGAACACCCATCTGCCGCACAACATGGGAGCACAGGACACTTTACAATAACACTAAAAATAAAGTTGTTTTCTCCATCAGTCCATGTCAGAAAATATAGTTTTGGAATTGATCAGTATTTAGTTGTTGGTTTTTACAGGTATTAGTCAAAATATTGATCGGGTTGATAAGTAATACACCATGTTCTGAAACAATAACAAATTTCTCCAAACAGTAACACCTCCATCCAAACACCCTGGACTAGTGGGGCAGGAAGGAAGTCAGTGTCTTTTTTCATACATGTACACAGTGCCGTCGACACGGTCTTGCACATTGCACCGCATGAGTCTCTTTACATACAGACCACTGACTCTTTGGAGGTTTTTCGGTCTTTAGATTACAACCAAACAGCTCATTTTTCCCAAGGGCGGATGTGCCTTATGTTTACATGTGTACTTCGACGCTGTGTTGCTTTCACAGTCTCACTAGTACTCAGAATCCTCTGGGAGTGCTGACAGCATCAGTGGACAGATGCACAGAGATAAAGGGCCCCCTTTCAGTGGCATAACCAGTTCTGGCAGAGTTTGGAGGAAGGTGTCAGGAAGCGAGGCATGGAGTGTGTTAACATATTGACAGTCGTCAAATGGATAGATGCACTCGCTCAGTTGTCTACAGATCTGCTCACGGCAAAGTAAGGCCAGTAACATGGCACTCATTAACAGCTGTCAGCCAAAGTATGCTACAAGATCATTTTGTACTAATAAACATGCAAACTAAAATATTGCAATTTACTCTTCATGCGTTCTTTTGTCATATGAATAACACATTTTAAAATAATGACATAAATGGATCACTTCCAAGGATAATTTATAGTCTGCAGAGGATAAGTTATAAGTCTTCAACAGAGTGATCTTCAGTTTAATCTGTCAGAATATTTTCTCTCTCCTGGATGCAGATGTGCTGTAAATGGTGTTTGATTGCAGATGTGCTGTAAATGGTGTTTTGTTGCAGATGTGCTGTAAATGGTGTTTTGTTGCAGATTTGCTATAAATGGTGTTTGGTCACAGATTTGCTGTAAATGCTGTTTGTTTGCAGATTTGCTGTAAATGCTGTTTTGTTGCAGATTTGCTGTAAATGCTGTTCATTTGCAGATTTGCTGGAAATGCTGTTTGGTTGCAGATTTACTGTAAATGCTGTTCATTTGCGGATTTACTGTAAATGCTGTTTGGTTGCAGATTTGCTGTACTATCTTATGGCTCCCACCCTGTGCTATGAACTGAACTTCCCAAGGTCTGCTCGCATCAGAAAGCGTTTCTTGATCAAGAGAATAATCGAAATGGTGAGTAGCAAGTGTGTGTGTGTGTGTGTGTGTGTGTGTGTGTGTGCGCGCGTGCGCGCATGGGATTGTGCGTGTGTGTGTGTGTATGAAGATTCAACACTGTTGAATGTATTTTGTAATATATACTTGCAGGATTGAAGATGCAGTCATATTGCATATAAATTCTCCATTTACAGCATTTGCATTGCATTTATTGATACATCGGTTAAAATTATTTCAGTGTATTTCATTTGCGATACATTTTTCACCATTTATTCATATATCTGATACATTTATATCTTGACTATCTGAATTATCTGGTGCACTTGTGACTCATGTGTTATGTCTGGTTTGTTTGCATGTGACTACCTGTACCTCTGATGTGCTGTTGACTGTATCTTAATCTGACATGTCTGTGTATGGCGTACTTGTGACTGTGTGTGTATCTGTGTGCTCATGACTCTTTGTGATGAAGCTAGTTTCTGAGTGTACCTCTGTACATCTGGTTTGTTTGTGACAATTTGTCTGATTGCCTGTGTGTGTGTGTGTGTGTGTGTGTGTGTGTGTGTGTGTGTGTGTGTGTGTGTGTGTGTGTGTGTGTGTGTGTGTGTGTGAGACAATTTATCCGTGTGACTTGTGGGTTTTGGGTCACTGTGTGTGTGCCTGGTGTGTTTCCAGTCAATATTTACCTGCAAATTGGCTTTTTTTCTTCAGGTCTTCCTGCTGCTGGTGATTGTGGGGCTCGTTCAGCAGGTGAGAGATAATTTGAGGACTTGACTTCTTTGTAAAGTAATGGCCACAAGCAGGCATATGAATGAAGAACATGTTTCCATGGAAATGAACCTTGAACCATTCCCTTCATGTTTCCATGAAAATAAACCTTGAATCCCACATGTTTTGATGGAAATGAACCTTGAATGCTTCATGTTTTCATGGAAATGAACCTTGAATCCATCATGTTTCCATGAAAATGAACTGTGAATCCTTCATGTTTCCGGGAAATGAACCTTGAATCCTTTATGTTTCCATGGAAATGAACCTTGAATCCTTTATGTTTCCATCAAAATGAACCATGAATCCTTCATGTTTCCACAGAAATGAACCCAGAATCCTTTATGTTTCTTTGTAAATTAACCTTGAATCCTTCATGTTTCCATGTAAATGAACCCTGAATCCTTCAGGTTTCAATGTAAATGAACCCTTGACCAGGGGCCACCCCTGTTTTCAAAGCACTTCTGCCTGTTTTTTAGGCATTTTGCTTGTATGGAGTAGAATTAGAATTCAGAATTTTCATGCACTCCTAATATTTTATGGGTTTCCTTTGCAGTGGATCGTACCGACAATCAACAACGCCATCAAACCCCTGTCAGAGTTGGACTTCTTCAAATGCATGGAGCGTTTACTGAAACTGTCGGTGAGTTCATTTTTGCTCCTGCTTTTTGAATGTCTGACTCTTCCAGAAAAAAAAAGTATGGCAGTTTTGAACCAGATATGATACAGAGATATTTTGTCATGCTTGCTAGTACGTCTGATCATGCTGATGCAATTAATTGTATGGCAGTTTTGAAACAAATATGATACAGAGATGTTTTGTCATGCTTGCTAGTACGTCTGATCTTGCTGATGCAATTAATTCCACAGGCTTCCATTGACTCTATTTAAGTGAAAACACTTGCGCAACCATGTGCAGTCACACATGAATGCACACAGTCACATAGATGAAGGTTTATTTTTTTATTTTTTTTTAGTTACTTATTGTCCCTTGTGGAAATTTCAGGTTGTTTTACCTTGGTAAGAAACAGCAGCCACAAGGGAAGCGCTACCCATTCCAATCAGTGTCTGCAGTATTTTTGTGTGTCCAAACAGTGGTATATGGCTGCCAGTGTTTGGGAGTTTTGATGTGTGTACAGATGTTGATGCATGCAGTTGCACATGGTGGCTGAAAGTTGGCTGGAAGAAAAATCCCTTGACATGGGTTCACGTCCCGGACACAGCAAGGGACTTTTTTCCAGAGTCAGTTTCCAGTGCAGACTCACATGCATTGTCTGTACAGCCAGTATTTCCAACAACAACAGCATGCCAGGTGAGAGTTGCTGTAGGCAACTCAGGTCTTTGTTGTTAAACTTGTGTTATGTATTTTGAGCGCTAATTAACTCCTTTGTGTGTTGGCTTGCTTGTGACATTAACATTTGACCCCCTTCTTTTTGTTGTTTCCTTCAGATACCCAATCATTTCATCTGGCTGATGTTTTTCTACGCCTTTTTCCACTCCATGCTGAATGTGCTGGCAGAGCTGCTGATGTTTGGAGATCGAGACTTTTACCAAGATTGGTGGTACGTGATCCTGTGACTATGTTGCACCAAGTCTGTTTGAGATCAGCCTGTCAGTCGTTTCTTTGAGGTCAGGGTCTTGTATGCACATTCTTTGTTGTGTATGTGAGAGAAAATGTTGCAAAAAGTGTACATGGTACGTACGTTTTCTGCTGTTGATTTTTTTTTTTAGGTCACTTGTATTTAATTAATTAGTTCATCAGAATGTGGGTGCTTAGAAATAAATGCTACCCCACAGAGAAGTGTTTTTTGATTGGCTATGCCATGTGGAACTTGTGAAGCTTGACACTGTTCCTATATGTGCACTTCACAGTAAGGACTATTTGGTGTCAGTGACAATGTCCCAACATATACACATCACAGTAAGAAGTACTGGGTGTTAGTGACAATGTTCCTACATATACACATTACAATAAGAAGTATTTGATGTCAGTGACAATGTCCTGACATATACTCATCACAGTAAGAAGTATCAGGTGTCAGTGACAGTGTTCCTACATATACACATCACAGTAAGAAGTGTTGGGTGTCAATGCATGGATTTGATCTCCAAATTGCACATTCTGGTAGGTTATATATAAGGACAACGTTTACTTATGAAGGGCTAAATCTAAGTGAGTACAAGTGTCTTACAATCAAAATGAATATAGGCTACATAAGTTACAATTACTTTTCTCTCTCACATAGCAAAATGTGGTTAGAATAAGACATCCACCCACCCCCACCCCACCCCTTCCCCCATTCCAAAAAAAAAGGAAGAAACAAATAAAAGAAAAAGAAGGAAAACAGACTGCTTAGCACGCTATTTTGAATCAGATTATAGCGACTGAGCACATTTATAATTAGTGATTGCAGTTTAATGCCCTGTCCACAGGAGAGAGTCCCCTCAGGGCAAAACTAAACATGCAGCACTAACAGTTACTGGGAACTAAGACATCGCCTTATTATTTTCTCAGAAGTTCCAAATTTTAACTTGGAAAAGTTCTTTACTGGCCACACCCAGCCCCACAGGGAACTGAGACACCAGCTTAGGACTGTCTCACAAGTGCCAAATTTCAACTCAGAAAAGTTCTTTACTGGCCACACCCAGCCGTACATAGCCAGTGCATGATTGTGACTGCTGTTGCCGTTGTTGCAGCTGTTGCTGACTAGAATGTAAACACAAGGTGAGCAAAGCTCTTCTTTGACTCTAAGAAGCCAGAGTCATCAGCGGTGTCTTTCAGTTTGCATGGTGTTGAAGGTTTCCTTGGTGAAATTAACAATATTATTAGCGACATTGAGGATAATTCAGACCCGTTTGCTGCAAATTTGTCTGCCTTTTTTACATTTTCAGTGCTCTTTGCGCATTGCATTTTTGTTGTTGTTATTGCTGTTTTTTTGTGTAAATACTTTTTTTGTGTTTCATTCATGTTTTTGAGTATTCATTTACATTTTCATTCAGTTATTTGCGTCTTTGGTGTGATGCTAATGGAAGGTCAAGTAGGCCACAGGTTCTTGCATGTTAAAGATCCCACAACAGCAAAGAAAATGTTGCATGTGCAAAAATATGTCAGGACATCGTGAGTTTTTCTGAATTTATTGTCACGTGATACAACATTGGTATGTTCTAAAAGATCGTTCTAAAACAATCCACGTTCACAGAACATGCTCATACTTATATATAGTGCTTGAAAAAGAGGAGCATGTAAGCTCTTCAAAAAGAGAAGATAATGTAAGCATCTGAAAAAGAGAAGTGCATGTAAACATTTGAAAAAGAGAATAGATTGTGCAGACAAAATGCAAACAGTCCCAATCCACTGTACCAGATCTGCTCACATCACATCACTGACAAAAAACAAACAACCAAAACTACTGTACCATATCTCGCTTACATCACATCACTGACAAAAAGCAAACAAAAAACAACAACACTCAATTTTTTCTCGCTCCAAAACTACAACTCCTGCTTGTATGTGTACTTACAGCACTGGCTTGGTGCCACATGAGACTGCTGCCATGTTTTGCCATGTTCTGTGTACACCATACAACCATGCGCTGTGTCACCTCATGCAAAGGCACATACATAAGATGCATGCATGTTTAGCTGTCTGCCGCCTGCATGCTGCGGTGGTAACACAGGAGTGGAGTGGATACTGAAATAAGACCAGCTGCAGTTTTTTTCCATGAAAGGCTGCTGCTCACAGCAGTTCCAACAGATGTGTTCACTGAACTGTTGTTTTTTGTATGCATCATCAGCATCTTTCTTCATCTGTTTTGCAGGAATGCAGACACCATCTCAGAATTCTGGCAGAGTTGGAATATCCCAGTGCACAGATGGGCAACAAGGTAGGTTGTGTGGTTATGTCATGTGTGTGTGTGTGTGTGTGTGTGTGTGTGTGTGTGTGTGTGTGTGTGTGTGTGTGTGCATTAATGTGTGCCCGTGTTTGCTTGTGTACATGACTGTAGTATGTATTATGCCAGTGTTTGCTAGTGTGCATGATCCTTGGCTCTCCCACATGTACCTTGTAAGGTTCTAAATTGAATCTAAGATCATGATTCAACAGTGGAAGGATGCATAGCACAAATTATCTTGAACCTGTGCTCTTTGCATGAAACAATGTCCATGTACATAAGTTTCTAGAGACTAAGCATAATGTTGACAGCATCAGAAACAGTTTTCTTTTCTCCAAGCAAGTTATTCCCATTGTCTCCCATCTCCTTGACCTGTCATCTTATTGGCCCATTGTCTTATTGACCCGTTGTCTTATTGGCCCACTGTCTTATTGACCAGTCGTTCATCTTACTGAACCATTGTCTTTGACCTGTCGTCTTACTGACCCATTGTCTTGTTGGCCCATTGTCTTATTGACCCGTTGTCTTATTGGCCCACTGTCTTATTGACCAGTCGTTCATCTTACTGAACCATTGTCTTTGACCTGTCGTCTTACTGACCCATTGTCTTGTTGAATCATTGTCTTATTAACCCGTTGTCTTATTGGCCCACTGTCTTATTGACCAGTCGTTCATCTTACTGAACCATTGTCTTTGACCTGTTGTCTTACTGACCCATTGTCTTGTTGACTCATTGTCTTATTAACCCGTTGTCTTATTGGCCCACCATCTTATTGACCAGTCATTCATCTTACTGAACCATTGTCTTTGACCTGTCGTCTTACTGACCCATTGTCTTGTTGACTCATTGTCTTATTAACCCGTTGTCTTATTGGCCCACCATCTTATTGACCAGTTGTTCATCTTACTGAACCATTGTCTTTGACTGGTCATCTTGTTGACTCATTGACCCACTGTCTTATTGACCTGTCATCTTAGGCTGGATTAGTTTTGCCTGGCTTATCATGCCTTTGTTGGACAGGAGAAATTTGTGTGTAGTCTGAATTAATCGCCCCCACCCGCCCCCTACCCACCCAAAATGTTACATAGTTTTTGGTTTGTTGCAGGCACCTTTATAAACCATTGAGGAAACGTGGATACAGCAAATTATTTGGCTCAGTGGCAGTATTTCTTCTCTCTGCACTCTTTCATGAGGTAGGTCCGTTTTCTTGCTTTGTCTCATGGCCTTGCCTTTCAGTGCCGTTTTTCTAGCTCGATTGTCATTAAATGAAGTGACAATTTAGACAGTGCTTTTTTGCTCTGTAATTTGTGTGTTTAACTTTAAGTGACATTGGTAGTTTAAAGAAAATGTTTTCTTAAGTTGAATGAATGTAGGTCTGTGATCTGTTTATAAGGGGACTGATGTATGTACATTTTTTGCTTGGTACACTAGTTGCTATGCAATGGCAAGGTCCCTACTGCCTTAACATAGTTGTTGTTCTGGTGGTGGTCCATGGCCTCCTTGGTCTTCCAGGTCGGAGCACATGGTCGAGCCCCTCCCTCCCTCTTCCCTCCCCCGACCAGTCATAAGCCTTATGGTTTCTGTGGACATTAAGCACCATGATAAATGATTACGTCCATTATATTATTTGAACCAGAACAAGATTTTCACATTTGGAGCAAATCTGCTGCTGTATTGTTAGTATTGAACTGTTACTATTGTCACTTTATTTTATGACAAACAGACTTGAAAAATTGTGTCATTATGAGCGGTGTAGTCAGCTAATAGTACTTTTACCCAATAACTCTCATTACAGCCACATCTTTCTTTCTTTGTTTTTCCTAAATTTTTTCAGTTCATTCTTCTTTTCTTTTTTGTTTGTTTTGGTCTTGTGGATTCTCATCATATACTTTTGCAACATTTTCAGACAGTAAGCGGTGTATTCCCAGAAGTTTTAGAACCAGTGCTGATTTTTTGTTTTTGTTTTTGTTTTGCAGTACCTTGTGAGTGTACCACTGAAGATGTTCAAGATATGGGCGTTTACAGGCATGCTTATGCAGGTGAGTTGTCTGTACAGTGGTGGGGTTGGGTGGTAGTGGCAGATACATTTGCCAGGCTTGTTCATGATGTCACTGATATTCCAACAAACTGCCAGGCATAACCCTGTTCATAACATCATTTTCATGATATCACTGATACATACTGCTGGGTATGACCTTGTTCATGACATCGCTGATACAGACTGCTAGGTATGACCTTGTTCATGACATCTCTGATAGACTGCTAGGTATGACCTTGTTCGTGACATCACTGATACATACTGCTAAGTATGACCTTGTTCATGACATCTCTGATACAGACTGCTAGGTATGACCTTGTTCGTGACATCACTGATACAGACTGCTAGGTATGACCTTGTTCGTGACATCACTGATACATACTGCTAGGTATGACCTTGTTCATGACATCATTGATACATACTGCTAGGTATGACCTTGCTCGTGACATCACTGATACAGACTGCTAGGCATAAAATGGCAACACTTGTGAGAATTTTTTTTGACCTTCAAACATATTTTTTTTAAATCAGGACGAGAAGAGAAGAATTGCTGCATGTCTGTTTTTTTGGGGAGTTGCCCCTTTGCTTCAGTTACACTTTAACACTGGAGGGCATGCACTCCCCTGCATGGACAATGTGGGAAATTCTGTAACCCAGCCACCCCCCCCCTCCCCCCCCCCCACCCCCATTTTGAATGTGTGCAGGTTCCGCTGGCGTATTTCACGTCCATGTACTTGGAGGGAAAGTGGGGAAACATCGTGGTGTGGCTGTCACTGATCCTCGGCCAGCCCATTGCCATCCTTGCCTACGTCCACGACTACTACGTCACCACAGTCGCGTCTCATTCAGGAAACGCGACCCTGACTGCTGGCCTGCGCAGTGAGCTGTGATAACTCCTGCTGCGCAGCGCAGGAAGGTGTTGGAGTTGGCCTTGGTGGCTTGCCCCCTCCCCTCCCCCCCCCCCACCCCCCCCAAATGCCCTGAGTGATACAGCACTAACAGATCTAGTTAATTGTGCTGTAAAGCGACGAACAACATGGCCAAACAGGTTTGACTGTTGCACTGTATAGCAATGGGGAATATGGTGTGAAGGCATCGTGACAGTTGTTCTATAAAACCAGGAAGTTATTTGGCATTAATGGAGCTTGGTGCTCGACAGGTGTCATGTAAACCAGTAAATGATTCAGCATCAGTGGAGTTTGATGGCTATCCTGTAGACCAGTAAATTATCTGGCATTGATGGACCTTGACAGCTGCCTTGTAAACCAATAACTGATTTGACGTCAGTGGAGCTTGATGGCTGTCATGTAAACCAGTAAATGGTTTGGCATTAATGGAGCTCAACAGCTGTCTTGTAAACCAGTAAATAATTTGGCATTAAGGTAGCTTGATGGCTGTCCTGTAAACCTGTAACTGATCTGGCATTTCCTGTAAACCAGCAAGTGCTTCAGCATTAATGGAGCTTTATAGCTGTCCTGTAAACCAATAAATGATTTGGCATCAATGGAGCTCGACAGCTGTCCAGTAAACCAGTAAACGGTTTGGCATTAACGGAGCTTGATGGCTGTCCAGTAAACCAGTAGGTGATTTGGCACAGAGCTTGATGACTATCCTGCAAACCAGTAAATGATTTGGCATTAACGGAGCTCGACGGCTGTCCAGTAAACCAGTGGTGCAAATACAGATCATGATCATTGTGCTGTAAAGCAAACTGATGTGCAGGGATTGTGATTATTTCTCTGTAAACCAGTGAGTAAAGCAAGTTTTGGATTTTGCAGCTGGATAAGTGTGACCAAAATAGCTTTGAGTGTGAATGAGGTGACTAATTTTGAATATATATAATGAGTGTGCATCAGATTGGAGTTCATTGTCTCACCAAAGTTGACGAAGTGATTTATTTTGACGCAGCCTTGCTGTTGTACGAATGACAGAGACCAGCATGACAAATGTATTACGGTGTAACTGAAAATCTGCAGGTGAATCTAAACACATGTATGAAAGGGCTGTGTGATTCAGCGAGAGTGACGACTCTGTTGCAGTATGTGGAAAGTGGATCACGTGTGTGTTCACATACATTTTTTCTTGTGCTCTTTGTTGAATAGTACATGATCAGTCATTGGCAAATATACACTATTCATATAACTGCTGGTTCAGATGAAATGGATTGCCTTTCAGTGCTCTGTTTGCTGTTCCAAGGAGTTCAAGTATTTTATGATAGGTTGTCACTGGGTTTATTTGTGCATTTTTTTTATTGTCGCTCTGAATCACGAATGTCCGAAAGCTGCAAATGCACACACAGGTGGTGTATAGTTTGTGACATTGAAGCAGCAGATGATCTCAACTAACCAGTTGTGATTTTTTGAGGCAGATGAAACTCTGCATTCCTGAGCAGCTTTTGTTGCCAGTCATATATTCTAAGTCATTTTGCTCAAACCATTATTCACGAGGTTCAACATTTTGTCTTCTGTATGTAGTGCCTGACCACCAGCACCCACCAACAAGTGTGGCTGCTGAGCCGGTCACTGTGGGGTTATTGCTGGGAATCGGTGAATTCATTTTTTTGGAGGCCTGCATGGTCAAATACTTTGCTATAACCTCTTAGTATTCACATTGTTTTTGTATGCTCACACCAAAGTCAGCAACATGCATTTATAATCCATTGAATAAATGAAGGGTTGACCACCAGAACAGACTTATTTCCTTTCTCCTTTCCAATGAAGATGTGTAGCTCTGGTGGCCACCTCTTGAAACAGTGTCCGTATCGTTCTATGCAGCACACAGTTACAACCCTGGCAGGCCACAAATACTTTTAAGAAATTGAAAACTAAATGATCATCAGATTAAATGTTTTGATTTGAAGACCTGTTTTTTTTTGTGTGCCATATTTTAGTCAGTTTGTCATTGCTTGAAAACCCACGTTGATTTTTGTACGGCTGTCAAATGCAAGGTACCAGTGCCTGTATGAATTTTCTTCGACTGTTTAAAAGCTTATAGCAGAACTTCTCGTCTATTTCTTTCAAACAGTAGCAGTTAAGTGATGAGAAGGATGTGAAACGTCCCACTCTGTGTAAGGTGCACAAGAGACAGAACCAGCCAAGTTCTGCTGTGATCTGATTCCATGTGATGTACGTTGCCATGCAGTTCTGGATCGTCATTGTCCAATTCCATATTTGTCCGTCAGATTCTGTTTACGTCATTGTCTGATTCTGTACATCGTTATCTGATTCTATATAATGGATGTTATTGTCCAATTCTGCATGAAGTATGGCATTATTTGATTCTGTATAATGTATGTCTCTATATCTGTCATTATCTGATTCCATATAGTGTATGTCATTTGTCTGATTCTGTATGTCATTATCTGATTCTATATATGTCATTGTCCAATTTTATAGGCATTATTTGATTCTTTATGCTGGACATCATTGTGCTTTGTTTGAACCTGTGCCTGAGCAAATTCTATTGACTTTATAAACAGAATATGTTTTGCAAACAAATGTGTTTTTTCCTGACTTTAATGATAAATATGTTTTTGTGTTTAACTGTACTTGCATCAGTTTGTATGCTAGATTGAATTTGGTACTGCTTTTCTGGTACTTTTTGATAGGATTTAAGAAACAAATTATACACTGTCACCAAACTATTGCTTCAAAACAATACCTCAGGAATTTTTGTATACAAATCTGCAAAATCATTTTGTAATCCAAACAGTATTTTGTATTCATTTGATAAAACAAACAACAAAAAAGAAGAAAAACAATATTTGAGTTCTTCTCTTTCTTGCACTAAATGTACAAGATCCATGTCAGTATTTCAATGCTGTGTTTTTTTTTCATCTGTACAATACTCTTTCCTCTCTTTTCTTCTTCTTTCTCTGTCCACATAATTCTTTTTGAGTATTTCAATATTATTATAAAAAAATGCAATTTTTTTGACAAACTGATTATATGTTTGCACAAATGTTTTGGAAATTTGCAAGTGCTGTACTATTGTGGGAACTAGAGGTAGCCTTCTCAAAGCAAGTTTTATCCAAGAGGCAGAAGAGATCAAAATAAAATCTTAAGGGTAAACCGATCAAAGCAGCACCAAGGGCCTATTGGTAAGAATGGAATAAAAACAGCATCAAGGGCCTATTAGTAAGAATGGAATAAAAAGCAGCATCAAGGGCCTATTGGTAAGACTAAGAATGGAATAAAAAGTGTACACAGCTGTTTTTCACTGGTTTTGTCCTGGGCCCTTATGTATGAGAAGCAAGTAGCCCCCTTAATCATGTGTATCTTCTAAATGGTGATATTAAAAAAGAAAAGGCACGTGTTAGTTATTAATTTTTTGATATGTATGTTGTTGGATTTTCCAGATCGTAAAATAAACACATGTAAAAAACTTGGTGTTTTACGCTCAGTCAACCAGTACAGTTATATCAGGGTGATAAACACAAACAAATAAGCTTTTTAGAGCCCTTTCACGACTTGTGCATGTAGAAGGAGAGACAGACGTATGGACTCTTTAGCAAATCAATTAGGGACTGTCCGCCTTTATTTGCTCATCATGCTCATGGGCCCTGTTTGTTAGAAATGGGCATCTGAAAGTCCAGAAAACATGACTGTGAGTGCTGCCATTTTGTGCCCAGCAGTCTGTGTCGATCCAAGGTTGACATGTGACAAAAGTATCCTGTGCATCAGGAGTCAAAATGTTTTGCTCTCCATTGGTATATAGCAAACTAACTAACAAGACTGTGCCATGAGTATTAATCTGATTTGCACAAATATCGATAGAACAAACAAATGTTTGCACATTTCTGTGGTTTCTGGCCCACTTGCATCTTCCGTTTGGTTCCTCTTTAAAATCAGGGATTTTGCTATGAGATGACCTGTTGATTTTATTGTGAATTTAGAAAATGAGTTCTGCGAGTGATAGGTATCAGGACTGGAGGTACTGAACACGATCACAACTGGCTTTGCGGCTGGCCCCAGCTGAAGTTCAGAGAGGGCACAGGTAAGCCACTACACTCAAATGTTTTGTACACTGTGGTTTGTGCACAATTTAACTGTATTGAAAATGGAAGTGGTGTCTCTGCATCTCTTGCTGTAGAGTGCAGCTTCATTCCACGTGTGGTAGTGGAAGAAAGAAAAGGATTTGAGGAAACTCATAATTATGTCTTGACTTTTGTATTAATTTAGATGACTTAAAAAAGCCAAATAATCTCTCGCTTGAGAAATAGAACTTCATAGATATATTGTATGCATACAAGAATAAAAGCTTGAAAACAACCACCATCCCACTTGTGTTCAGTAAACTTGTGAATTAAAATAATCATCCCCTACCTAAAATACTGCCAACATCTTCCTGGGCTCACAAAGCCGCACCTAGAGTTCCTTCTGTGGACAAACCAACACCATTTCCTTGGCTCACTAATCGCCACCTGCATTTCCTTGCTGGACACCAAAGCACCTACCATCATTTTCTTTGCTGGACAAAGCACGACCTACATTATCCTTGCCACACAGATCACCACCATCACTGAACTGGGTGGGGTGAGCACAAATCTTCACCCGTAATAGGGCTGGAGTTCAAGACTTTATTCTACATTTCTGCAGACCTTTTTGGGGGAGGTGGAGGCACAAAACTTACTCATACAAGGGCTGGAATTCTCAACTTTATTCTACATTTTTGGAGATCTTTTCGGGGAGGTGTGGGGTGCAGGGGCAGTCGTATCAAGTTTTTTTTTTAAAGCTGCATAGATTCTTTTTCATGGAAATCAGCTAATTGCCTGACACTTCCCATGTCCAAGGTCCCCCCGTCATTGTTTGATGGTCCCTGATGTTTTGTCTCCAGGGGTTCCAAGTTATGCTATTAAAATTCCACCTTCCCTAATTAGCTGTGTACACACACTTTTACATAAATCCAACAACCATTCATGCAACTTCCCAAATCAGCTGTGTACACCTTCTTTTACATAAATCTAACAACCATTCATGCAAATCTGCATTCACAAGACAGGTTGAAGGACATCATTTTTAATGAACACGTCTTCATATTAGCAAACAACTGTATGGGGGAAAAAAGGAAAAAGGGTGGTTGAAAAATGCGATCATACTGCGAGTGCTGAACTTCATGAACCCTTTCACTGCTACCATGCCACCTGAAAACAACCATGCCACCTGAAGACAACCAACAGCAAAACATGAAATCCTCAAACCTTCCCACCTTAGCATGCGAAAGGATTTAATTTTTTATTAAAGCTTATAAGTAGTGGAAGTCGATTTGTTGTATGTAGGACCAGAAAATACACTGTTTGCAGCTGTGTGTGTGTGCATTTTTCAGCCTGGAAATTTTACAGGCTGGAGCAGCAAAGGGGTTAATGCCTAATTTAGTAGTCACCTCAGAAGCAGGAAAATGTTCTAGAACAGCTTCTCCACCTCATAACTGAGACAGTAAATCCAACAACACAAAGGAATATCTGCACAAACATCACTGTCATGGTAGGTGAACAGTTTCGGTCCATTCCTCTAGCACAAGCCATTTCCCTCTGGCATCAAACTCCGCATCACCCCCGCGAGCAGTCTGCAAACAGCACCTGTGGTAAGACACATCTGGTACAGTTTTCTTCTTTTTTGTTTTCTTTTCTTCCCATTTCCCTCTGGCATCAAACTGCATCACCCCCGCGAGCAGTCTGCAAACAGCACCTGTGGTAAGACACATCTGGTACAGTTTTCTTCTGTTTTCTTTTCTTCCCATTTCCCTCTGGCATCAAACTCTGCATCACCCCCGCGAGCAGTCTGCAAGCAGCACCTGGGGTAAGACACATCTGGTACATGTCTCTTCTTTTTTGTTTCCTTTTCTTCCCTTTTATCTCTTGCTAATACCAGAATGATTAGGTAAACTGTCTCGTCTAACAGAACATTCTTCAGTGTTGCAGTCAATGGAGCGATTTGTCTATGCATGAAAAGTTTTTTTTAAATAAAAAGATGGTCCAATAAATGCAGTGACTTGTTCAGATGTAGAAATGTTGCCTGAAAATTATCTGCATTTTTGTGGTAAAACTGCTCTCAATGCATATACATATATCCAGAATGCAGCGATAGAATTATTTATGGCAGTGTCTCATGCTTGCCACCAGCTGCTTGATTAACCCTGAGGAGGGGTACATTCTGGACCAGCAAGAGGAATGGCTGTCAGAGTAGGTGAACAGTCTCTGTCCATTCCTTAAGCATGAGCTGTTTGCCTCTGGCATCAAAGTGTACAAACATCCCCGTCAGGGTAAAGGAACTCTAGCAATGACCCATTTCCCTCTGGCATCAAAGTGTACAAACATCACTGTCAGGGTAGGGGAACTCTAGCAATGACCCATTTCCCTTTGGCATCAAAGTGTACAAACATCGCAGTCAGGGTAGGGGAACTCTAGCAATGACCCATTTCCCTCTGGCATCAAAGTGTACAAACATCACCGTCAGGGTAGGGAATCTCTAGCAATGACATTTTCCCCTCAGACATCAAACTGCCATTATCTGCAGAATCTACGATTTCTTTTAACCATGCAGACTGTTATTCTTGGATTTCGCATGCAAATGATATGCATTTCCTTGATATTCTGGTTCTCCTCGGGCATGGCATTTAGACCGTTCACGTGCATTACAATTTTCACCTGGCATTAGCTCTATACATGTACAGTTTGTTGGTTTCTACAAAGAGCCAGGACAATCCAATCAGACATCATCTTTTATTTGCACTGAAATAACAACACAGGACAACTTTACATCAAAAAAAAAAAGTTACCTAATCAGTGTCAGAAGTTATACCAAATGTTGGTACCCCCTTTCACAAAACATGTCCACATGACAACAAAATGACTCACAAACACAAATTTTGCTTTGCTGATATTAAAAAAATCAAGATGTATTGCATGCACAATAAATGTAACATATTCTCCTCATGTTCTCTCCCAGGAAATGAGCTAGACCCCCCCCCCCCCCCCCCCAGGTGACCTTGTGTGGTTGACAGCCCCCCCCCCACCCCAACATTCCTTCTGTGTGTGCACATGAGGAATACATTACATTCCTTCTGTGTGTGCACATGACGAATACATTACATATATATATACTATTTTGAGGTTTCATGTATATGTTTTTGTTGACCTTGTGAAGTGCGTGTGACCACCCTTGTTTGTGAGACAGCACGCAACAGAAATGACCACTCTTTATGTCAGTATTATTACTAACATTTTTTAATTA
Organism: Alviniconcha strummeri; assembly: GCA_963584105.1. NCBI lineage: Eukaryota > Metazoa > Mollusca > Gastropoda > Provannidae > Alviniconcha > Alviniconcha strummeri. Next base: position 3,900,036 of record OY757546.1, read on the forward strand.
TTTTTTTTAATGAGAAGCAACAACAAAACCCGTATCTCCCTGAATGATTGTTCACAAGAGATGACACTCAAACACAACAGGAGATAATGAATTTTGTTCTCTTCAAGAAAAAAGGCAAGCATTCAGACGAGTGTTGTGGATATCGTTTTGAAAATTCTCACGTTCAGCTTCCACTTGCTTCTAACAGCAACAGTACAGTTCACACCGTTAAATGTATCCATGTGATCTGTGTAACATGGTTTTTACAGTGATCCACCCATCCCATCCAACAGCAAATTCCACAACTAAATGTATTCAGGTGATCTATGTAACATGGTTTTTACAGTCACCCACCTCTCCCATCCAACAGCAAATTCCACAGCTAAATGTAGTCAGGTGCTTTATGTAGTATGGTTTTTACAGTCACCCACCTCTCCCATCCAACAGCAAATTCCACAGCTGAATGTAGTCAGGTGCTTTATGTAGTATGGTTTTTACAGTCATTCATCCACCCTCCTATCTAGCACATTTCACGCTGTTCATGTATCCAGAATGCAGCGATGAATTATTTATGGCAGTGTCTCCTGCTTGCCACCAGCTGCTTGATTAACCCTCCCTGCACACTGCTTCAGTCATTCATACCAGTGTCTTAACCCTCCCTGGACACTGCTTCAGTCATTCATACCAGTGTCTTAACCCTCCCTGCACACTGCTTCAATCATTCATACCAGTCTTAACCCTCCCTGCACACTGCTTCAATCATTCATACCAGTGTCTTAACCCTCCCTGCACACTGCTTCAATCACTCATACCAGTGTCTTAACCCTCCCTGCACACTACTTCAGTCATCCATACCAGTGTCTTAACCCTCCCTGCACACTACTTCAATCATTCATACCAGTGTCTTAACCCTCCCTGCACACTACTTCAATCATTTATACCAGTGTCTTAACCCTCCATGCACACTGCTTCAATCATCTCAACGCTCCCTGCACATTACGTCAATCATTCATACCAATGTCTTAACCCTCCCTGAACACTGCTTCTGTCATTCATACCTGTGTTTTAACCCTCCCTGCACACTGCTTCAATCATCTCAACGCTCCCCACACACTGCCTCAATCACTCATGCCAGCGTCTTAACCCTCCCAGCACAATGCCTCAATCATCTCCTCTTAACCCTCCCCACACACTGCCTCAATCATCTCCTCTTAACCCTCCCTGCATGCTGCCTCAATCATCTCCTCTCAACCCTCCCCACACACACACTCTCAATCATCTCCCCTTAACCCTCCCAGCAAACTGCCTCAATCTCTTAACCCTCCCCACACTGTTTTAACCCTCCCCGCACTGCCCCAATCTCTCAACCCTCCCCACACTGCCTCAATCTCTTAACCCTCCCCACACTGCCTCAATCTCTTAACCCTCCCCACACTGCCTCAATCTCTTAACCCTCCCCACACTGCCTCAATCATCTCTTAACCCTCCCCACACTGCCTCAATCTCTTAACCCTCCCCACACTGCCTCAATCATCTCTTAACCCTCCCCACACCCTGCCTCAATCATTTGGGTCAGCATCTTTTCTTAAGCCTCCCCGCACAATGCCTCTGTGAATCATGAAATCTCAATGACGTCGTTGCTGTCATCAGCTGCTGCCTCAGTGTCTGCTTTTTTGCTGCGCTTGATGCCATGTTCAGGACCAGCGGAGGCCCTGCGTTTCCTGGATGCACGCAGGTCTTCTTCCATTGGCTGCTGCTGCGGTTCATCGTCTTCCTCAATCACCATCAAGTCATCGTCTTCCTCTTTCGCTGATGAATGAAAATACAGGCAATGCCAGTAACATGCACTTGCAGTAATAATAATGATCAACTAATAACCAAATTGATAATTAAGCAAAGGTAATGCTGGTAACATGCACTTGCAATAATAGTAATGATCAACCAAACTGATAATTAAGGCCAGACACCACAGTGCAAAACAAAAAAAGAACTGCTCCAATATTATATCAACTTTTTCTGGCTTCATACAATCATAGTAAGCTCATTGCTGAAAAATGTTGACAAACACTGAATTTTGTAATTTTCACCACCTGTTGCCATGGAAACAATCCATGATGGCCACCAAACAAAAAAAGTCATTCGAAGTTTGTGTCAAAGGTATTGTATACTTAATGAATATGATTGCTAAAATATATGCAGAGGCACATTATGTTTCTTTTGTCAGAAGGATTTTAAGTTATGTTGCTTTTTGTATTTCAAATGAATTTAGTTTTAATATATGCAAAAATAGTGCCTTTTTTCCAGTTAAAGCATCATAAAACAAAAACAAACTGTATCACTACCAAATCCTTCTGACACAATTAAGACAACTATCCATACCAGCACCGTGCAAAGTTTCATTGCTCTAACTCTGTTCAAAGCTGAGCAAACCTCGGTGGTTGTCAATGTCCAAACATTGCTGATTTTCATCAAAATTGCTCAAAACAAAGGCAACCACCAATCAGTAAGCAATCCTTACTGACAATTTATACATAACAAAACTGGTTTTTGACTCAAAATATTATTTATTGGATAAAACACTGAAAATCAACCAAAATCTCAAATCTTAAAAAGAAGAAGTGATTTTGGTTGAATTTGCACTACTGTGTCTGGCAAAGATAATGACAGTAACATGCACTTGCAATAATAATGATGATCAACCAGTAACAACCAAATCGATAAATAAGCAAAACTCAAACATACCATACAGTTCCGTAACTACTGCACTGACGTAAAGAAATAAACACCTCTCTTTGTGCACTGACACTGGGTTTTGTTGGTACAACTGGGTGTGAGCCTGACCTTAGCCCAAGAGATGACAGGACAGTGTGCAAGATGCACGGTATACACCAGATATCTGGCATGGTTTGTGTACGCAATAAAGTGAGGAAGTAAGTAACTTTTTTTTTTTTTAGGGGGGCAATGTCCAATTTTAGCCCATCAGATCATGGTCCTCAAATGGAGACTGAGTGCGAGTGTGTGTAAGGAATAACTTGAAGTATGCACTACGTTGGCATATCCACATATCAGTTCATTCCACATTATGCCAGTGTATACACACAAGCACACACACACACCATTTGAAGACGGTGAACTGAGGGGCTAAAAGTGGACTCTGCTGTTTTTTATGCCCAGTCAACCAGGATGGTAATATCGGGAGCTGCACAAATCACCTACCTTTCTCCACCGGCTGATCTCCTCCATTCTGTGGTTTGCTGCCATTGGCCACTTGTCCCTCCTCTTTCTCATCCTTTGGCTGAAGCTCTGACAGGTCCCCGACCACCTCAAACTCTTTCTCCTCTTCCAGCTTTTCTCTGGCAAAGTGTTTCAACAATAATATCAATGTAAAAATCAAGTCAGACAGTGCAGAGTCGACAGGGCACAACAGACAAGACAGGGCAGAGCATAAAGGGTAGAGTAGACAAGCCAGGGCAGAGTAGACAGTGCAGAGTATTAAGGGCAGAGTAGATTGGGCAGAGCAGACAGGGCAGAGCAGACAGGGCAGAGTAGATAGGGCAGAGTAGACAAGGCAGAGCATACAGTGCAGAGTAGACAAGGCAGCGCAGAGTAGACAGGGCAGAGCATACAGCACAGAGCAGACAGGGCAGAGTAGACAGGGCAGAGCATACAGCACAGAGCAGACAGGGCAGAGCAGACAGGGCAGAGCATACAGCACAGAGCAGAGAGGGCAGAGCATACAGCACAGGGCAGAGCATACAGCACAGAGCAGAGCATACAGCACAGAGCAGACAGCGCAGAGTAGACAGGGCAGAGCACACAGCACACAGCAGAGCATACAGCACAGAGTAGACAGGGCAGAGCACACAGCACAGAGCAGAACATACAGCACAGAGAAGACAGGGCAGAGCATGCAGCACAGAGCAAACAGGGCAGAGCATGTAGCACAGGGCAGAGCATACAGCACAGAGAAGACAGGGCAGAGCATGCAGCACAGAACAGACAGGGCAGAGCATACAGCACTGGGCAGAGCAGACCGGGCAGAGCACAGTGCAGAGTAGACAGCACACACAGGGCAGAGCAGACAGCACAAAGCAGACAGGGCAGAGAAGGGACAGCTCACTGTGGGGAGCAGCAGAGGTAGGGGTGGCACTGGCAGCATCAAGACTTACACAAACACACTATCAGTATTCTTTAAAACAGCCCCACTACTTACACGTGTGCTATGGTGACAACCAGAGAATAGACCTGCTGAAAGTCATCACACTTCAGTCGAGTTCCATTCCTAATGTTGAAGTCAGACAGGAACTTGTCATTGTTTTCTGTGGGGAGTAAACAATGACGAAAGTTATGACTGGTTCATACAGTTCTTGCATCTGTGCACAGTGTAAGGGGACAAAAAACACGAGGGGAAAAAAAGAATCATATAGTTCTTATGTCTGTGCACTGAGCATAAGGGGGAAAAACATGAGGGAAAAAACAAAACAATCACGCAAAATGAATCAACTTGTTTACTCTTTGTCAACCAGTGCACTAACTCATGAGACAAGCCTCTTGTTGGTTCATCAGACTGTAACACGTTCCCTCAGTTGTAGCAGTCAAAAGATATACTTTCCAGCATAGAGGGTGAGAAAAATAAATAATAATTGGTTATGCTGTCATAATGAACAAGTACATGCGTACCTTCTGTTTCACCCTCTTCACTGGAAATGATGATCGTCCCTGCCAACAAAACAGGTAAGTTATAAACATGCCTGCCCATCAAAATAAACTCTCACACATAAAGCCAGCAACCCTACAATAGTCTCCAAACACAAACACACACAAACACACACACACAAAACAAACACACCCACACAAACACACACATGCCATAACAAACACACACAAACACACACATGCCATAACACACACACACAAACACACACATGCCATAACACACACACACAAACACAAACACACACATGCCATAACACACACACACAAACACACACATGCCATAACACACACACACAAACACACACACATGCCATAACACACAAACCTGCAAATACGTCAATTTCCCTTAAAGCGAAACACTTTTTGCGCAAGTTAAATTTGATGACGTCTAAAACTAAGAAATCCATTACAAAATGAGAGGAGAATCCAAATTAGCAATGCATACCAACTAAGAGTTTGCACACTGGCATGCCTGCACACACACAAAAAATTCAGATGCACACACACTCTCTCTCTGTTCACACACACACACACACACAGACAAACACCACACAACACACATAAAGTAAGTATGACACTCGCACACACTCCATATATGTGCACTGTCACAGCTACATAAAAGCTTGAAAGATGCAATGCAAATGGCACTGTACCTTTCCCATCATCAATCTCCACATCGGGAGCTACCATTCCCAGGTAAGACTTGAGAACCTGGACAGAGGTACATCACTTTGGTGAACTGAATTTTTAGTCTCAAATTTGCATGAACTGTTCTCTAACAGAAAGCAGACGTGCAAAGAATGTGAGCAAACACTTACCATTTCCTAAACAAGATCCAAAGATAAACAGTAAAAAAAAAAACCCCGCTCATTTAGAATGCTAGTAGACATCCTTGTTTCAGGGTTTTCATTTACTAAACCAAAATATTAATGAATCCAGAAGACACACAACTGCCTCAACAAATCAAACAGAGAGACAGCTGATGCCAGCAGCACAGTTTTAAACCTAAAGATGTACATCTAGCCGTTCCGGTGAAGCTGACCTGATCCACTGCAGTCTTCCTACCTTTACTCCAGGCCTGTCTACTTCAACAATAATGACCAAGTACCTGCCCACTGTGCTATCCAGAGACAAGGCAAGGCCTCTGCCCCTTCTGTGCTCTGTTCCTGCCAAACCTGCCCTTTTAATGGGGCTTGTGAACAGAAATCATGCCTTTTTTACTGGGCAAAAAGAACAGCTGAATGATCACAAAGCCCGACGGTTATAAACCAGTTTTCATTGCCAGCAATCTCCCGAGTTCCTTCCTCCTTTCTGTTCAGGACAATTTACATCTGCCCCCCCCGACCATACACACCTTCCCTGACCTCCTCCCCCCCCCCCCCCCCACCAACCATACACACCTCCCCTGACCACCCCCCCCCCCACACCCCCCCACACACACACATACCCACCCCCACCCTGATCACCCCCCCCCCCCACCCTAACCACACACACCCTGACCACACACACACTGACCTTGTCCTGCAGAGTCCCCACTTTGAAGCGTGCACAGTTGAGAACCACCGTGACCTCAGGTTTGGGAGCGCACACATAGCATTTGGGGTTCGGGGGGTCCAGCGTGCATGGAACCAGCAACCGGTTACGGTCATTCGGCACCCGATTGAGGTACACCTGCACGCAGTTCACAGTCTCAGCGTAACTTATGCTAAGCTGTGGCTGTTCTTGAAAACAGCGCTTAAGACAAATGTTACAGCTCTCATAATATGGATATTACCGACTAGGATGTCTGTAATATTGTTTAGCCCTGATATAATTTGTGGTTGAATGGGCTCAAAGCACCAACTAACTGTAATATTGTCATATGATCTTAAGTCCCTCTTATTCTTCCTCACTTTTAAATATAATGTGTATTTGTAGGGACGGTACGTGTGCGCACATGTCCACGTGTATGTGTGTGCAGGTATGTATGTGTGTGGCTTTGTTGTTGTTTTTGTACAAGTTACATTTAGTGCTTGACAGCATTAGTGTGAACAAGACAGGCCCCATTGTGAGTGAAACTGCATGAATTTATTTCTCCTGTTTTATATAATGTTGTCAAGGCAGACAACCAAATTTCCCTTTCAGGATCAATGAAGCAGTTCTGCCTTGTACTGCACTGTAAGCCATCCAGGTATACCTGAAAATCAGGCGAACAGGAAGAGATTCATCCACCAAGGACAACCCATGTCAAGGGTAGGGAAAGGGTCGGTGTATACTGACATCCTTTGTGTGTGTGTGTGTGGTTGTGTGTGTGCATGTGTGTGGTTGTGTGTGTGCATGAGCATGTGTGGTGTGTGTGTGTACATGCATGCACATGTGCATGTGTGTGAGCATGTGTTTACATCTGCATGCATGTGTGCGTGTATATATATATGCATGTATGTTTGTGTGCGAGTCTGTGTGCATGCATGTGTGTATATATATATATATATGTATGTTTGTGTGTAAGTCTGTGTGCATGCATGTGTGTGTATATATATATGCATGTATGTTTGTGTGTGAGTCTGTGTGCATGCATGTGTGTGTGTATATATATATGCATGTATGTTTGTGTGTGAGTCTGTGTGCATGCATGTGTGTGTGTATATATATGCATGTATGTGTGTGTGTGTGTGTTTCTGTGTGCGTGCATGTGTGTACACAGGACCAAGTTATCTTAGGTTGACTATGTTTTCATTTCTTGTTCTTTGCTTAGTTTATGGGCTGTGCGTTCCAATTCAGAAAAATCATCCCATAAACGAGTATGTTACTATCATTACAAGCACACTCACAGTTTTACAGGCCTTGAGCCTGTCGGAGAGAATCTTGATGGCCTCCATAATGAGGAGCCCAGCAATGACAGCATTGGTCGTAGCAATGGCCGGGATGATGTTGCCAGCCATGGCTTCAAACACACAAGTGCTGACAATGATCAAAACTATTTACAAATACAGAAGCATGTGTAATGTGTTGGGGTTTTGCTTGCTATCCATTTCAGAGGTAAAAATGAGACACACTGAGAATCACAAATTTATGTTGCAGCTATTAGTGTTACCATCCAGCATTCTGAACCACAGGGTTGGGGCTTTATAAATTTTCTCTGTTTATACTATGCTGGTATATTTCACAACTGGATATACTATGTATATTCTTTTCAAATATTGAGAGAGAGAGAGAGAGAGAGAGAGAGAGAGAGAGAGAGAGAGAGAGAGATTGTGTATATATACTGTTTAAAAAGAGAGAGAGATAGTGTATATATACTGATGTTTAGAGAGAGAGAGAGACAGAGAAATTGTGTATATTGATGTTTAGAGAGAGAGAGAGACAGAGAAACTGTGTATATTGATGCCAGCTATGATACACCCCTGCTCCCATCATGCAAAACACAAACACTAAAAGACTATGCAAAGACAACACTCTTTGAACAGACAACCAGAGCAGTCTCACAGAAAACTACCGCTGTGAACAGGACTGCTCGTCTAAGTCTTTACTAAATCTGAATATTATTTTCAGGAGAAGCAGAGGAATAGGTGGGGTGGGAGAGAAGGGGGGAAGGAGAAAGAGAATGCAAACCAATTCAAATGGGTGAAAGTGGGGTGGGGTGGGGGTGGGGGTCGACCTCTCACATTTGATGTCAAACCGTGTCTTCATTGGAATGCCGAAGATATGGGCCCTGATGTTGGCAACACTGGCAACAAAGTCCATCGCTGTTGTGTCATCCTGAAACCCACCAGCTCACAGAGCTACACAACAGAGTCCATCACTGTTGTATCACCCTAAAACCAACCAGCTCATAGAGTTACAAAAAAAAAAAGAAGAGGCAAGACAGGCACAACAAGGTCCATCCCTATTGGCTGTATCATCTTGAAAGCCATTGGCTCACACAGCTACATGAAAAAAGCAGGAGAGGCAAGACAAAGAAGATAAATATGCATGCAATCTGTCAGTTGCATCCATTTCATGTCCCAGGGAACGGCTTCATTTCAAGGAATCAACATGAGACACTGTGCCTGCATGACGCATGTGAACCGACCTTCTGGTATTTGAAAAGAGCGGGAACCAAAGACCTCACCTTGTCCCAGACAAGCATGCCCCCATCCCCTTGTGCAGTCAGCTCTTGTTTCAGCGTGCCAAGGCACTGGCAAAATATATCGTAGCACTCCTTCACAGACCACTGCCGCTGGTCACGCATGGCTGAGGAGTTACCTGCAGTCACAAACACCAGAGAGTCTTGCTTAAGAAATGAAAAAGAAGATGCTCAAAACGGAATGACTGAAATGTCCCTACAGCGCGCTGACTACTTCTTGTCCTACAGAGACAAATACACATTACAAATGCAAAACAGATTAGCTGGCTCTATGTTAGAAGTAAATAGATAAGTAACTTGGTGTTTTATGCCCAGTCACCCATTCCAGTTATCTCAGGACAATCTATGTTAGAAGCCTGGAACTAAGTGAACAGAGAACCCCAGTGCAGAAACTGCAGTTATGCAGGAATGTGTTGCGGAACTCACCATCTGCATCAGCAGGCAGCTGGGTCATGTCAAGTGGCTGGGGAGGGCGACGTTTTTTCCACAGCGTTTCCATGGACAGCAAGTACTTGATATCATCCCGGAAAAGCTGTTGCACATAGAAGTAAAATGGTAAGAGGCTGAGCAGACGCCTAGAATGGCTTTACACACTGATCTTATTCACACAGATTCTTTTAATATATTTTTTTAAATAATGTTCCTGAGCCTGAACTCCAAAGTTCACACAGTGGGATATGGTGACAGGTTTGTGTATTCAACCATTAAATATTTTGCCTGCGCTAAACCAAAAAGCCATGGTGTAGATAAAAATGGTTGTGTATGTACACACTTCACATGACTGACACACTTGACATTTAATCCAGTCAAGAAGAAAAAAGGCACAAAAAAGCAAGCAAACAAAAAAGCAACCCACTCACAAGCAAAATTAAAAAAAAGAAAAAAAAGAGGGGATGGATCACCTTATTGAACAGTTTTTGCGGGTCATATCCGGTGCTCATGGCCCACATCCGGGTGGATTTCCGTTCTATCCCACCAATCTCATTGGACTTCGCTTCTGATGCCAACGCCGACTGTCCAGCTTCCGCTGAACACACGCACACACACAATTACAACAAAATTGAACATTTCAGACAACCATTCCAAACTGACAAAACAAACATAAAATAATAGACCATCAAAACTGACAAAACAAATATAAAAGAATAGACCGTTAAAGCTGACAAAGAAACAAGAAACGACAGACCATCAAAACAAACATAAAATAATAGACCATCAAAGCTGACAAAACAAACATGAAACAACAGACCATCAAAACAAAGCAAACATGAAATAACAGACCATCAAAACAAACATGAAACAACAGACCAATCCACTCTGACTGCAAGCGCCATCCTCAGGTCTGGCAAATAAAAAGAAAAACCATGCTGTTGTTTTTGGCCAGACAGCCTCATTAACGTACAGCTGCTGATTGGCTGGGATGTGCTTCTCAGCATTTTCTAACCGCCAGAGCAGAGCGGTCCATTGTCAATACAGACTGCACTCAAACAATGTCTGAGACCAAGCCAGCTGCACAGTCTTTGTCAAGGCAGAGGCCGCATCCATTATTACCTTGACTGAGTCATAAACAGCGCTACACACCTGACCATGTCCACATCTTCAACAGGTTATGCCAAGCTTGGACTCCACAGAACCACTTTCTATTTCAGGTTTCAGATGCTGCTGTGGTCTTAAAATCAGGCAGGCTGCAGTAACCCAGGCATGAATGGGTAGAGCTCAATACTGAATGCAGAACTATCATGTAAATAGAGAAAGCTACTGGGTGTATATCTCCTGGTAAAATAGAGAAAGCTACTGGGTGTATATCTCCTGGTAAAATAAAAGTTTCAGACTAAGACTGACAGGCAGACAGCGAGCTCAACACAACCATTACATATATTTGTTTTACGAGAGTCAAAGATGAAGTGTATTGCAACGACCTGTCAATTCTGGATCCTCTGTATCCGGGGAGACATCTTGATCAGGGTCCTCTTCTCCGAAGAGCTGACTGCAACACAGTCCAACTGATCACTGTAGCACAGCACACATACACACAGAGTGAAATTACCATTATTATTACCAATCACATACACACAGAGTGAAATTACCATTATTATTACTGATCACATACACACAGAGTGAAATTATCATTATTATTATTGATCACTTTTATACAGCACTGTCTTCTGCTCTCAAGTACTCACCGTGCTCTTGTCGCGTGAGATTCCAAATGAACGACTTTGTACAGCGCATTCTGCATAGCCACTGAAGCGATGTACCTACAGTGCTGTGTGGTTGTCACAGGGCTAATGCCATGTAACACTGCTGCTGTCTTGGTGCACGCTCTGTGTATACCATACAACCATGCACCAGTTCACAGCGTCATTTCATTCGAAGCCACGTGTGTAGTAATTATAACTAGTATGCATGTGTGTTTAGTTGTAACCTGCCACCTGCACTTTCGGCAGAATGACAGTGATCTTTTAGGAGCTTCTGTGGTAACATGGGGGTAGAACAGATACCAAAATACCTGGTCTCCATGGTCTCAACCCACAACCTTTTAATCACAAGTCCAGCACCCAATACCACTGAGCTATCCCTGCTCAACACAACCAACAAAGGCAAAGAGTGAACAGCACTCAACTGGCAAAGAGCAGAGAGCTAGCTGTAGCACATAAACAATGACCACTCACTTGAAGAGGTGCTTTGCCCACACAACACAGTGGATGGGCTCTGATGGTGTGTTCCTGATGGTGCACCCCGGAAAGGTCTTTTGTGGCGTTTTGGGCTGACACTCATAGCATTCCGTTAAACCCTGCATGACAAGGCAGGACATATATATATATATAAATACGATCAATAAAACACAGTTCATATGAGGGCTTGGGTTCTCGTTTCTTTTTGCATATATCTGTTTTTATCACTAGTTGTCTCTGAAGTGCAGTGAGCTTAACTCTGGTTAGGGAATACTGCTTTGTAATAATTATCTATTATGATGCATTTGCTAATGCACAAAATGGGTGCTAAAAAAACCCCAAGAAACTGACATTTTCATAAATACATTAATTATATATTCTCCTTAAGGAAAAACCACGAAAAGTTCTTTTTCTTCTCTCCTCTCAGCATCTGTTGCCCTAATCCCTCTGGAATATTTTCCCCTCTGTGAAAATATTGTGTGCATATGACAGATTGTACCTGTGTGTGTGCATGGAAGGGTGAGTCAGTGTGGGTGTGTGGGTTTATTCTACTGATTACTGATTTGTGATTGTAATTTGTATGCACTAGCACCACTGTGCTCCCTGACAGGTCAGGAGCATCGCAAATGCCCTTTATTATTAACAAAATCAGTGGGGCTCCGTCCAGCCTACCTTTTTGATGACGGTGACCTGGCCAAGATAACCAGCAGTGCCACTCTCTATCAAAGGAATATCTGCCGCCAGACACATGCGGTTGACATGGTTCCTGGCCGCTGTGAGAAACAAACAGCTTACCTTCAGCAAGGTTAAAAAACATACAACCAAAGCAGTACAAAAATGAGGCTGACAAGATACAAGATCTAGGTTTATTAATCTAAAATCTTTTTTCTTTTTCTTTACTGTTACGAGTTTTTATTAACTTCAAATTTGTAAACATTCATTTTGGTTATTGGCTGGCTGATCAGGCTGGACCCCCCCCCCCCCCCCCCCAACTTCACAAAACACTTTCAGCAGCTATGCATTCAGCAGCTATGTCATCATCCCCCCCCCCCCCCCCCAGTTACACTCATCTCAGTTGTCTGTTCCCTCACCACCACTAAAAAAGAACAAAAAATTATAAAACAACCCAACAAAAAGTGTAGGATTCACTCACCTCTGTTGTCTAGGGCATTCATCACAAGGGTAAACTGTTTGAAGAAGTTTACATCATAGTCTGGGCTAAAAAAAAAAAAAAAAGGAAGAGAAAAGTTTATATCATAGTCTGGGCTAAACAAAGAGATAAAAGTTTATATCATACTCTGGGCTAAACGAAAAGAGAAGAGTTTAGTCTGGGCTAAACAAAAAGATACAAGTTTGTATCATAGTCTGGGCTAAACAAAAAGAGAAGAAGCACTGAAAAAGGATATTTATGAATAACCAGATTCCAAAAGAGCAACCATTTTTTTCCACAATGCGTTTCAACCCGACTACACATGCGACACAGTGAACACTGGATTGAGTAGTACGGCATCAAAAAACAACAGCAACAACACAAAATCCATTCTATTATCTAAATCAAAAACAGACTTGGAATTCTAATCTAAATAATCTGAAACCAACTTGAAATTCTGTTTTCAGTCTAAAAGGAAAACAAACTTGTCTCTAGGTAACACACTGCCTCAACAGACCCAGACATGCATGCATAATAATAGTAATGAGGATTTCTAGAGCGCCCATCTACCACACTAGGTGGCAGCACAGGGCGCTTTACAATAACACTAACCACACACATGCATGCACGCACGCGCATGCACACACACACACACAAACACAGTGTCGGACGAGAGAATGGGCAGGGCTGTGAGAAACAGTTTAGAAACAGTTATTAAACAGGTGCGTCTTGAGGGCGGCTTTGAAAGAGCAGGTAGAATCAGTGGCGGAGTGTTTGAAGCAAATTGTTCCAGACAGATGCCATACAAAGGGAAAAGGTTCAGTCACTTTCCCTCACCTCATGACACTGTCATGGTATGCTGTAATGTCCACATCTGGGTTGAATTTCAGCACACTTTCCTTCGCCACCTGCACACCAAAAAACAGTGTCTAGGTCCCCACAGATTTCATCTATGTGCATTCATGCTACAGTGAACAGAAATATAGATGTTACCTGTGCCACACTAGACACACAAATGTGGTCAGGATCTGCACTGATAGTGACAGTTATAGTAATACATGACTGTCAATAATCTTCAAACACAATACTTTGACATGGTTAATCTGTAATAAACAGTTCTGATGTTTGATTTTAAAGACGGATATACTGGAAGCTGATGTCTGACTCTGAAATGTTGTATTTCAAACAGTCTACCCAACATGAAACTATTATCCACTCACTCATGGTCTCAGCCAAGCCTGAAAATACATCACTCTGCTTTACACATGTCAGATTCAGTGTGCATGATGTACATCGCACTAGTACTACATGTCACATGATATAATCCTTGTAACAAAAGAAACATCTTGAAAGTTAAACCTGACTGCACAAGAACTTTCATAATCACAGGCATTAATCAACTTGACATTTTTTATTTTTTTTGACAGTCACGTAGTTGCAATATTCAAATTTGGAAAGGTAAAGCCTCTACTGTCTATAAGTAAAACTGGTAAAAAACGTTATAAAAAATGAAAAAAATAAAAGTTCCATGAATGTAAGTATTGTAACCACTAGTCTGAAATATATTACTTGTACAGGTATGTGTTAACAATAACAGTTAACACTTTAATTAAAATCCCTTTTTATTTTGGGGAGGGTGGGGGAGTAACAAACTGTAACAGACTTATAGCTTCAGGGCAACTGACAGGGCAACTGACAGCATTATATTGTGCATCAAAAACACTGCTAAATATGTTTCACATTTTTTATATATATGAGCCTGTGACAAAAGGTGCTCCCGCTTAACCCGGGTATGTTTGTATGCTCCTATTTATTTTCGTCTTACTAGAGTTACATGAAACTGTGGTTGCTTTTATTCAGTATGCATTGATGAGTAGTTAAAGTAAAAATTGGCAGCTTTGGTCACCAAGAAGAGGATTAAAAACAAAAATACTTGACGAAAATCGACGAAAAGCGGCTTCCGGAAAGTGGGACAACGTGGGTTGTTTGACTTCAGCTCAAAACCGCAACTAACCAGCTGAACTATTCTTCACAACTTGTACACCATTTGACTACTGAATAATCTAATTTAGTATCCAGTCGAATTGCAAGCCATGCGTGACGTTTCATAACCAAAAAAACGAAACTGAAAATACACTGGCCGTTCGTAACGGACTGTGTCCAAATTTCCCGTAAGTTTAAAGATCGTCTGCTACCGTCCGCCATTGCATTCACTGCGGACCTTCGCTTCTCTTATTTGCATATCAATCGCGCACCGAAAGCAGTCGATGTTTTTACTGGGGGCATTTCCGTGTTTCATTTTTTTTACCCAGACGTAAAAAATCTGAAACTTTGTCCATTTGTTACGAACAACCTTTTGCAAATTTTATCGGCATCGCAAACATTTAATTACTGCTGACCGCTTCTAAAACTACCACTGGCCTTCCTGTTGACATCACATGGCCGCTTGTCGCTGACAATGGTTTCGTCGAAGGGGTGGCGGTGAGTATTCTGTGTCCGGTTATTTTGTTTTGTTACGAATGTCCTAAATGTTACGAACGACGCACATAAGTGTCGAATTTCTGTCCTCATCATATATTTTCCCAAACAAATGCTTTCTTAGCCCCTAGTAAGTGATATAAATGGCACTGGTAGTGTGCTTTGTTTACTTCATCGTATTATGGCGGGAAGGGGGCAATTTCAGATTTTGGACACAGTTTGTGACTGTGTCTGTGTTACGTGTGTCCAGATGTCTTTTCTTACGTTAGTCTGCAGTCCGTCTATGTCTGTAATTATTGCTGATTTAGGTAAGCAGTCGATTTAAAAGTTGAAATGGCTCACAGCTTACTTACCCTTCAAGTGGTTGTTTACAAACTTTTACGTCTGACTGGAGGCTTGTGCATATTAAACAAGTACTCTGTAAACTTTGTAGCAGGTGAACGTGACATGGGCACAGTGCTACCCCCCATCCCCCTTTCCTTTGTTTTGCAGTCTTAATTTTGTTTCCTTTCCGCATTACATGTAATAGTTGACTTGCCACTGTAAATTTATTTTTATTTTTATTGATTAACTGTGCATGAAGGCCGACTTTGGGGGCCGGTGGAGGGGGGGGGGGGGGGTGAAGATTGTCTTACAATTTATTATAAAAATTGTCACTGCTCTTGTATAAATAAAGACCTTTGGTATGTAAGGGCACTTTAGGATTGTTACAGTCCAAAGTACATGTATCATTTTTCTGGTTTCCTTTTTTACATACTGAAAAAATTAATACAGGTATCTGACTTAAAGATGCCATACTTTGTGACCTGATCGCATTTTTAATGTGTTGTTGTTTTTCTTTTAGTTTTAGTAAGCATACATTAGATGACGTCTGTCTGTCCCTGGTATTCAAGTCTGTATTAAATTCTGTTACTTTTGATAACTGTGGCAGGTTCTGGAAGTGTGCCAAGCAGAAAATCATGTATGGATCCAGTTCTTCACACACAAAAAGGAAGCATGTTCTTCAGGCTGTCACCACCGGACTTATCTTATTGGGATTTCTTGATTGCAAACAGAAAAAAAGTTTCCCTGACACTGAGTGCAAAGTGAGGCAGCAGTTTTTCACTGACAGTGATTGACAGGTTTAGTTTGAAAGGATGTCGTTTTGTGTGTGTGTGTGTGTGTTTTTTTGGTGTGTTTTTTGGGGGGGGTCTTATAAATTGTCCTAAAGTTTTAATGTGATCTGCATGTTCAGAAAGTCGCTCCTTTAACCTGTCATATCATACTGTTACTGTGCCTAGATTCACTACAGTTGTGTGCTGTTTGTTCAGTCTGGGTGAAATAGTATCTTGGTTTTCATAGACTGTTTCCACTGCCATAGTGTTACGTTCGTCCACTTAAACAAGCTGGAATGTGTGAATATGCCTCCTGCCTTGCATTTTTTTTGTATTTATCATTACAGTGTATACTATGAAATAAAGTGTTCCTTGTTTGAAAACTTTACTGAAGTTGTTATGTGTTTGAAATGATTATTTGTAGAACTAGATTCTTGAGCGCAAAATTTGGACACAGTGATTACATAATACTTACATTTAAAGCAGAATTTGTTTGTCCTGCCTGCTCTGATTTTATTACTAGCAGCTACTTAAATGCACCAGAAGCATTAAAATTGCATACAAATGGTTTTTCTCTGTATTATTATGACATTCACTGTGTCCATTGTTACAAACGGCCACACCTGACCTGACCCCAGTTTTGATGCCATACAGCACACACTTGGATCAAAACCATTTTTTGATGATGGAAATAGTTACTTGAAACATACCACTTTCTAATGGTAAGACTGAAAATAGCTTACTGGGAGTTTGATTTTGAGGCAGTGTGTCCCACTTTAGATCACGACCTTTTGTCACAGGCTCATATATATAATTATATATATGATTAACTGTATTCTTGATTTTTTTTATAGCAAAAGCAGTTTTATACTTTTAAAGTTTTATGTTATTAGTATTTCTGTATTGAACATGACAAACTGAAAAAGAAAGAAAAAAAACAACAACAACCCACCAGTAACACTAATATTGTAATAACACTTTTTAACAGATTACCTCTGATTTTGATTTGCCCACATGCTCCTTTCTGAACAGGAACTGTCTGTTCAGATTACTGACGTCAATAGTGTCAAGGTCAATCTGAAACAGAAAAAAAAAATGGGAGGCTTATAAAAAAACTACACCTGCAGACATTTCCATTATTCCACTTTCCAGTACACTGTATCTGAGTTTTGATGGTGCAAGGGACACAAAGTTAGTACACGTCTAATTCTATACTGTACTACTACTAGTGGTACAACTACAACTTGTACAGGTAGTAAGAATGGTAATGATGTTGTTACTTGTTTGGTGCTATGCCCCCTCCCCCTCCACAAACAAAAATTATAATAATATAAAACTAAAAAACTGCAACCAAGAATGAAACACACACACACAAACACAAATGCAATGTTGCTGATTATATTTATAGCAGACTAGACTACTTCACTAGCCATCTTCCCTGTACATACTGCTTGAAATCAAAATAACCTATGTGGAGAAAGCTAAAAAAAAGTATAAACCCATGCATTTTTTTTTTTTTTACAGACAGCACAAGTGGGCTCAGCAACTCTGCCACAGTGTTTTTTTTATCATTAATCTTAAGGCTACAGGTCTAAATGAAACAGCATGCTCAGGGAAATTATCCAGCAAGAAATATTAACAAGTATTTGACAAAAGGTCAACAGGAAATGGAATCATCTTCTCTGTCAGAATGTATTCACATTTCATGATACAATTTTGTGGTCACTTGGCGACGCTGAAAGTGTAAGTGTTGAAATCAGTGGTGAGGATTTAAAGTCCTTGTCAAGGCTGGGTGAAACTTTTCAAGTTTTAAGTTCTTTTAGTTTTAAGTTTATTTCCATTTAACCACTGTGCATACTTCTCAATGTCAGTGCCTGTCACACCTCAATGAGCACAATGTCTACTATTGTACCAAGATCAAGAATAAGATCACTGTGCATGTTAAGAACCATGTCCACATTTCCATAGCAATGCAGAGCTTTCAGTGTTTCATTTCCAACAAAGAACTAAGAAACAAAGAACGCATACGCACTTGTGGTACATAAAAACTCATAAAGACACAAGTCACAACACATAAATAACAATAAAGAACTAAGAAACAAAGCAGGCATACACACTTGTGGTACATAAAGATTCACAAAGACACAAGTCACAACACATAAATAACAGACTAACAAAGAATATGGACTTGAAAATTCCCAATGGAAGAAAAGTCATGTCATTCTCCCCCCCCCCCCCCCCCAACCGAGAGCAGAGCATCCATGTATTATTATATCATAATGTATCATTGTATGACTATACTTTTTGTCTCAGCTTAAATATATTTCCTTCTTTTTTCTTTATTTAATACAATTCTCATGGTTAACTGAGCACCACATTAGATCAAGCTACAACAGTAAATTTCTTCAGTGCAGTTGTGGACTTTGTGGTGCTTTCCAGTTTCTGGGAATCTGAAAATAACTTTTGACAGGGAAACGTGAGGATCTTGTCTATCACCATAATATGTATCGCTGATGGTATGACTATGAGTCAGATGTGTGACAGTCAATGCGTTTCACCTTTTGGCATCGTCAGATAATCTCGTAAAAGTTAAACTGCTATGATTAGTAGGACTATGAACTAATGAAGAAGACGCCTGGTGCATCTTGGCCATAAACAGGAGCCTTGGAAAAAGTGTCGCCGTCCTTCACACTATTACACTAAATTACACTGTTCAGAAAGTTAAAAAGAGCCGTGGGCTTTCAAACAATGCTTGAGACTTTCGGCTTCTGTGTGACATTTGAACAGCTGGACTGCTACTGCTAGTGTACTTGAGCGCACTGTTTCATGTGGTCTTTGTGCAGGCAGGAAAAGACAAAAGCGGATTCTGGGCAAGTGTAATATTACTAATAATCACACAAAATTTGGCTTGAATGAATTACCACTTCAATAGTCTTGAATCCTGTCAGTACAAGATTTTTTAAAACCTCACAACCAATGCCACCGGCACCCACAACTAAAATTTTGCTGTTTTGCACATTCTCAGGAAGGCTTCCTTGCAGAACACCTTTCAAGGCGGCCGCCATATTTCGCTTTGAAGAACGTCGCGGAAAAATCAAGCGGCTTGATGTTGATTGGTCAATTTAATGAAAACTGGTGTACTCTTAAAATATTTTTTATTTATTCGTACACCATTTTATTTATTCGTACACCATTTAACTGCTTTAAAATTTAAAGGTTGTTCTGGATTGTCGTATGCGGCTGGAACTCTTAATAGTGCTGAAAACTGCGCCTTGTAAAAAAAAGTCGGTTATTTATTAGAAATATAAAAGAGCGCGTCACAGATGAATGTTGTTCCCGGGAAGTTGTAAACTTGTTTACTATGGTCATGCTCGTGGACTCTCTTCGGTTATAAATCAAGCATTACATTTGTTCGAAGAGATCAGTCGTGGAAGAATGTCCTCATCCCCACAAAATTCAGTGGCTGGGCAACAGCCAGGGAAAAATTCTGACACTTGTACGTACGCATACAGTTTACAGTTCTGTCTACTTGTTCTTTTGTTTTTGTTAATATAATATATAATACTTTAATAGGGAATTTATTCATTATAGAGCGCCTTCAGAGACTGAAAGCGCTATACAACTTAATTAAACAAAAACAGGCAATGCGCAAATACCCACTATACAAATGAATAGTATACATATATATATGAACAAATATTAATAAACGTAAACATAGGCTACAGTTTACAAAGCATAATGAAACACACTCAAATTACTCATATAGTCATGATCATGTGTGCACACACACAGTTAATAGCACTCACAAATAAGATTGTGAGTGCTGTTCATTCTTCATGGATCTGGACAAGTTCAGCCAAGTACTAACATTGTAACAACTAAGGCCATGTAAGGGGCAGTGCCAATGATGATTTGAAAGCAAAGGCAAGCTATTTTGGATACATATATATATATATATACAGTTCTCTGTTCTTTGGGGAGCCCATGCAGTTGCTTGAGAATCTGACTCTTCTCAAGAAGAGGTTTGGTGTGTTCTGCTCTATATAACTTTTTTTTTTTATAAGTATGACTATGAGATTGTAATATGATATTGTACTTACCAGTGTCAGATTTGTATGTGTGTCAGTCTGTGTGTGTGTGTGTGTGTGTGTGTGTGTGTGTGTGTGTGTGTGTGTGTGTGTGTAACACATGATGTGTGTTGGCAAGTGAACAGTGGGTTGTAACATGTATATTGTGTGTGTTTTGTGTGTGTGTGTGTGTGTGTGTGTGTGTGTGTGTGTGTGTAACACATGATGTGTGTTGGCTAGTGAACAACGGCCGGTTGTAACATAATTTTTAATTTCAGACTTCACAAGCCATCTTCCTGTGAAGCTCTCAGCCAAGGATGCTGACCAGAATCCTGAGTTTGTCAGGCTTCTTCAGCAGCTGGAGCAGCTTCTCACACCGGATGCTGTGTCAGTAGATACACAGAAAGATCTGAAACAGGTAATTTAGTTTCTGCAGCTTGACTTTGCAGGTCTCTGTAGTTAGCTGTTACTCCTTTATTCTTCATAAGTTCTTGTGTCTACTGCCATACTGGCTGATATGCCCTGTAAGTTGTCATTGATTGTCTGAACAGCAGCAAGAATCCCCATTTACTGATTTAACCCCATCAGTTCCATGGTCTGAGAGTTTAAATACATCATGTACACAGCATAAAATAAATTTAGAAAATTATTATGAAACTGGTTTAGTTGTGGTTATGTCAAAATTATCGCGTTTGAAATTCATTTTGTCTCCGGTTTAACTTTAAAAACCACACACACACACACACACACACACACACACACACACACACACACACACACACACACACACACACACACACTCCCCCAAGTGGAGAAAGAACTGATGTGGTTAAATGTGGATACTGCCAGAATGCCACCTTAGTTTTATTACTTTTTGTTTGTCTTTGGGTTGTCATGTAGCGCCCTCTTCTCTCTCTCGCATGCTTTTTTTTCTCTTTTCTTCCCTTTTCTGGGCTGATGCTTTAAAACACAAAATTAACTCTTTCATCCCTGAAAACCGCTACAGCGGTTGAGAGAATCTTTCCCTTCATTCCTGAGAACCGCTAGAGAGGGGCAGGCATAAACACTCCCTTCCTTCCGGCCGGCCGCTGCAGCGGTTCTGCCTTTGAAATCCGCGCCTATCTGTCACATGGTCAGCACGTCAGTTTCCCCCTGGCCAGTGTAACGGGACCTGAGGAATGTTTTGATAAGCCGCACAATGCTTTGATTAGCCATGCCTGGCCACTGCCAGAGTGTGGGAAAGTGTCCAGTGCACAAAATTTGTCCATTTCTAGGGATGGGGTTAGGTTATTCTGTACAGTTGGAAAGATGGCGGCGGATGAGTACAACGACAGTGATCAGTTCTCTGACAATGATGTTTATGACAATCTGGGCGAAAATGATTTTGATCTATTTGAATTGACAGAAGAGGAGAGAGCAGAGCTTGCAAATGCATTTAAAGATGATAGTGAGAGTGGTGATGAGCTGGATGATGAAAACCTCCCATTGTTTTTTACCAGCTCAGCCACATTTTGAGTGGACAGGTGGGGACACTGCTGTGACATGAGACATACCTCTGATGTCCAGTGCAGATGTGTACATAGACATAGTAAATATAGTTGTACAGACTTATATTGCAAACATTGTGCATATATATGACAGAGACGGCGCATGGATTACACTAAAATGAAACAATCATACTGTGAACTCATGCTTCCTACTCTTGTGCAAACCGTCACCTTTTCATCACCATTTCAAGGACACAGACAATGTGACAAACTGAATTTCTGGAGACAGTTTCTATGTGGATGTTATCTGGGACATCAGACTGTAAGTAGGGAGCATGTTCCATTTCTCTTGGCATATTCTGTGGGCCTGCAAAACATTGGTTTCATCTGTTTGTCTTAAAAAAGGTATGTGTCACCTTTATTTGCACCTGTGTGTCACCCTCCTGGTGACAGTGACTCTGAAAGTGTGACCATTGCCTTCTGACTTCATTTACCTACACAGCGATATATAGGTTGCCATGGTTTTACTAAGAGCTTGCAGACACAGATGACTCAAACCCACATACCCTCTTTCATACATTTTTTCCTTAAGAAAACCCAGGAATGAAAGGACTGTTATGTACATAGGAATAAGGGGAAGTAATGCCAAATAGGAAACAGGGATGAAAGAGTTAAAAAAAAAAAAAAAAAAGGATTAAAAAAAGAAGAAAAATAAAAAAGAGGAACAGATCTGTATTATTACTGTTAAAATTTTAACAGTCACATGCCTGTTCTGTGGTACCAGCTTATCATTGACCAAAAGCCATTTTGTAAATTACAGTTTTTATGCACGAGTTATTTGTCAACACGTGCACAACACGCACACTCTGCCTTTCTGTCTCTCTCTCTGTCAATCAGTATTATATAAAATATACATGTTGTGTAGCTGTAACTCAAGTTAAAAACATTCTTCATGTGTTTTATAGGCAGAAGAAACACTTCGACATGAGAAACACTCTTGGCTGCAGTCACACATTCTGCATCGTGAACTGCAAGAAATCATCCTGGACTATGATATCAGAAGCCGTGACACATCACTCAGCACAGCAGACCGTGAGGTAAAAAGAAGAGTGGATTCAACAGTTTTTTTTATTTTAAACTCTGAGCAATGGACAGCCCTTTGAATTTGATGCACCCAGTTTTCTTCGGATTCTTTCGCCCATTTTATGTGCTGGGGATTACACTTGGAGAGCAGCTGTTGAGATGAAATCTGTTGTTTTCTGTATAGCAACCACAGGCCAGTCTTTTTCAGATTATCATTGTTCTGTTTTTGCCAAGGGTTACAGTACACTCCAAGCTTCACTTTCCGGCACCTACCTCCAAACTCTGCCAGAACTGGTTACCTCACTGAAGGGGTGCTCTTTATTTCCATGCAGCTTGTCCACCAATGCTGTCAGCGCCCTCCAAAAACTTTGGGTGCTAATGGAAGCAACATAGCATTAAAGCATGCAAGTGAACATAGGCACATCCATCACAGTTAAAAAATGAGTTCCCGCTCAATTCAGATGATTTTGGTTTTATTTGTTATGGCATAAGCTATGTGGATGGTTATAAATGAAACACCTGATGCACTTTGAGTTGACCCTGACAAGCTTACTGCTATTTGAACACTAAGGAGAAACTGCCAGCTACCTGACAGTTTTCAGAGAGATATGGTCTAACCAGTTATGGCATTGGTTTGAGGAAGGCAGCTGTAAACCGGTGCTTGGAGTTTGGGGTTACAATATTCTTGGAGTTGGAGAGCCTGGAGTTTGGGGTTACAATATTCTTGGAGTTGGAGAGCAGCTCTCAGAATAAACTATGTGGTCTTCTGCATAACATCCACAGGCCAGTCTTCTTCAGATAATTTTTTTCCAAATTGGTTACACTTGGAGAGCAGTGCTAGAATTGAAAATCTGAAATCTGGTAGCTGCTTCTTAGCATCCGCAGGCCCATGCAGCTTTTCTTGCAAAGGGGGCAGGCACTGGCCAGATCTCCCTCTGCAACTTTGTCCTCATCTGACCCGTTGCAGCTGACAGGACGTTAAAATCCACAGGATGTTAAAATCCGTTTGCCAGTTGCCCTCAGCAAATTTGTCCCAAAGTGACCCTGTTCCGCTGACAGGACATTAAAATCCAGTTACCAGCAACCCTCAGCAACTTTGTCCCGAAGTGACCCTATGCGACTGACAGGATGTTAAAATCCAGTTACCAGTTACCCTCATCAGCTTTGTGCTCAGGTGACCCTGTGTGGCTGGCAGGATGTTGAAATCCAGTTACCAGTAAACCTCAACAACTTTCTCCTAAAGTGACCCTGTACGACTGACAGGATGTTAAAATCCAGTTACCAGTTACCCTCATCAGCTTTGTGCTCAGGTGACCCTGTGTGGCTGGCAGGATGTTGAAATCCAGTTACCAGTAACCCTCAACAACTTTCTCCTAAAGTGACCCTGTACGACTGACAGGATGTTAAAATCCAGTTACCAGTTACCCTCAGCATCTTTGTCCCAAAGTGACCCTGTTCAGTACCAGCAACCGCAGCACTTCCAGCAACTCTTGACTCTGCAGTCCTGGAAGATGTGCTGTGTGGTCTGTTCTGCTTCTTCACAAGGGCAAATGAGGGATGGCACGAGGCAGAATTGCTTCACAGGGATGGGCCCAGTTGTTAGTTACCATTACCATGGATATATATATCATAATGTATGATCTATGTTGCCCAAGCAAAGGGCACTAACTCAGTAACTGGTGCAGTAAGTGGCAGGAGGGAGTGTGGCACTGTCGGAAGTTTCTGAAAGTTTGGTTCTTTAGTACAATAATTAGGTAATGTGTTCATTTGGGGGATTTGGGGGGGTATCCCCCTTCCCACTTACACAATTTCTTTAATGTTTATTTGCAGTTTAAAGAGATTCTTGAACAGTGTCTGAACTATGCTGAAGCAGGAGACTACCTGTCCTTCACCCCTGATCCCAGCAGCAAGGTCAGCCTCTTTGGGCTCTCTCCAGGTGATGTTCAAGCCAACAACCCATACAAAAAGGTGCGTTCAGCTGGAATGTATTGACCCATCGACCATTTATTGACCACTTGTTGCTCAGTGTTATATTTGTGCTCAAACTGTTAACTAAAAAATAAAAAAGCACTGCACATAGTTATGAAGAGATGGCAAACAAGTGTGCAACAATCAACAGCAAGAGAATCAAGAAAGCTTCGATGCATGGACTGAATTGACTGAAAAACTACTGTGATTGTATGATGTTACTTCCCATGCCTATTGACACTAAATTACAGGACCTGCAGCGCTTCTTTGCCTGGGGTTCCCTTTAAGGACAGAAAGTCAGTGGGCTTTCTTCGAATAATAACACCGGATCACAGTATTCAACTGTATAAATTGTCACTCGTATCAAACCATTGAACTGATTTTTGATCATTTAACACCAAACATTTTGCATGAATACGCTTCTGTGTAAAAACTATCATTTAGTCTTCTTGGATAGAGCTTGCCTTGTTGGGGATTCAGAGTATTTAGTGAAGCAAACAAAAAGTGGGTTTATTGTAAGGTTTTATGTTGTTTTCTCTGTGTCCAGCACATTCCTTCCTTGCAACAGAAGCTTATTCCTGAGCTAGAGGACAGGCTGATGAGGCGGTGTGAGAATCTGGTCAGCGTGCATCATGCTTCTACGTTAACAGGTCAGAGAAGGTTTGCCCCTGACCAAAGGCCACTGCATCTGAAACTCATCTGTTCATGATATGGATTTTATTTGAATGAGCCCCTTTGCCAAAGACAGCATTTTTAGAAACTCGTCTGTTGGTGTCTGTTTTCATGAAAATAGCCACTCGCCAGACACTGCCCTTCTGTTCAGTTTTGAAAACTCATCGGTTCATGTATTATATTTCCATGTAAATGAACCACTTGCCAAAGACCACCCCTCTGGTAAGACCGTAGTTTTGGAAACTCATCTGTTCATATTTATTTCCATGGCATGTAAATGAACCCTCCAAAGATCCCCCACCACCAGGACCGTATTTTTGGTCAACTCATCTGTTCATATTTATTTCCATGTAAATGAACCACTCGCCAAAGGATGCCCCGCTTTTAAGACATATTTTTGACTTTGTGTGTTCTTTTTATCGGGGTGGGGTTGTGGGGGTGGGGTTTCTAGTGTATGAGGTGTCAGGCTGGACTGAAGTGAAACAATTGTGTTGTGCAGACAGCAGTAACCTGTAGGTAGACTGAAGTGAAACAATTGTGTTGTGCAGGCAGCAGTAACCAATGACTAGTATCAGGTAGAGTGAAGTGGAACAGTTGCGTTGTACAGACAGCACTTGCCAGTGTCAGGTAGACTGAAGTAAAACAACTGCATTTTGCAGGCAGAAGTAACAGTTGCGTTGTGCAGATGGCAGTAACCTGTCGGTAGACTGAAGTGAAACAGTTGCGTTGTGCAGATGGCAGTAACCTGTGTCAGGTTGACTGAAGTGAAACAATTGTGTTGTGCAGACAGAAGTAACTTGTGTCAGGTAGACTGAAGTAAAACAACTGTTGCACTGTGCAGACAGAAGTAACCTGTGTCAGGTAGACTGAAGTAAAACAACTGTTGCACTGTGCAGACGGAAGTAACCTGTGTCAGGTAGACTGAAGTGAAACAACTGTGTTGGGTTGTGCAGACAGCAGTAACCTGACAATGGCCAAAGCCTCCCAGCTGCCAGCCATGGTGGAGAGGTCGCTGAGGGTCATCGAGGAGGAGAAACAGCAGCTCAAGCATATGAAGGAGAAGCGAGAAAAACAGTTCTGGACGTACTTCCAGGTGCTGTCATTTTCCATGCTTGGCGGTTTCTCGTGTTCCCTCCCGTGTTCATGGTGCTGTCATTCTTCAGAAGGCGTTTGATAAAACTGTTAATTTAGTTCAAACTGACGATGCTCCAGTTTTGAGAGCAGCTCCTGATGGATCATTCAAGGCTATCCCCACTTGATTGTCTGTCAGTGGACCTGTCATATGATATAATGACAATGAATCTTTATCTGTGTCTCGACTCAAATGAGCACAAAGCGCTTACACTCAAACTAAATAAGATAAAAACCACTACCATTCTCTCTTGCAAATACAGACACGCATGCACACGCACAAGCATATACGCTTGCACACCATACATACACCACGCACATGAAAGCCTGACTGAGGAATTCAAAGTACAGTCAAAAGGTGTTATTGTCCCCAAAGTAAGTGTTTCAATTATTATTGTCCCCAAAGTAAGCATTCCAAATTTCAAATGTCCATTGTTACAGTCAAATTTAGTGAATATTTTTGATTTACTAAGTATTAAACAAATTATTTACAAGAGATACTTCTACTTTCAACAAGGAATCATTACCAAAATGCGATCTACAAGAAAGACTTTTCCCAACAGAGAGTATTCCTTACGGAAAAAAATATCTGCAAGATACACCTTTTGCACCAGCAAGTATTCATTATATATTCTGCTGGACTTGTCCTAAAATATTTTGATGTGCTTATAGTTTCTGACTAAATGGTGAAAGCTGATGTTCAGGGTTACACTGTTTTTTTGACTTTACTAGTCATCACAATGAGCCTGGTGATAGATACCTTTGGTCACATGCACTACAGTCTTTAATGCTGACCCTGATAAAACCCGGTATTAACCTTTGACACAATGTTAGGAGACATGCAGCATTCTGGGTATTTCTTTGTGATTGGTTATTGCATCATTTGCCTGGTTTTGTTTACGAAGATGTGTCAAATCGTTCCAGACACTGCTGGATTCTTTGGGCATGCTGGAGAAGATGGTGAACCAGTATCGCTTAGGAAAGCAGTCCCGGTACAACACCATCAGCACAGAGTCCCTGGTGGCACGCTGCGATGCCATGTGCCTCAAAATAAAGTCAGTAGAGCTTCCTGATTTAAAAAACAAAAATACAGCTGTTATTATTATCGATTGTTTTTAAGTTTTATGTAGCAGAGAACAGGAAGTAAGTAAGTAAGTGGGCGTAGAACACCATCTTACTTACTGTTCTCTGCTCTCAAGCAGACTCACTACACTTCACATTTTAAGTGCATGCTGGGTTATGTCTCCATAAACCACCAGCATCTGACAGGGACTCCAGGGCCCTGCATGCATGATCTTGCATGCTGTTCAGGTGAGCTGTCATCAGAGACAACAGTGGTGATCTGTGATCTCAGATTCATCAAAGGTTCCATAAACATGCTCTTTAGGTGCAGGGTATGGTAGGCCCAGATTCTGGATCTGATTCACTGTGATTTACTTCTGAACACCCACGCGATGTCTACAAGGCCATCAGGTGTGAAAATGATAACTTAGTGACGTCTTAGCGGTAATGGCCTTGTAGAGATCACTAGGGTGCTGCCGAAGAAAAACGCAACAAATCATGTCCAGAATCTGGGCCTGCCATACCCTGCACCTGAAGTACAATTTGGAGCTTTCTTTTTTGTTACAGACCCCGCCAATTCAAACTTTTATTCAGACATGTTGCACAGACACCATATCAGTCACAGGTGCAAAACGAATCTGTGTTTGAAAAAGGTTGCATAGAATTATTCTTATCCACATGCACTTAGGCCACAGCAAATGTACCTCAGCTAAGTTGTAACTGACAGTGGTTTGCTGTTATCCTCTTTTCCAGGTATGTTGAGATGCAGATTTTATGTGACACCTACACTGCTGAGACCGTGGCAGCTTTGTCCAAAATCAAGTGAGCATGCAATTTTTGCTATGTGTTCAAAAGGTAATGGCGACATCCCAGTCAGTCTAAAGGTGCTCAGAGAACAGAAGTGTTTGCTTGTTTCATTTGTTTCCTCTTTTTAGGATTTGGAATTTTATTTTCGGGAAGGTAAGTTTGACCATCCCAGGAATTTACTCACTTAGGACACAGGTCTGTGTTTGATACCCGCATGTTATCAGATTCTTTTGGGGGCTATGCTCAGAATGTGGTATCTCTATTGTCAGAGTTCTTCTTCTTCACAGGCACAGTTAGTTACAGGCAGTGTGCGTCATTGTCTTTTGTTGAACATGTGACTGTTGAGAAAATTAAGAGAATTTGGGAGGTGGGGTGAGGGGGTTAGCATGAAAACTATTTTGAGATGTACACCCAGTGTCTCCCTTCTGAGCACCCAGCTTTTCCTACTTAGATTTTCACAGTGCTTTCTTCAAACACCTGCAGTTTGAATCCCCACCCCTAGCCACTTCGCCCTGATATAACCATAACGGTTTTTGTGGGCGTAAAACACCAAGTTACTTACTTAACCCTGGCCACCTTTCTTTTTGCACACCAGGGAACATCTGAGAGAAGCTACAGAAATGAAGGAGAAGGATCTGAACCGTGTGAACCTGGCCTTGCGTGCATATGCTGCTGTTGGCTATGGCTTTGATGAACTGGCTGACGAGTACGGGACATTGATGAGAGATATGGAGAACAAGGAGTGGGCGCTGGATGAGCTAGCCAAATCAAACTGAGTGTGAATGCAGCGGTGTTTGTGTCTGTGTGAGAAAAAAACCCAACAGAATATAGTTGAGAAGCAGGGATCAGTCAAGTTCTTTGTGTTATGTTTATTTTCAAAAACTGGTTTATACTTATTGTTAAAAAAAAATTTGCTAGCAAAAAATAGTTAAATCATAGCAAAACACAGTTAAATCAAGACGCACCAGGCAAGTACACAAACAGTAAGAGGAGTATATTCTCAGTCGACTCACATTCAGAATGTATGGAAAAGAAGAGCAAATGCTCAAATGACTCCCATTCAAAGGCTTTGTTGCTTTATATTTAATGCCCAGTCAACCATGCAGGTTATATGGTAATGTCCATTCAAAAGAAAAAAGATGCAATAACAGTAGAAGAGCAAACATTCAGGACCAGCATTAAAAACACACACCAAAGTACATATATGCACATGGCTTTGTGTATTTATATCAATATTAACACACATTTTGGACTAGATCTAACAAGAGCTTGCAGAGAAAATGTGTTTTTCCAAGTAAAATGACTTGATATATACTTATCGCAACCTCCTATAAGGAGTTACCTCCCTTACACCAAATGCCTAGCTGCATTATTTTGGGTTCCCCAAGCTACCCAAAATTATCGTCCTTTAATACTACACTGAGTGGCCTCCGCCTGACACCAGGGAGTGTCCCCTCTATAAGACCCACAGAGGATTTCCCACTGGCCAGTTCCTTTTAGAAAGAAAACGTTTCAGCTTAATATTTCTAATGCCACACTGACCTTGAGCTGAAAATGGGCCACAGTCATAAAAAAAAACACACATTGGTAATGTGAGCAGGTGAAGCCCATGATGGTCATATTGTAAAGTTTGAAAGGCCTTGTTCAAACCAGTGTCCAAGAAACCATAACATGTAGACTTTTGCCGAGTCACAAAATATGTCCAACGTGTTGCCCAAGTACACACCACAGTCCCCAAAAGACGAGACGGAAATGATTCTCACAACTCCAAAAGATATTCAGAAAACACAAACTTTCCCTTCTTCCATCCAAATGAATGGTTGTGATACAGCTTCATCTACATCTGTCCAGAATTCAGGTGTCGCTCTTGATCAAACTCTCTTTCCAGCAACACCTATCCCGTACGTTAGACTTGCTATCTCAGGCTCTGTAGAATTAGTTCTGTCTGTCACTATCTCACCCATGATGCTCTTATCTGCACTTTCATTTTGTCTCATATTTATTACTGTAATTCATTTCTTGCTGGGTGCCCCAAAAATCTGATCTGTAAATTTCAGAAAGTTCATAATCTGTCATTCTGTCATAACATTCTGTCAAACTCATCTGTCATTCTGCCAGGTCTGACCACATATCTCTGATCCTTTGTGCTCTACACTAGCTTCCTGTTGAATCCCATATTCAATCAAAATAATTTCTTCTTACTGTTAAATCACTGACCAACCAGGCCCCTTCCTATCTTCTCTGATCTCATTCAGCTGCTGTACATTCCATCTGTCTGTGTGTGTGTGGGGGGGGGGAGGGGGGGGGGGGGGGAAGGTGCACACATTGGAAGAGATGAGAAAGATATTGAATGAAGTGTTGTGTGCTTGTTTATGTAATTAGTGGGGTTCATCATGCTTTTTGTTATGTGTCTATTTTATCAACCCTACTGTTTTTGTATTGTGCACTTAGGCTCATGTCCGGTGTAAGCTCCTTATAAATACTCTTACATTGCATGTTGTCCATGCAGCTATCAAACCATACAAAGGTCTGAATTCAAAGAACAAGACTTCATCAAAAAAAAAAACACAGCTTATGTTAAAGCCACTCTTAATGTAGCTTTGCCTACTTGGCAAAGATGTCTTCAATCACTTCAGTTCAAAATACTGAAACAGTGGACTCTCAACACCCAAATCTTCAGCATTTTTCTGCAGAAACAAATCCTTTCTTTTCTTTCTAATGTCTTGCAACTGGGATCAGATGTATCCTGGGGCATGTGCTGATGCCCCAACTGGCAATAAAAACTTCAATCTTCAGCCTCAGTGGCAGCACTTTCTTCTTCCTCCATCCAAAGCTTGAGATGCTTCGCAGTAAATGATGACCGATGACCTGGTCATGTCTGATAAACTGACCAGCCAAAACATGATCTCCAAAAGTCACATCTTTTATGAAGTCATGCATTTTTAACACTCCTGCAGTGAACACACGTGAATGTACACTCACATGCACATACACAGGCATGTTGACACACGCATGCATGTACACACACACACACACACACACACACACACACACACACACACACACACACACACACACACACACACATGCAGTACACACAAATGCATGTAAACACATGAACATGCACACACACACACAAAGTGGTACCAACTATATATATAAAAAATTGACCCTGTACTAAATCAGCAAGCAAGGGAAAGAAAGCTCTTGAAAGACATCTAACAAACACAACAACAAAGACCCGAGTTGCCTACGGTAGCTCTCACCTTGCATGTGTGTAAACATCAGGTATATAAACTCCACCAGAGGTACATCCTGTACTGATTTATTTGCATCACCTAATGACTACAAGACTAAAAAATAAAGCTGCACTGAAAATGTGATTTTTGTGCAAAAGTTTACAATGAGTATGTCCCCTGAGACAGATATGAGGATTCCTTCTTTCATGTTTAGTATGCAGCATGTATCAGCAAATCCTCTTATTAGTATTAATAGTAACATGATCACAACAAAAAGAGAAAACCAATATATAAAAAAATCAACAACAAAAATCACACACATCTGTAGCTTTATGGGTTTGCCCAGTGTTGTTTTTCATGATTATTTAGGGAAAAAAAAAGACATTTTGATAAGCTCTAATGATGAAATGCACTTTTAACAGAGAAACAGGATTTCTCTGTTCAAAAAAGGAAAAAAGAAAATGGCACCAAACAGGCCACTCCATACAAGCAAGTATATCTCGTATTCCCACTACAAGAAAGTTCGGAACTAGTTTGGCCTAGTGGTAAGGCATTAGGCTCTTAAACAGAGGGACCTTGGTTCAAATCCGCTTCGGTTTTCCTTCCTCTTCAAAAGTTGTGGTCTGTGGATACTGTCTTGTGACTTTGTCCCTCACAGTTATGAAACATTAAAATGGCTCTCATCATTGCCCATCATAATGCAGGAGTCATTCTGGTGGTGACGGTGTAGCGATAGGTATATAATCTACCTCTCCCCCCACCTCCATACCCCCCCCCCCTTCTCCCATCCGTAATAAGCCTTACGGTTTCTGTGGACACTAAACACCATGTTTATTTACTTCATTACAAGACGTTTGCTGGTTTGGTGTAGTGGTATTGCATTAACCTGATAAGCAGAAAAACTTCAGCTCGATTCTGCTTTGGCTCTTCTTTCTCTTCAAATGTTGTGGTCTGAGGACTGACTCTGATGCTCACAATAGACGATCTTTGGAAATCCAGGGGACTGCACTCGGTAAGTGCCTACAGGCATGGCCTGTATATACACAGGTCCATGCCTGCGGGTATAGCGCAGAGTAGTCACGCTTTTGTTGGGGGTACACTGAGCACGTGGGCAAGATGACGGATACCCATAAACAAAGGCAGAAAATGCATCAGAAATGCCGATCAAGCACTCACTGTTTGTGGGGAACATGCAGATCGGACAGTAGGTTCCCCCAGCTGGTAGGCTAGTATAAATTATAATCTCCATGCCTGAAGATCTAAAACTGTCGCAGATCAGCTCTTCTCAGCTGCTGTCTCCATCCAGGGGACTTCACTCTCCCGGAGTAAGAAAACACAAATTATCTTTGCCTGTTATTTCCGGAAATCATCTATTACTGAAACAATAAAATGGCTCTCATCACTGCCCATCTTGATGCACAGAAGCATGCTAGTTGTGTCCCTTCCTGATGTATGTAAAATGTGCACAAGATATCTTCTTTATTCAGTGATGCTGTCATTTAACAGAAAATGATAACAATCATGAAAACTTTCCGGTTGGCCTGGAAAGACCTTACTGAGGAAGCAGAACAAAAAAATTACCATTCCCACAAACATTCCCTTTCTAAACAAATGGACTCCCATAAATGATCCTTTGAGCAGTCCCACTAGATAAGTAGAATGACAGCATTTTTTTTTCATGTGCTACACTGACTGAAAAACTGCACAAGCTGTAACATTCAGGTTAATCAGACAAACTTAGGAATAAAAACAACAAATTACAATATCACACACAAACTTAGGAATAAAAGCAACAACTTACAGTTTCAACTTTTGGGTGTGGGTATGAATAGAATTTCAGTTAGGATCACTTAAACATGTACTACTGCTGTGCAAAGTTTGGGACAATTAAATGATTTAACATGAGCACCCCAAGAAAATTGCAGTGAAACATTATTTTTTACCACACCCAGTTAAATGTCTGGGAGTAAAAATGATGATTACATAGACTCACATTTTTGATTGTGTCTAAAAGAAAATTAACAACAAAAAGAGAAAAAGCTTCACTTAATCAGTTAACAGTTAAGAGAAGTATTATGCTCTCCCCCCCACCCCACCCAATCATTTTCATAAACATATTGGTTTACCCAGATATGACCATAATGGCTGACTGGGCATAAAACACCAAGTTACTTACTGGTGTTTCAGTTACAAAATGCAATGCCTCAGGTGACTATAGTAAGCATAGATAGTATCAGCTGAAATAAAGGCTGTTCCAGAGATTATGTGTCCAAACAGAAGAAACAGTGACATTCATAGTTTTATCTTTATTGAACTGGTCTCATCTTCCTGTTTGAAACCCAAGCTGTGAGTTGCGCCTGTTCTGAAGTGGTCAGTAACTGCATTTACACACACACACACACAAACACATGTGCACTTGCACACACACACACACACACACACACACACACACACACACACACACACACACACGTGCACACACACAAATGCCCCCATAGAGTTCCACTCTATTCAGTTATATCCCTTTAAATTGCAATCACACTTTCAGCACAATCATTCTCATTATCTCTCTAGGTAAAGAATCAAAAAAAATACTTTAGCACTGTGGCAGCACATCTGGAGAAGGACGGGAATAACAGTTAATCATAATTATACATATATATATATATATACACTGGTACATGCTGCTACATAATGTGTTCCGATCAATTCAAAATTCTGTTTTGGAAAGTTCTGCACAAGTATCTACTTTCCTTTATCATTAATTTCCTTTATGACTTCCATTTGCCAGCCAGGTCTTGCTTTCGCTTATGATGCCAAACTAGTTTTAAAACAGATGTCCATTCAAACTCAAAAGACCACAAAACAAAAACCAAAAAATGAAACAAAGCTGACTGCTGGTGTTCTGAAGCAAGATCCAAACATACAAAAGGTTCAAAAGAACGCTGATTTTAAATACAACAACACAAAACATGGACATATTTGGGGGGGCAAACCCCCTTTTCCAAGCAATGGACTGACAGGTAAATGATGGTAAACAAAATGAAAAATTGTCTTATTTTTTATTATTATTGTAATGTACAAAAGTATTAGAGCTAGTAAAAGTAACTATGTAAAGCGCCTATGCTTAGTGGTTCCTTTAGTGTCTGGACCGTAATGTCCTTATTTGGTAAAGGCTTTTAGACAAAGGTACGCGTTTCCCCGCCGTGAGGGCACTTGGCATTCCACCCCCAAGCAGACTGCTTCCTTCCTTCTCTGTTCCAAGGTCATGAGGGAACTTTGTATTCTGATACTATCCACCTGCGTCGGTCTTCCTCTTTCTTTCATTTGCACACATCAGGCAGTCCAAGTATGCCATATTTTTTATGCAGGCTGTTTTTACTGACACTGGCTATGCCCATAGAAAAGACTTCATGTATTATCTGTCTCGACAAAGACCATTAGGGAAATGTTAGGCTTTTAACTTTTCTGACAGATTCATGGAGGTCTTTGAATTTTATTTTACAGGATTTTTAAATGGCACTGAACTGTACAATATTCCTAAAACTCTCTGTCTCGACAAAGACCATTAGGGAAATGTTAGGCTTTTAACTTTTCTGACAGATTCATGGCGGTCTTTGAATTTTATTTTACAGGATTTTTAAATGGCACTGAACTGTACAATATTCCTAAAACTCTCTGTCTCGACAAAGACCATTAGGGAAATGTTAGGCTTTTAACTTTTCTGACAGATTCATGGAGGTCTTTGAATTTTATTTTACAGGATTTTTAAATGGCACTGAACTGTACAATATTCCTGAAACTCTTGATTTTAAAATTATTCCAAAGTCATGAGCTATGAGGGAACTTTATATTCTGATACTATCCACCTGGGTTGGTCTTCCTCTTTCATTGATTTGCACCTGTCAGGCAATCCAGGTATGCCATATTTTATATACAGGCTGTTTTTACCAACACTGGCTACGCTCACAGAAAGACTTCATGTATTATCTTTCTTGGCGAAGACCATCAGGAAAACCTTAGGCTTTTATTGTTTGAACTTTTCTGACAATTCAGGGAGGGCTTTGAATTTTATTTTCCAGGATTTTTAAATGGCATTGAGCTGTACAATATTCTTAAAACTCTTGATTTTAAAATTATTCCAAAGTCATGGGGCAACTTTGTATTCTGGTACAACCCACCTGGGTCAGTCTTCCTCAATCCTTCATTTGCACCCATCAGGCAGTCCAGGTATGCCATATTTTATATGCAGGCTGTTTCTACCAACACAGGCTACGCTCACGGAAAAGACTACACATATCTGGCTCCACAAAGACCATTAGGAAAATGTTTGACTTTTAACTTTTCTGACAGATTCAGGGAGGTTTTTGAATTTTATTTTACAGGATTATAACAGGCACTGAGCTGTACAATATTCTTAAAACTCTTGATTTTAAAATTGTTCCATGGTCATGGGGCAACTTTGTATTCTGATACTATCCACCAGGTATGCCATATTTTATCTGCAGGCTGTTTTTACCTATGCTCACCGAAAAGACTTCACATAATATCTGTCTCAACAAAGACTGTTAGAAAAACGTCTGACTTTTAACTTTTCTGACAGATTCAGGAAGGTCTTTGAATTTTATTTTACAGGATTATAACAGGCATTGAGCTGTACAATATTCTTAAAACTCTTGATTTTAAAATTGTTCCATGGTCATGGAGCAGCTTTGTATTCTGATACTATTCATTCTCTGTACTTTTTACCATAACATTGTTTAGTAGAATACAGTAGTAAAAACATGATGTCTTCAGTTCTTCTATTGATTATGTTGAACGTCTAACTAACAATAACAAAGAACATAACAATTATTACTATACTGATTCTTCAACACTCCCAGATACTTGCCCTCATATAACTGCACTGGTTGATTGGGCATAAAACACCAATTTACTTACTTCCTTACTTCCAGATACTCCAGCACCAATAACTGAACCAGAATAAGCAGACAATTTTAATTTTTCATCATGTACCCGTCGGCCAGCGGCCTGCAAAAAAAGAGTTTACCCTCAACATTTGCACAGGTTTTGTGTCAACATGTTAAACTCAGCATTCTTTCTGACTGTTTGTGTGGGAGTCAAAAGATTAGTTCTTTGAGAGATTTGGAGTTCAGAAACATTTCAAACTTGTTTTCGCAACTGGATAATTTTGGAGAACAGCTTGTGGTCTTTAATTTTTCATATTAATTCACCGCTGGCCGCTTTCTGGTCAGACAGAAGAAGAAAACAGTCTGTTCTGATCTATCGGGAGGGGGCATGAAAGAGAGATGGTCCCTCACCAGGGGTCAGACGAACTGGGGTTCTAGCATACACATATAATGTACAACCTGTCCAGCGGTCTTCTGTAAAAAGACTGAGATTAATAATACACATGCACAAACAACACTAGCATCGTCCAGAGGAAGAGAAGTATTACATCTGTGGCATGGCGCTTTGCATCAAACACGATCCTCCATAACCATTCACTCAAATCCACTTCACGTTTCAGTAACCTTTGGAAAGAACTCAATACAGCCGTACCACTGAATAATGCCATTCTTGCCGATAAAACAGTGAAGCCTGAGTTCCTCTTCCTGCGGATTTTCAAAAGTCTCCACGGTAACAGCATCCCCAAACTGTGTTGACCCGTACGAAATCAAGGATACCTTGCGGACCAGGTACTGACCAAGATCACCAGTGAACTTCTTGTAGAAGTAGCGGTTGGTGGCGATGGACATGTTGTCAAAGAGGTAGCGAAGGTACATGGGATGGCGAGTGTGGCCGCTAGTATCCGTGTCACTGAACGGCACAGTCAGGTGGTGAGCAAATGTCCGCCCCATCTCTTCAGGGGGGTTGGACACAGGGGGCTTTTCTGGGAATTTGGGAAGAAAGCTGGAGAACTGCTGACGCCACCAGCCTGGGACCTGCTCAATCAGCCCACTCTCTCTGTGGCGCAAGATGTTGAGGCTTTTCACCTGTATGGATGGTTTGAGACGCCCGCCAACCATGACAGACATACAGGTGGTGAAGGAGGAGTCAGAGATGCCAATCACGTTTAGTTTGACCTGCATGGGAGCCTTGGGGGTCGTCACTTCATAGAAATGCTTTCCAACCTGTACAAAGACAAAAGAACTGCTTTGTATGCATCTTGCATAGTCAGAGGCAGGAAATCAAAATCTACTACAAACTTCCATTTCTTTCTTTAATTAAAAAATAATATGTACATGTGTACTAAATGGTACAGACACAGGTTTCCTCTGCCATTTGGCTATTTCACTGACCAAATCCTCCCGCCCCCTTCCGTCAGCCTCCACCGTCTGGAGGAGAGAAAACAACAACAAAAAACATGCAACTTTTGAAATTATTATTTTTTTAATCCCAAAGCTCCACAAAATGCAGGAGGCAGACCCTACCTCCCACATTAAAATTTCCGGCTACTAACTGGCCCAGTATCTAAAGGTCAAAGGCCATAGGACAAGGCTACAGGCGACACCAACCAGCAGCTTTACAAACATTAGAACTTTATAAACAACAACAAATCTTGGCACTTCAGCCCCTGTTTGTTTTCAGGGGAGATGACCCCCGAAGTATCGTGAGCTGCTGCTTGGGGCAGTGCTGGCAGAAGCACGGGATGGGGATGCCACAAATGACTGCCCACACACTGCAGCTGCACCACTGCAGCAAAACCGAAACAAACTCCAAACTCAGCTAAAGTAAACTCTCCATGGGTGAACCACTACCATGAAGCCACCGGTGAGTGATGAGCTCAGAAGTGACCTCTTGCATTCAGCCAGCAACACTCTGCCCACTCAGACAGATGGAGCAAACAACACGATGTGGGTCAAACAGATGAAGTAAACATAATGTGGGTCAAACAGATGGAGCAAACGACACAATGTGGGTCAAACAACACAATGTGGGTCAAAGGGATGGAGCAAACAACACAATGTGGGTCAAACAACACAATGTGGGTCAAACAGATGGAGCAAACAACACAATGTGGGTCAAACAGATGTAGCAAACAACACAATGGGTCATTCTGGTCCTTATAGGCCTACTTAAGACCAACAAGAACATTATGGCAGGCCATCCAAGATGAATGTGGGTTAATGTCATGTCACTTGATACCATACCAACTGACAGTATATATCTCAGAAACTTCAAAATCTCCCCCTGTCCAGTCCTTCCATTTCCTCACCAAATCTTATATATATATATCTTTTAATGTCATGTCATTTGACATGCACTACTCCCTTCTCCCTCGCCCTGTTATAACTGTAATGGTTGACTGGGTGAAAAAGCAGCATGTTCGTTACTTACTTACTCCCTTCTCCACAATCACCAAGAGCTTGTGGAAGAATCGATGATTCATTCCCCACCTCCACTCTACTATGGACCCCTTCTCCACCCCAACAAGGTATGCTATTTTTCTTTTCTGTGTGATGTGATCCAGCAGTCACCTCATCTTTTCCCCAAGCATATCA
This sequence comes from Alviniconcha strummeri, assembly GCA_963584105.1. Taxonomy (NCBI): domain Eukaryota; kingdom Metazoa; phylum Mollusca; class Gastropoda; family Provannidae; genus Alviniconcha; species Alviniconcha strummeri. Next base: position 3,939,254 of record OY757546.1, read on the forward strand.
CGTGTTTGAACTTGCACTTTGGATTGCACAGACCCAAGGCACTTGTCCATTGTTTAAAAAAAAGAAAAAGAAAAAAAGCACAGCCAACATGCCTTGTGGTTAAAATAGCCTCGTGTCTGGAGGTGTTTTTTGACTGATATATATACACACACACAGAGAAACAACAGTCCAAGCGTGTCCTGGTTTTGAAAACTTTTATTCCAAATGTTCACCCATGAGGGCTTTGTCAAGGCCTGCCCAGTTGTCTGGATTCTTATGATGATGTAGAGTTTCATGTCCTCGGATGTCGGTGGACATATTAGGAACAAACTGTGACCTAAGCCTAAGCATGGTTCAATGTTGCTTTACATCCACAGAAACCATAAGGTTCATTAGGATGGAAAGGCCAGGACGGCCACCTCGACTTTCACACAGCTCCCGAACTCTGTGGTGCCCAGGAGCCACAGAGAGCCTTGCTTTGCTGTACATATACATACATCAGTCAGAGGGTGGCAAGAGGTCAACCGCACCCACCTCCATAGTAAGCTCAGCAGAGAAGGTTCCAATGCCTTGCTTATGCAGCTTGCTGTACTGGAGGAAGGAGTTGCTGTGGTAAAATGCAGCATGCTCAACTCGACCGATTGTGTTCAGGAGGCGCCACATGCTTGGTTGCCCTGGAGATGACAGTGGCCAGTATGTTCAACTCTTTCAATCTTAAACATGACATGTAAAAATGTACCTGCTCACCCCTCGTATATTTCAGAGTTCAAAGAGTACCAGTAGAACTTCCAACTTATTGGATTGTTCTGCAAATCCGATATGCAAATTTGAAATAATAAAAAAAGGTTCCCCAAAGTGGTACATTTATTTTGAAAGGCACAATTATGTTTGGTTATGGACTTAGCATTTATTTTAAAAGGCACAATTATGTTTGGTTATGGACTTAGCTCTGTACTGCTAGGCTATGGCAAAAAATACGTACATTATACATCTTACACACTGCTGGGATGGCAAGGGTCAGTACTCTGAAAACCAATAATTGTTATATATATATATGTTATATGATCTGCCACACTAACATTTAACTGACATTCATAATCATTCACATAGCAAAGACCTGGCATGCTGACATGGGTACTGTACCTGTGCAACCACTGTCACTCCAGCTGATACAGGTACTGTACCTGTGAAACCAATGTCAACATAGCAAAGACCTGGCTTGCTGACATGGAATGGATACTGTACCTGTGTAACCAATGTCATCACAGAGAAAGCATGCTGACACAGGTACTGTGCCTGTGAAACCACTGTGGCTTGCTGACATGGGTACTGTACCTGTGTAGCCAATATTATCACAGTAAAAGCATGTTGATACAGTACTGTATCCGTGTATGTGCACCTATGAAACTAATGTCATCATAATGATGACCTGGTTTGCTAACTGGGTACTGTACAGTATATATGTGTAACCAGTGTTACCACAATACCAGAGTGATTCAGTAAAAGCATGTTGATATGGGTACAGCATCTGTAAAAATCAATGTTATGTCAACTGTCAGAGCAAAGACCTGGCTTGCTGACACAAATACTGTACCTGTGTAATCAACATCATCATAGCAATTTTAAGCATGCTGATATGGGTACTGAAATCAGCTTTTAAATTAGGTATTCAATAGCCTTTTAATTTGCTTTGCGCACAGCCTAACTGCAGAGTCAGTTCCTCTACATTTTCACGAAGAAAGATAGACGGTACCTGTGAAATCAATGTCAACACAGCACAGACCTAGCTTGTTGACAATGACATGACTCACGGGTACTGTGCCTGTATTTACATTATCAGAATGTTGACACAAACTGTGCAGACTCTATTAAAGTCCTTCAGACAGGACTATAAACTGAGGTCTCCTGTGGGTATACACACACTAAAAGATCACATATATGCACATTAAGTATCCAGTAGTCAATGTCAGAGCTTGGTGGATGATGCAAACACCAAAATAGCCCAGCATGCACTGAGAAAATGTCAGACTCTGGGTCTTCAAATTGCTGAAGCTGGGCACTGCAGAAAAAGAAGACACGCCACATGGGTACTGTACCTGTGTAATCAATATCATCATAGCGAAGACCTGGCATGTTGACGTGGGCCTGGTGCTGTTCTTTGTCCACCTCAATTCTCAGATTCAGTGACGGGTAGGCCCTGCAGCCAAAGAATGCACAGAATTTGTAAGTTGTTTGCAAATACTGCTTTATATTCGTTGGGCCCTTACAACAACCAGAACTGCAATAACGCTCATTCTGCTGCTTTGTATGGCAGCTGCTTTCATTTTGCCTGCTGCCATGCTGTACTGACCAACCTACGGTTAGTTCGTTGCATACAAAAAGGTCACACATTCCCATCCGAGCCATCTGATCAAACATGCTGTTGGCGGATGGTCTTCATGTTTAACCACTTTTTGCGAACTATCCGTGAACGACATAGTTCTTGTAGCATCTGAAAAATCTGTAAAGATCTGAGTAAACTTCTGCACACAGCACAATGATGTTTGTGTGTGCGTAACTACCTTATCAAACGTTGCAAACGTTGGTAAGATGAACCCATGTTGTCTTGTCTTTTCCTCGCTAATCCTGGAACTGTACAGGGACGCAACTCTTAATAATTTGACCACGGTTGACCTCAAGACAAGGGAAAACACTCTCATGACTTAACAAACGAAAGTGCTATGGCGCACTTCAGCAATTTTCGCTGTCATCTGTAATTCGTTCGCTGTATGCTACAGTAATGGCGAGGGCTGGATGTGATCTTTCTGTGACAGATGTCATCGAGGCACTAACTGTGCTCTTGTCACCTGGTTTAAGTAACCAAAAGGAAGCAGAAGGTGGGACCATTGACAGAGTCTTTGTATCTTTATCTTCGTTGATTAGGTGGCCACAATCAGGTATTTGAAAAACTCGTTAACAGTAACATTACACTGCAACTTTGAGGGGTTTGACGCGCAACAACACAGAGAGAGAGAGAGAGAGAGAGAGAGAGAGAGAGAGAGAGAGAGAGAGAGAGAGAGAGAGAGCATTTTATGTTTTACTATATTTGTAGTTCTAGACTGATACCGTTTTTAGTCAGTTTCATCAACGGTTGAACCAATGTGGTGTTGGTGTTGGTAATGGTATCCTATTCCTAAGCACAGCCTGATACATGGTCACATTTTGCTGAGTAAAGCGCTGTGGAAGCAGCACTGAAGTTATGATTACTTGAAGTCCTCACTGTGAGAACTGACCTTGTGATAAAACTACATTAGCATCTGTGTGCATGTTTTTGTTTGCTGCAGAACCAGTCAAAGATCCTTTCCTGCACCTTCTCCAACAAAGCCTTGACAGCTTCAACGCAAAGCTCTCTGGTGACCAGTTCCACTGTTTGGCAGCTGCTCTGAAAGAGACGCCGAGACAACTGTTCTGCAATGCGACGAGCACAGCTGTGGAGTGGCGGTTTGTCAGTGCCATTCTTCAACTGCTGCATTTGCTGTCTTCCTTGTTGCCAAAAGCAGTGTCTCCAAACTCTATGGAATTGACCACAAGTGCAGTGGCCCCAGCTGGAGCAGAGAAACCCAGGCGCCCGCAGGATGCACCTCCATTGCCCAGATGTGCGCTGAGTGTGACACACATCAACACTGTGAGAAAGGCCTTGCAGTTTGTGGCCTGTCTTGGAATCTCTCCCAACCTCTCCCCAGGTGTTGGAATTCCTTTGCAACACCGCAGCAAGTTTTTGACACTTGCCCCTCTCAGTGTCACAGCACTTGCAGAAATCGATATCTCCTCTGAATCCAGAAAAGCAAGGCTGTCAGTTTGCACCTTGGTACTTGCAGAATTGCTCAAAGTTGCTGAGTTGCAGTCGGTCATTGTGAGTGCGCATCTCAATGACATGTTAGCAGCGCTGTTGCAGTTGATTTATTCTGACCCAGCAGCAGGTGAAAAGTCTAACATCTCGCTGGCTGAAGAGACAAAGAATGTGCGTTCAAAAACAACGGTTGATGGCCTTGGATGTGTTGATGAGGGTAAAATGGAAATCCCTGTGGTAAAAGACTGTGCCACCGAGAAGGACAATTGTGAATCCAATGCTCTGCCCAAGATGGTGAATAATGACTCTGTAAGTACAGAAAAAACAGGAACCAATACCAACAAAAGAACAGAGTGTGTTTCAGACTCAGAAACTAGACTGTCCCCGTCAACAGATCCTAAGCAGTTGCACAGACAAACTGTGGAGAATCTTCTGTCAGTTGTCAGCCATGACCTTCTGATTCGAGAGCTGATGGTTCTGCAGGCTGGCGTGCCGGGACGAGTTCAGGTGAGTGTTTTGCATGGCATCATGTGACTGTGATGGACTCTTGATGCCCAATTAAAAAGTGAATGGTCAAGAGATCTGTATGTGCAATGCCCCCCCCTCCCCCCCCCCCCCCCCCCCCCCCCACTGCTTCTCCTTCCTACACGCTCATTATAGTACACATACATGTATGCAAAGTGAAGCCAAGGTACTTTCTATTGTTTTTTCTGGGATTTGTGTGTGTGTGTGTGCATGTGTGTGCATGCATGCATGCGTGTGTGTGTGTGTGTTAACACTGTTATTATTGCTATAATAGTTAGAACCTGTCCTCTTTCTCTTTCTTTTTTCCCTCTCTGTTATTGCTGTAAAAGTGATAAATGCTCAGTGTCAATGGGTAATGTTCTGTGTAACCCAGTACCCAACTGTACATTCTGTTTCTCCTCAGAGTGCCAGAAATCCTGGCATCTCCAGCTCCCCAGGGAGTCCCCCACCACCCTGGCTGAGGAAAGCCTGCAGTCACTTGCTGCTGAGGCTGGTGAAGGGCACTGAAGGGATCCTGCACTTGTACACTGCCATGAGTGCCGGTAAGGGCTGTTCCGTTTGGGTCCATAGTAGCCACAGAGTGTGCTGTGCACAGGTGCCTGGATTTTAACATCCCATCAACGTTAAATGGGCTGTCATGTGTAAGGGCTATTCCATTTTGGATCCACAGTAAACACAGAACATGCACATGATAGTAATAATAATATGCTCTGTAGAGACTTCTAAGCACACACGCACGCACGCGGACAAACACAGTCACACACTCACACACACATATGCATGCATACACACATACACACATACACACACACACATACACGCATGCACGCACGCACGCACGCACGCACGCTCACTCTCACACACACACACACACACACACACACACACACACACACACACACACACTCACACACACACACACACACACACACACACTCGCACACACACACACACACACACACACACGCACGCACGCACACACTCATGCACGCACGCACGCACGCACACACACACACACACACACACACACTCACACACACGCACGCACACACACACACACACACACACACACACACACACACACACACACACACGTACGCATGCATGCACGCACGCACGCACGCACGCACGCACGCACACACACACACACACACACTCACACACTCGCACACACACACACACACACACACACACGCATGCATGCACGCACGCACGCATGCACGCACGCACGCAGGCACACACACACACACACACACACATGACATGTCCAACATGCTGGTGGTTTGTGGTCTTCGCTTGCCTGCAGGCATTTTGATTCTGGCTCAGATGACTAGATAGATGCAGTCTATTTCTACACCCCAGTTTACTTTCTTTGTTTTTTGTTTCTTTGTTCTGAATTCAGAATTTATGGTTGCAGGTTCAGATCCAGGTGCCCCTCACTGGAAGCGGTGTGGTGCAGTGGCCAAGATTATTGCTGGCTGCCCTGTCCCCAAACAACAGATCCACCATTATGTCATCAGTGTTTCACAGCAGGTTTGTTTACATTTGTACTGGGGGTGGGGGTGGGGGGGTGGTATTATGACAGTGGTCTTTCAGTGGCTGGTAATAAGGTTAGCAGTGTTTCACAACAGCTGTGTTAACATTTATGTTTGAAAAGAGATAGAGAGAGAGTGTGTGTGTGGGTGTTTTGATCCACTGTAACCACGGGACATGCACATGGTAGTAATAATAATGATAATAGGCTCTGTAGAGACTGTTCTAAGCACACACACACAAACATGCACGCACATGTGCGCACGCACGCACACATGCATGCACACACATGCACACAGGGGAGGGGGGATTGGTGGTTAGTCATTATGTTACCAGTGTTTTACATTGCATTTGTGCTTGTGTGTATGTGCGTTTGCAGGGGAAGGGGGTAGGGGGGCATTGGTGGTTAGTCATGTTATCAGTGTTTTACATTGCATTGGGGGGGGGGGGGGGGAAGGGGGGCATTGGTGGTCAGTGTTACAAGTGTTTTACATTGCATTTGTGTGTGTGTGTGTGTGTGTGTGTTGGGGGGGGGGGGGGGGTATGTGGTGGTGGGAGGGGCCATTGGTGGTCAATCATGTTAACAGTGTCATCAGTGTTTTACATTGCATTTGTGTTTGTGTGTGTGTGTGTGTGTGTGTTTTTTGGGGGGTTACGTTTGTAAGTCTGTTGGTAGTGTGTAACAAGTTCATCTGTGTGCTATGGTTTAATGGAAAGAGAAAAGGGGAGGTAGGGTAGAGTAAGTAAGTGAATAACTTGGTGTTTTATGCCCAGTCAGCCATTATGGTTATATCAGGGTGAGGGTGGGGTAGAGTTAATCACAAATCATTATGTAGGCATGATGTAGGCGTGGAAGAAACATAACAGTTACAGTTGACCTGGACCAGGAGACTTTGATCCTCTTTTTTTCTTTTTTTCTTTGATTTTTGAAATAGAAAGTTTGTGTGTAGTTTAACTTTGCTGTTTGTTGTGCTGTGTTTGTCCCTGATACAATCTTCACAGGTGACTGGGCATTAAATCTAATGCAGTGACTAACTGTCCACTTCCTAGTTGATGGGTCTGCTGCACACGGGAGGCACGGAGGCCTCAGCGCAGTTCACGCAGCTTGTGGGCACCGTTGCCAGCGAGATGACAGCCAAGCACAAGGATCAGTTCCATCAGCACTTTCACCAGCCTCTCCTCCGTCCTCTGTATCGCTGCTTGCAGGGCCACAGCAGTGGCCTGGAGGGGAAAGCGGTTGTGTCGGAGGAAGACCTGACCAGGTGTTTGGAAGACATGCATAAGGTAGAAATTCTCTTGGTTCCTCGGTGTGGGCTTTGTTATTGATATGATTACTGCTACCTCTCTAATATCCAGTGTGTGTGTGTGTGTGTGTGTGTGCGTGTGTGCGTGTGTGTAGATGTGTGTGCAGGTGTATGTAGGTGTTGATGGTGTGTGCAGGTGTATGTAGGTGATGATGGTGTGTGCAGGTGTATGTAGGGTGTGTGCAGGTGTATGTAGGTGATGGTGGTGTGTGCAGGTGTATGTAGGGTGTGTGCAGGTGTATGAAGGTGATGATGGTATGTGCAGGTGTATGTAGGTGATGATGGTGTGTCCAGGTGTGTATAGGTGATGATGGTGTGTGCAGGTGTATGTAGGTGATGATGGTGTGTGCAGGTGTATGTAGGGTGTGTGCAGGTGTATGTAGGGTGTGTGCAGGTGTATGAAGGTGATGATGGTATGTGCAGGTGTATGTAGGTGATGATGGTGTGTCCAGGTGTGTATAGGTGATGATGGTGTGTGCAGGTGTATGTAGGTGATGATGGTGTGTGCAGGTGTATGTAGGGTGTGTGCAGGTGTATGTAGGTGATGGTGGTGTGTGCAGGTGTATGTAGGGTGTGTGCAGGTGTATGAAGGTGATGATGGTATGTGCAGGTGTATGTAGGTGATGATGGTGTGTCCAGGTGTGTATAGGTGATGATGGTGTGTGCAGGTGTATGTAGGGTGTCTGCAGGTTACGAGTGTATGTAGGTGATGATGGTGTATGTATGCAGGTGTGTATAGCTGATGATGGTGTGTGCAGGTGTATGTAGGTGATGACAGTGTGTGCAGGTGTATGTAGGTGATGATGATGTGTGCAGGTGTATGCAGGTGATGATAGTGTTTGCAGGTGTAAGTAGGTGTTGATGGTGTATGAGGTGTAAGTAGGTGATGATGGTGTATGCAGGTGTAAGTAGGTGATGATGGTGTATGCAGGTGTAAGTAGGTGACGATGGTATTTGCAGGTGTATGTCGGTGGACAACAACCCCAGGCCAGCATCCTGTCTGTCCTGCAGCCAGTGATGGGGGTCTTGTGGAGCCTCTTCTGCACCACCCGCTCTGCTGTCTACAGCATCAAGTTAGTCACGACCTAATCCTTTCACTCAGGACATAACTGTGTTCACAGAACTGTGTGGTCAGTCTCACCAAGGCAGCTCCTGTAACACGAGAAAAGTGAGGTCATTTTTGTCACTGTAAGTTGCCCCACGTTACATCACTGTTTAGCGCAAGTTCCGACTTCTGAGGATACAATGAGTTTCGCATAAGGAATTATGTACTTACCGTACAGGTTTTTAACTCTCTCCTTGCCAGTGACTTTAGACTGGTGGTGCACTACCCTCCCAAGTCTGGTTCAGAGGAGGAGTCTATGTTATGCAGAAATAGTCCGTTGAGAACTTCATTGCACCGAAGAAAATGCTAGCAGTATTCAGAAGCTCTATTACATATGGGGATCTCAGCATGGCGTTGGACCCCCCCCCCCCCCCCCCCCCACCTTCCCCGCTCTGTCAGTGATGGAGGTGTGCTTGGTCTTGTGGATGCTTAACAGTTGTACAACACCTTCGCAGTTGCTGAGAAGTTATCAAGGAAGAAGTTGATAATGACAATAGATTATTTATATAAAGCACTATTCTGTAACCAGAGATATAATAATAATAAGTAGTAATAATTAAGATATTTATACAGTGCAAAATCTTGTCCAGGGAGACTGTTATAAGCGCACGTGCACGCACGCACACCTGCACACACATACACACACACACACACACACACACACACACACACACACACACACACACACACACACACACACACACACACACACACACACACATGAGTGCACAAACACAGTGTATATTGTCTGTTTGGTGCCTGTGAAGAACAGAATTCACTTCAGATTCCCTTGATGAGCTAAAAAAGAAAGATGCATGTATCTCCATTCCTTTCCATCACACCATTTCAGGCACTGCGTCAGAGAGCTGATGGTGAGCTACCTGAAGTTCCTGGGCCCTGCGGAAGCTGGAACCTGTCTGCAACACCTGTGTGTGAGCCACGTGGCGGAGGGGACAGCATCAGGTGCCTGTTCCACGTTGTTGACTGTGCACTTTGAGGCTGGCAGCAATGGTGGCATGCAGGCTGTGTGTTCTCGTGTAGAGAAGTAAGTAGTGTTCACTTCATATTTCTTCTGTTTTTATGCATGCTTTTTTGTTTGTTTGTTTTGGGGTTTGTTTGTTTGTTTTGTTTGTTTGTTTTAGCAGGCAAAAGGTTAAAAAGCCAATAAGCCGTAAATTGATATGATGATACATAGAGCACATAAGAAGTTTTTTCTGTGGTTAGATTTCCCACATATTGTAACTCTCTTGCAACAACAGTTTTTTTTTCTTTCTTTTTTTCTTTGCTCTGCAGAAATGCGACAGTGAAATCTGTGTGCCTGGCTTGTGGGATAATAAACAGATTATCTGAAACTCCAGATCAGTTTTGACGGCACTTTTGCCAATGTTAAATGTTTATTTCTGTGATGATCTGAAACTGAGTCAGTAAGTGTCAAATTCAGTTTTAGCACAGAGTGTCATAACTCACTGAGCCACAGAAAGGCAAGAGAGAGTGAGTCAGTTTCACTACACATAGTGTCATAACTCACTGAGCCACAAAAAGGCAAGAGAGAGTGAGTCAGTTTCACTACACATAGTGTCATAATTGACTGAGCCACAGAAAGGCAAGAGAGAGTGAGTCAGTTTCACTACACATAGTGTAATAATTGACTGAGCCACAGAAAGGCAAGACTGAATGAGTGAGTGTCAAATTCAGTTTCAGTACACATAGTGTGATAACTGATTGATCCACAAAAAGGCAAGACTGAGTGAGTGAGTGTCAAATTCCAGTTTAGTACAAGTTGCATGATAATTGACTGCTCCACAGAAAGGCAAGACTGAGTGAGTGAGTGTCAAATTCAGGGTCAGTACACATAGTGTGATAATTGACTGCTCCACAGAAAGGCAAGACTGAGTGAGTGAGTGTCAAATTCAGGGTCAGTACACATAGTGTGATAATTGACTGATTCACAGAAAGGCAAGACTGAGTGAGACTCAGCAAGTGGAGGCTGTGACTGACATTCTTCAGGATCTGAAGAAAGACGGAGTCGCAGGAGAGCTGCTGGTCACATTGTTAAAGGTAACTAACTGCTCATTAAGAACAGGTGTTTGCCCTATAGATACTTATTTCTCTCCAAGGCTTCAGGATTTGTATACTAGAAATAGTTACGTGACAGTGTTGACTCAGATAGAAATAGTTATATGCCAGTTTTTGACTCAGATAGAAATAGTTATATGACTAGTTTTGACTCAGATAGAAATAGTTATATGCCAGGTTTTGACTCAGTAAGTAAGTAAACATGGTGCTTAACGTCCACAGAAACCATAAGGCTTATTAAGGACGGGTTTTGACTCAGATAGAAGTAGTTATATTTATATGACAGTTTTTGACTCAGAAATAGTTATATTTATATGACAGTTTTGACTGAGAAATAGTTATGTGACAGTTTTTGTTTCAGAAAGAAAGACATATATTTATATGACAGCTTTTGACTCAGAAGTAGTTATATTTATATGACAGTTTTGACTCAGGTAGAAATAGTTATGTGACAGTTTTTGACTCAGATGGAAATAGTTATATGACACTGGTTTCACTCAGCTGATTTCATCCCACATTCTAAAGTAACATGAGTAGCTGTCTAGTGGAACTCTCACCAAAGAGATGTATATAATTATGCTTCCTTCTTTGTTTTCTTCTTCTTCTAAAGCTATTCTTTCTATTCAGCTTATTTCATATGAAAAATGGACATATTTCCATGGACATATGACATATTGACATGAGTAACATGAGTAGCTGTCTAGTGGAACTCTCACCAAAGAGATATATTGTATATAATTATGCTTCCTAAATGCATGACAGTCCTCTTTTTTTATTTCTTTTTTTCTTCTTCTTTTTTTCTAAAGCATTTCTTTCTAGTTGGCTTTTTTCATATGAAAAACGGACATATTTCCATGGAAGTAAATTGATCACCAACCCTCCCTGCTGACAGTACAAAGAAGGATCGCAGATCTTGTTTTTCATTGTATGGGAAAGATTAGCATCATTATCTGTCAGAGCACACAGTTGTGTGATTCCACATCTCTTTGACAGGAGCTGACAGAGATGATTTCCAAGGAAACACAAGAACCTGATGTCATTTTGCCGGCCAGCATGGAGAGGTCAGAGGTCAGAGAGATGAAGAGGGGGGAACTGATGAGGAGGGTGACCCTGCTTCACCTCCTGGCATCCATCTGCGAAACGTTTGGATCAGAATGTCTGTCTGACAACACACAAATCCTTCTATTTGTCAAGGTATACACTGCGATGTCTGATGAACGATTGGCTTTTAGATTGGTTTACTCGTCTTGGGATTTGCATTAATTGGTAAATTAAGACTGGTAAATTAAGACAGGAGAAAGAAAGGTATGAGTTGCTCTGACTTACTTCCTTCAAACAAACTTGACATTTTTGTTTTGTTTTGTTTTGTTGTTTTTATTTTGTTTTTATGCAGTATGATACCATAAACACTGCTCAAAACACACAAAAGGTTAACAGGTGAACATGTTTTTCGGATAAGATGGGGCAGTAGGGTTTCACTGTTAACTCTCAAGATGACAAAGTGCCCACCTCCTTCAGCTGTAGAGGCAAAGGATCGAGGGACATAACCGTAGGCGTTGCTACTGCCGCCGATATTCTTGCAGAAGACCAGGCTGAAGGAGTCGAAGAAGGAAGAGGAGGCAACATGATCAGGTGGTGTGTTTTTTTCTGCATCTTTCCTGCTTGTCATGGGATGTGTGTGTGTCGGACAGAATCAATCAGCGCTTCTTTCATCTGCTGTGTTCAGGCATCCCTGGAGAGAGGTGTAGCAGTGTGTCGGGGAACATCTGAGGAAGAGATGGTGATCTTTGAGACGGAGACAATGTCCATGGCGATGGGACTTCTTACTGCTGTCATGGCTGGTGCAATCAAGGTACTTGCACTGTAATTAGGCAGGCCACAACTGTCCAGTTTTATTACTTAAGCTTGTGTTTCAGTTAGTTATCTACTTTGTTATTCAATTTTATTGATTCATTTGGGAAAGATCTTTTTCCGAGGAAACAGTTGCACAGTTCATAGTGCATCTTTATTCAGGTAATGGCAGGAACATAGATACTTTTATTTAGATTTATTGTTGTGTTTAATTTTTGTTGTTGTTTAGTGTCCATTTGATATCCTTTAATTTTTGCTTGTTTCTGATGGATTTAGATGGAAGAGAAACACAGAACTTTGCTGGATGAAATGCTGCCCCTTCTGGAGGTCATCAGTGAGGGTCATCCGGATGAGTTCATCCAGGAAATGGCATCTGACATCCGCATTGCCATAGCAACCAGAGGAGCTGTTTGGTCTTCACTTCAAGAAAACGAGAGGGGAGAAAGCAAAAGCAGTGGAGATAACGTAAGTTTTGTGTCATTTTATGTGTCGTCAGTTTTGTTCCTGCTATCGCTTTTGTGACTGTTAGTTACTTTTAAGCC
>OY757546.1:3956997-3967447 GCA_963584105.1 Alviniconcha strummeri
ATTTCTTTTGCTCTCTTCATTTCATACGTTCCTTTCCATATGATATTTTGATAGCATAATACCACGCACTTGTTAAAGAACAATACCTTTACTAATTCCAGTCTGAGAGGCAACTGGCAACAAATAACTGAAATTCATGCTCTTTTAGCATACAGTATAACCTTATTGCTGCATTTAAATTAAAATACATGTGTGTTTGGTTTTTGAGGTTGTTCCAATCATTCAGCTTGACTCGCACAGGTGTTCAGCTGCTGTAGCAGTCTTCTGGAGAGTGATGAGGCCATTGTGAGACAAGCAGCTGCGCTGACTCTCGCCAAAATATTGGAAGGATTGGACAGGGATGCCTTGACAGTAAGTGTTTCTCATAACATGTCCTTGTTGTTTTTTGTTGTTGTTGTTTTTCATTCTGGAGCTTTTATTCATATAGCATGCAGTCATCCAATAACAATGCATTCGCTCACTGATTCAACCTCTTTGCATGGCTCTATCCCCATCATATCCACCACACCCGAGGGTACTGGATAATGACCAGTGCGTTTGGCTACTATAGAATATGACAGTTTTATGCATACACATGAAGAGAAGATTAAAACATAGGAGAAGAGATAGGTAAGGAGTCGAGTTGACAATAACCATATCAGCCCCAAGAATTGACAAATCGCAAGGATGCGTCTGGGGAAAAAAGTGACTGTACAATACGCATTCCTAAAGTTTCATAACCTGCCCTAGATTGACTGAGCTGCCTCTGTTGCCTCAAGACATATTGACCAGGATGGAGAGAGAGAGAGAGAGAGAGAGAGAGAGAGAGAGAGAGAGAGAGAGAAAGAGAAATAAGCTGGCAGAAGAATTCAGTCAGTGGTTGCCCCTTCTTCTCCATAATAGATGCTGGTCATGTGGACCTGCTTTTATATTTAAGGGTCTGTGCATTAGAAATGTTATCATTAAACTTTTATAGTGGGTAAGTGAACTTTTGTTTAACATCCACAGAAGTGAAGTTGCTTAGTAGGGATGGGGACGGTGGGGGTGGGGGGGGGGGGAGAGAGTGGACCTGAAAGACTAAGGAAACTGTGGACTGCCACCAGAACAACAAAAATGTTAAGGCAGTATACCCTCGCCATTGCGTAGCAACTAGTGTACCACACAATTGCTGTCTCAACTGCTGCATGGAGCAGAGTCACAAAGACAATGTCCATAGCACAGCAGATGAGGAACAACTGAAGCAAAAGAAGTCCAACTTTCTGAGCCCAGCTCCACCTCCCTGCTCTTGATCTCTTCTGCGCTAACCTGACCACCTCCCTCCTTTTGATCTCACCTGGACCCGCAAATGAGTCGAACATCTTTGTGAGAGTCCAGATCACCTCCATCCTCTTGATTTTGCCTGGACTCTGTTATAGTGGGTTGATTGATGGCTGAGTGTTGCTTTACGACCACAGAAACCGTAGGCTTATTAGGGACGGGAGCCCAGGACGGCCACCTCGACTTTCATACAGCTCCTGAGATGATGATGAGTTGATGCTTAAAGTCCTCAGATGTCATTTGACATATTAGGGACAAGTTGTGACCAATGCCGAAGCACGGTTCAATAAAAGCCACATACGTGTGCGTGTTTAGCTGTAACCTGCCACCTGCACTCTTTGGCAGAATGACTGGGATTTTTTACGTGCTACTGTGGTAACACGGGGGTGGAACGGATACCAAAATAAGAGTCAGCACAGAAAGTCGACCCTGGAGAAGAAAATTCTCCCGCCGTTCCAGCAGGGATTCGAACCCGCGACCTTTCAATCGCGAGTCCGGCGCTCTAACCACTGAGCTATCCCCGCCCCCGACAGCTCCTGAGCTCTGTTATAGTGGGGTTATATGTGCTGTTTGATGCATTCCTAGGGATTTCTATTTTAAGGGTAGGTGCATTAGTGATTAGAAATGCTGTCATTCCTGGGGATTTCTATTTTAAGGGTAGGTGCATTAGTGATTAGAAATGCTGTCATTTGTCAGTATCATGCAAGTAAAACTGATGTAAAGCCAGATAGACAAGATGAGACGAATGTCATTGATAGTGGGATAAGTATGTAAACATGGTGCTTAACATCAACGTAAACCGTAAAGCCTATTAGGGACAGGGAGGGGAGGGGGTATGGAGGTGGGGGGAGAGGGAGACTATATACCTATCGCTACACTGTCACCACCAGAATGACTGCTGCATTAAGATGGGCAGTGATGAGAGCCATTTTAATGTTTCATTAATTGTGAGTGACAAAGTCACAAGACAGTGTCAACAGACTACAATTTTTGAAGAGAAAGGAGAGCTGAAGTGGATTCATACCGCGGTCCCTCTGCTTACCAGCCTAAAGCCCGTTCTTAATTGGGCGAATGTTTCTTTGCGAAGCTAGTTGGAAGTATTCGGCGAAGCTAGTTGGTTCTTAATTGGGCCAATTTTTCTTTGTGAACCTAGTTGGAAGTATTCGTCAAAGCTATATTCAGGGTCCAAAAACCTTCGCTCAACATGTTCTGGGAACATTCGCCCTATTGGACGATCATTGCCTCTGATTGGCTGAGAGCAGAGCTCTCCTGTGAATGAAGAAAAAACAAAAGTAAAAATGGATGATGGTGTCGCTAGGTTTTTCACTCGCTTCGGAGGGAATTTGTTTATTTGTTGACTTTGTGGAAGGCACAGCCTTGTCTCGGAGACCCAGAATGAGATAGTAGTTAGTTGAATTACCCTGTGAGGGATGATTAAAGTATATTGACTTGACCTGACTTGACTTTAGCCTACATTTTCGATCATGCTGTCTGCTGCGCATCTGCCGCAAGTTGGGGCCGAAGCTTGCATCTCATTACAAGCCAGTTGAGAATGAAGTAAAGTTTGGACTGTCCAAACCATATTCAACGAACTAAATGTTCAGTTAAGAAACGAATCATAGTTCGTCGAAGTGTCCGAAGTATGTTCGGGCGAAGAAACGTTCGCCCAGTTAAGAACGGGCTTAACACCTTACCACCAGGCCAAAGTGGCCGGCGATAGTCGGGATTATCACTGCTATTTGTGTACAATCCTAGAGCTTGGTTTGAGGCTTTGAGGGTATTATTTCCTGAATAAGCCAAGGGACCTTTTAACAATAATTTAGATGCAGCATGCTGTCATAAATAAACCCATGCAGTCACAAATAAACCCATAAACCCATGCAGTCACAAATAAACCCATGCAGTCACAAATAAACCCATAAACCCATGCAGTCACAAATAAACCCATGCAGTCACAAATAAACCCATAAACCCATGCAGTCACAAATAAACCCATAAACCCATGCAGTCACAAATAAACGGGAAGATGCGTCAGGCAGTCGCAACTAAACCAGCTGCAGCAGCCGGTCTTCCAAACAAATTCTCATCCGAATAAGACTAGACATAGGCATAAATTTCTCACAGTTTAGCCGATAAGCTATCCTGTCACAACTTGCACTGGGTTGCTAAAAAGCTCTAGAAATTTGCTGGTGTAAATTAGATGTATTTCAAAGTATTCATTACTGTCGTTCTGAATCCGCAACTTTGCACAAATGCTCCAATTTCACGTTGTCTTGCGCTGAATTTAGTACTTGAAGCAAATGTATATCATTTTGTTTGTCCACAAGCCTAAACCAATAAAAGCCAACTCAGAAGGTCTGTATGTGCTAAGGGAAGTAAGAGTAAATAATTTCCCTTCATGGGGGAATAATGATATTTAGCATTGAATTTTGTTTGTGACACATTGCTCATGGGTTGCTATAATCCCGACTTTGTTTACCTATGTGGTATTGTGCATCAGTTTAATATTGTTTAACAGATCGCAGTGTAATCCGCAGACACAGAAGGAATATAGGCCAGATGAACTGTGGGAAATAATGCATCACAGTTTTAACCCTGTACAAAGTTACCTCCCATATATTTTTCACAAAATAATGGTGTCCCCCATTTCTTGTTTCGTTGCTTTTCTGTTGTTGTTTTTTCGTTTGTTTTATTTTTGTTTGTCTAACTGTGAGCTTTTCTTCTTAAATTCTTTGTTCAAGATTGAGGATTGAGCGTGTTGTAGGATAAATTCTTTGTTCAAGATTGAGGATTGAGCGTGTTGTAGGATAAATTCTTTGTTCAAGATTGAGGATTGAGCGTGTTGTAGGATAAATTCTTTGTTCAAGATTGAGGATTGAGCGTGTTGTAGGATAAATTCTTTGTTCAAGATTGAGGATTGAGCGTGTTGTAGGATAAATTCTTTGTTCAAGATTGAGGATTGAGCGTGTTGTTGGATAAATTCTTTGTTCAAGATTGAGGATTGAGCGTGTTGTAGGATAAATTCTTTGTTCAAGATTGAGGATTGAGCGTGTTGTAGGATAAATTCTTTGTTCAAGATTGAGGATTGAGTGCGTTGTAGGATAAATTATTTGTTCAAGATTGAGGATTGAGCGTGTTGTAGGATAAATTCTTTGTTCAAGATTGAGGATTGAGCGTGTTGTAGGATAAATTCTTTGTTCAAGATTGAGGATTGAGCATGTTGTAGGATAAAGATGGTGGGAAGCGAATTGTAGTTTTTTTTCCTTTCTTTTTTCTTCTCAGAGGGGTGTGGGGAGTTCTAATTTATCCAATACGCTTTGAACACGTGTACAATTCCTTGCAGGTTCTGGACTCTGTGCTGAAGAACCTCTACCGCCTGCTGAAGAAGCTGCACACTACGGACACTGATGCTGCTGTGCGCCTTCACGCCAACATTGCTCTGGCGCAGCTGGACTCTGTCGCCAGGGAGTTTCTCTTCCCAAAGCAAACGCTGCAGAAGAAGATTCAGGTTCTTTCGAATGAAGACACGTTTAGATGATACCATGTCATTTGTCATGCCTGTGTTGGTCTGTGGCACTGCCCTGCTTTGGTCGGAGCGGAGGTGGAGAAAACACAGGAACAATTTAATAAAATAGCAATGCAGGCGATTTGTGCCGTGTATCATCTACCGTAAGCGTTGTATGCTTCACAAACTGCGTGTAATGATGTATGTACAAAGTGAATATTATAACGAAAAAACAAGGAGGAAAAGTATGAAAATCAACACTGACTAGTAATACATCATGAATTGTAGCAATACATAATTATGTGCTGTCAGTAGTACACTGATAACTCATAAAACATCACAGAAATGCCCACATATTCATTACACACACACACACACACACACACACACACACACACACACACACACACACACACACACACACACCTTGCATGTGCACACACAGGCACGCACGCACACATACACACACACACACACGCACACACACACACACACACACACACACACACACACACACACACACACACACACACACACACACACACACACACACACTACTGCATTAAAAAGAGGAACACAGAAGAAGTGTTTGTGTGTGGTGAGTGTGTGTATGTGTGTGTGCACATGTGTACATACATGCGTGTGCATGCATTCTTTTGTGTGTGTGTGTGTGTGTGTGTGTGCGTGTGTGTGTGTGTTTGTGTGTGTGCGGGTTACAAAACATGATAACCTATGTGCACATGGTGTGTACAAAACATGGTAAACCCATGTAGAACTTTTACAATGTAGGAATAGAGTTTTAGGTGGAGTTTCTGTACTTCTTATTTATGCTCGCATGCCAGGTGAGTTGCTGTAGGCAGTTTGGGTCTTTGTTATTGTGTTCTTGGGTATGTGTATGTGGATTGCAAGCGCTGAGAAGTATGCACTGCACGTGCAGGAGATATGTCACCGGCCGTTTAATATGTGACAGCAACAGGTTCAGAGGCAGCCAGAACAGCCTCCAGCTGTAAGCTTTTAGCTCATTCTTTTTTACTTTTTTGTTGTTGCAATGTCCACTTTTAGCCCGGTTAGTTCACCGTCTTCAAATGGTATAAGAGTGTATGTGTGTGTGTGTTTGTGTGTGTGTTTATGTGTGTGTGTGTGTGTGTGCGTGCGTGCATGCATGTGTGCATGTGTGTGGATGGAATGAACTTGAAGTATGCACTATGTTGGCGTATCCACATATCAGTTTATTCCATACTATGCCATTACTATTGGGCAATTCAGGCAGGGTTGTTAACTCCCTTGACTTTTGTTCTGCATTGCTTAAGTCCCTTGGCTGCTTTTACTTCCGGTGTGTACTTTCTTCACAATGGAAGGCGGTGACAGAGAATTTGCAAATTTTACACTGCCAACTTTAAAAGCATTTTTGGTGACCCGTAGTCATAATTTGTCTGGCAATAAGCAATAACTTGTTGCTTGTGCTATAGGATGCCCCAAAACGCATTTTTCTATGAACTCGCAATCTTCTGGTCAGCCAAAAACCGACACAAAGACACTTTTTTTCCACCCTCCATCCCCTTTCCACGGTAATTTTTGCAACTGCAATAGTATTGGCATTTCTACTGCTTCGCGATTCTAGGTTCAACTTCCACTGTTTACACAGCGTGAAGCAACTCCTACTCAGAAATCGGCCCGGAAGTGCGCTGCGACCTCTTGCGACTTCTTGCTCTGAAAGATTACAAAGTGCATTCACTCTAGCAAACCAGCTTCGCTGAATCGCCCAATACTCAAGCACATGCACACATGCATCCTCTGACTATTTAAACATAGTGAACTGATGGGGCTAAAAAGTGGTAATTACCTTTTTATTTTTATTTTTTATTGTGATTTACACTTACATAGAAGTTAATAACTTCTATGTAAATGTAAATCACAATAAATAAAATAAATAAATGTATTGCAAAATATATCACATAACAAGACAAATATAAGTTACAAACAAAAGTATGTTTTTGGTTAGAAAAAATGTGAAACTGCAAAATATTCAAACACTTGCTGTACTTTTATCATGCACTTTACTTTCTAAAATGAAAGCATACCTAAAAATACAGGTTAAAGGAGATTACAGTCATGACAGAATTAGTTTTGTGGATTCAACTCTCCATTTTACAAGTCCACCTGTCTGTAAAACAAGACATGAAATTCTGGACATGGTCCTGCCAGTTAACTCAAGTAAGGTGCGACTGTTGTTTTGTTTTGTCCTATTATAAGAATGTATAAAAATAAGGAAGAAAAAAGAAGAAAACACTCAGTTTTTTTAAAATTTACCTTTCGTGTTGAGATTGTAGTACTGAATGTCAAGTGCCTACTGACACGCTGATGACATGTAATACTGAATGTCAAGTGACGTGTAATACTGAATGTCATGTGCCTATTGCCATGCTGATAATGTGTAATACTGAATGTCAAGTGCCTATTGCCATGCTGATAATGTGTAATACTGAATGTCAAGTGCCTATTGCCATGCTGATGATGCGTAATACTGAATGTCAAGTGTCTCATGCTCCGCTGATGACGTATCAGTAAAATAGGGAGGCATTCACGCCCTTGCCATTTCTCCACCATGGAGTGTGTGGATGCTTTTTATTTGTGTGCTTTTATAATTGTGTGAGATACCTTTGAAACACATGGCTAGCAACATCCAAACACGTTTCGTGTGATGTCATGTTGATATTGGTGTATGCATTTACAGTAATTGTGCTTTTTTGATTGTCAAGTGGATGTGAATGTTGATAATGCACAGAGCTGTGAGCTTATAAATTTTTAGTGGATGTAGCACTGTATAAGAGTTAATATTATTATCATTATTATTAATTATTATTATTAATCTTTTTACTGAACACTGGCAGTCAGCTTTGTTTGAGATTTTGTTTTGTTTTATCAGTTGTGAAAAGCTCAGTCAATGCAGGGTTCACAGACACTCACAGGAAGGCTGCAGCTATGCAAGAGAGTGAACATAACTTACAGGTGTAACAGTCTCTGTTCATGACAAAACCAGCTGAAGAGAAGGCAACCATAATATAAAAGAACAACATAGACTGATATTAAAAATGGAAAAAGATAGCCTTCACTGCACGACAGTAAGTAAATGCTGAAACAGTACATTGGTAGAGTCGGGTATATCCAGTAAGCATTAATGAAGTGCTATGTTTATAGCCTTCACTGCATGACAATAGGTACATGCTGAAACAGTGCATGGGTAAGATTGGGTATATCCACAAAGCATGAATAAAGTGCTATGTTTATAGCCTTCACTGCATGACAATAGGTACATGCTGAAACAGTGCATGGGTAGGATTGGGTATATCCACAAAGCATGAATAAAGTGCTATGTTTATAGCCTTCACTGCATGACAATAGGTACAAGCCGAAACAGTGCACGGGTAGGATTGGGTATATCCACAAAGCATGAATAAAGTGCTATGTTTATAGCCTTCACTGCATGACAATAGGTACATGCTGAAACAGTACACTGGTAGGATCAGGTAAGTAAGTAAGTAAGTAAATTGGTGTTTTATGCCCAACTAGTGCGGTTATATCAGGGCAAATAGGATTGGGTATATATGCAAAGCATTAATGAAGTACTATGTAAAATTTTGCAGAAAAAGATAACCGAGCAACAAAACCTGTTTTATGGTCACTAATTCTTCATTTCTGCTTGGCAGGACAACAGACAAAGCTTCCCATATAAATATATATCGAGAGAGAGAGAGAGAGAGAGAGAGAGAGAGAGAGAGAGAGAGAGAGAGAAACTGTTTGATTAAATTTTTTCTTCAACTTTTTGTAAATATACAAGTAGAGTCCCAAACTCCAAGCACTGGTTTACAACATCCTTCCTTCAGCCACTGCCGTATTTAGTTACGCCATAGGTTTCAGAAAACTCAGCTAACGAGCAGTTTTTTGTTGGTGCTCAAACAGTTGTAAGTGTGTTACAAACAACTGAAATTATATCAGATGTTTGTTTTATAATTGACCAAAATCATTTGAATCAAGACAGAATTCTTTTTCTTTTCTTCTTCTTGTTCTTTTTTATTTTTTTTACCCGGGGTGGATGCGTCTCATGTTTACGTGCGTGCTTGGGCGCTAGGCTGCTTCCACAATCATATTAGTATCCAAACCTTTCGGAGGGTGCTGACCATGTCGCTGGACAGCTGCGCGGAGATAAAGAGTGCCCCTTTAGTGGCGTAACCAATTCTGGCAAAGTTTGGAGGAAGGTGCCGGAAAGCGATGCTCGGAGTGTGGCAGAGTCCAAGTGAAGACCAATGACAGACTGTCGCATATAACATCACTCAGCAAGTTCAGTTACTGTTCAGATGAAGACCAATAACTGTGCTGTTTGGGATTTCATAGCAACACCAAGTAGCCAGTGCTGTTGACGACTACATGGGCACGTAGCCATCTGGGTAGTGGATGATGACGTTGGAGGGACAGTTTGGCGTCGGGCAGCATTTTCCGGGGGCTGGGTTGTCCAGGTGACAGGAATCCAGCAAATTCCACTGGATGCAGCTGAAACATTCAGTGGAAGAAACTCAAGCAGTCTTGTGTAATTTCGTGTGTTGTTGCTAAGCTTTGGCTGATTACAGTTTGTGGTGAACGTATGTGTGTGTATTGTGGTGTGTGTGTGTGTGTGTGTGCGTGTGTGTGTGTGTGTGTGTGTGTGTGTGCGTGTGTGTGTGTGTGTGTGTGTGTGTGTGTGTGTGTGTGTGTGTGTGTGTGTGTGTGTGTGTGTGTGTGTGTGTGTGTGTAAGAGAGAGCGAGAGAGATGAAGAGAGTGCTATGCACACACACACGCACGCAGTCACGCACGCACGCACGCACGCACGCACGCACGCACACACGCACACACACACACACACATACACACACACACACACACAGAATTTGCTCCGCCCCATCAGAATCAAATTTCCCCAACGTCCCCTTCATAAACTGCCTTTACTCACAGTGCTCTGCACTCATAGTAGCCTTTCTGGCCGTCCCTGCAGGTGCATAAGTACTCGCAACCGTCCTTCCACTGCTGTCCTTCTCTGTATTCCTGTCCTTTGTACAGGCACCCACCTGCACAGTGCATGTTCACCTCTTAGTGCAGGACGTTTACCCATACAGTGCGTGTGTACTTTCTGCATGTGAGTGTTGACGAGTACGACTGTTAAAATCACTCACCCATACAGTGCGTGTGCACTTTCTGCATGTAAGTGTTGACGAGGACGACTTTTAAAATAACTCGCCCATACAGTGCGTGTGTACTTTCTGCATGTGAGTGTTGACGAGTACGACTGTTAAAATCACTCACCCATACAGTGCGTGTGCACTTTCTGCATGTAAGTGTTGACGAGGACGACTTTTAAAATAACTCACCCATACAGTGCGTGTGCACTTTCTGCATGTGAGTGTTGACGAGGACGACTTTTAAAATAACTCAAAATATTTGGTGGAACTGCGGGCAAACGCCGAGTGCAACGGTTAAACCTGCATTTGTAATGCATAATTCTGAGCAAGTTTCAAGTAAAATAATGACGTGAAGGATAAAAACGCACATAACGATATCAGATGAAGCTATATATCCATGCTATATTTATTTGCAGCACACACACACACACACACACA
>OY757546.1:3967647-4032647 GCA_963584105.1 Alviniconcha strummeri
GATCACACTTTAACGAGCATCTGAAGCACATTCCTCCCGACGAGAGCGTAACCTCGCTATCATCTCTAAACGGGTTCTAAGTGCCGTAGGGCTGGAAACGGACCGAAGTTGGCTGCCAAAGGGCGCTGCTTGATGTGCTTAAAGTTCCTACCTTGCTGCTTACATTAACTGACAGGACAACATTTGTCCCAAACTCCAAGCGCTGGTTTACCATATCCTTTCTCCAACCACTGCCGCCATTGCAAGTTAGGCCAGACGTCTCGGAAAACTGTCAGCTAACGGACAGCTTTTCGTTGGTATTCAAATGGAGTAAGTTCGTAGCAGACGACTCAAATTAAGTAAACGTGGTGCTAAACGTCCACATAAACCACAAGGCTTATTTGGGACAGGGAGAATGGAGGGGCTGTTGGGGGGGGGGGGGGGGGTATATAATGTACCTATCGCTACCGTGTCACCATCAGAATGACTCCTGCATACAAGATGGGCAGCGATATGACAGCCATTTTTATGTTTTATTAATTGTGAAGGACAAAGTCACAAGACGGTGTACATGTCACAGACCACAACTTTTGAAGAGAAAGGAGAGCCGAAACGGATTCGAACCGAGGTCCCTCTACTTACAAGCCTAACGCCTTACCGCTAGACCAAACCGGCTCACAACTCAGATTATATCAGCCGTTTCTTTTATAACCGCTCACGTTGCGTCGAAATTCGCTGACACGTGTACCTGTACCACTACTCAGGGGATAGCTCAGTGGTTAGAGCGCCGGACTCGTGATCAAAAGGTCGCGGGTTTGAGTCCCCGCAGGAATAACGGGAGAATTTGCTTCTCCAGGGACAACTTCCTGTGCTGACTCTTATTTCGGTATCCCTTTCACCCCTGTAGTAGCACGTAAAAAACTCGGTCCTTCTGCGAAAGGTGCAGGTGGCAGGTTCCAGCTTCACCATACACATGTACCCTGCATATGTGGCTTTGAATGTGAATTGGTGCATGGTTGTACGGTGTACACCGAACGTGCGCCGAGACGGCAGCAGTTTGACGTGCCACCAGCCGTGTCACAACCACTTCGGCACATAAATATAAATAAAAAAAACCACACGTCCCCCCCCCCCTCAAAAAAAGAAAAAGAAAAAAAAAAAGCGTTATAAAAAGAAAAAGAAAAAAGAAAGAAAGATGCACTCACTCGGTCAAAATCACACGCGATATGAACGCTGCAGTCTGCTCGAGAGCAGAGAATAACGCTATAGAAAAGAGATCAGTAATAATAATGACCGACCGAATAATCAGTGATCCTTATAGTGCTCGTGATGATGTTCTACGCTATGATCAAAATGATCACTTTTAAGTTTCAGCATCTGAAGCACAAAACTAAGAGAGAGAGAGAGAGAGAGAGAGAGGGGGGGGGGGGGGGGTCTGTCGGCGTATCGCACTTATAGCGCGAATCGGGATCTAGATCAAAAGGGGGGCGGGGATAGCTCAGTGGTTAGAGCGCCGGACTCGTGATTGAAAGGTCGCGGGTTCGAATCCCTGCTGGAACGGCGGGAGAATTTTCTTCTCCAGGGTCGACTTTCTGTGCTGACTCTTATTTCGGTATCCGTTCCACCCCCGTGTTACCACAGTAGCACGTAAAAAAAATCCCGGTCATTCTGCCAAAAGTGCAGGTGGCAGGTTACAGCTAAACACGCATACACCTTACGTATGTGGCTTTTATTGAACCGTGCTTCGGCATTGGTCACAACTTGTCCCTAATATGTCAGATGACATCTGAGGACATTAAGCATCAACTCATCATCATCATCATCTAGATCAAAGAAAGAGTCCAGGAGAGATCAAGAGGAGGGAGGTGGAGCTGGGCTCGCGTAGCTGGACGGATTGTCTTGCTGCATGCTGACAGAGTCCAGGAGAGATCAAGAGGACGGAGGTGGAGCTGGACTCACATAGCTGGATGGATTGTCTTGCTGCATGCTGACAGAGTCCAGGAGAGATCAAGAGGAGGGAGGTGGAGCTGGGCTCGCAAAGCTGGATGGATTGTCTTGCTGCCGAGTTGTTCCTCAACAGCTGATCCTTCGGACTTGTCTTCGTGACAGGAAACGTTTGCGGAGTGTACAAGTTGCTTCGTACTGGCGGGGTTTGTTCTGGTGGTGGCTGACGGTCTTTTCGGTTTTTACTGCCGGAGCGCAGGGACGAGCTATTCATAGGTAGCCGACGCCCCCCGCCCCCACCCTCCACACTCCGACCCGTGTTCCCCCTCCTTAATAAGCCGTATGTGGCTTCTTTGGACGTAAAGCAACATAAAAAGAAACGCGATAAAAAAATTTTTTTTTTAAATCAACAACAAGAGAACAACAAAATCAGGTATTTGCATATTACGTTAACTTGCCCATAGAACTACGAACAATCAATTTAACAATAGAATTTATAACAATTAACATCAGTAGTATACAAACTATCACTTACGCTGTTGCAAGCATTCAAGCCTTATCCAGTCTCCTCAGATAACTCTTACAAACGCATGTCACCTGCTGTGAATGTAATGTTTTGCAGAGACGTGCACTGACAAGCTGCAGAACTGTGCGGACTATGGCACGTCCGTCTGTACCGACACTACCTACGCCCAGTGGGTCGCCGACAACTGCGCCGCCTTCTGCAGACGATGTAAGAGGCAAATATCGCATAACCCCTCCACCCCCTTACCCTCCACCCACCCCCCACCCACCCCATCGCCCCTCCTCCATCTCGACCCACTCCCTCTCCCACCACCAACAAAGCCGTTTTTTGTGTTTTGGTTTTTTGTGTCATTGCCCTCCCCCCACCCCCCACCCTCCTTTTGTTATTGTTGTTGTTGTTTTTTCCCCATTCTGGGACGTTTAATCAAAAAACATGCTTCCGTCCATCATTACAATGCACACATTCACTCGCTCACTCACGCTTCTTTGTGATAGCTATCATAAGTTTCATTTTCATACAAGACACATATCCACCAGTTACACATTCACATGTTCCCCCTACTTGCATCCGTTTGGTATATAAAGTATTCTTTCAAAGCAATGTATTGTGTGGGTTAGGTGTGTGTGTGTGTGTGTGGGGGGGGGGGGGTTGTGTGTGTGTGTGTGTGTGTGTGTGTGTGTGTGTGTGTGTGTGTGTGTGTGTGTGTGTGTGTGTGCACTTTATTCTCTCCTGTGTCCCTATGCCCTCTAATTTATAGACCAGAAACGTGCTAATCCAGTCAGCAGATCCCCAGTTAAAATTTCTTCTTCTTTTCCAAGGTGGTGGCGGCACCATGACCGGAACGGGAACTGGAACCATAACCGGCACAGGGGGCGGAACCATAACGGGCACAGGGGGCGGAACCATAACCGGCACTGGGGGCGGAACCATAACTGGCACTGGGGGCGGAACCATAACCGGTACAGGCGGCGGAACCGTTACCGGCGGTGGTACGATGACTGGTGGCTGCAGGAACGCCATCTCGAACTGTGCTGACTACGGAGGCCAGATGTGTATGGGCCAGTACGAACAATGGGCTCGCCAGAACTGCGCCAGCTACTGTGGGCTGTGTGGTAAGACAATAACAATAATAATAATAAATCGATATTTCACTGTCTCTGTCTGTCTCTCTGTCTCTCTGTGTGTCTCTGTGTGTCTGTCTGTCTGTCTGTCTGTCTCTCTTAAACATGTGTTGTGCTTTACAAGTGCATATGCTGAGACACCCGAGACACACAAATTCAATATGGTTTGGTACTGTGGATACTGTTAACGATGCTGTTACCACACTGGGCAGGAACTGGTACTGGCACCGGCACCGGCACCGGAACCGGAACAATAACTGGCACAGGAACTGGCACTGGAACCATAACCGGCACAGGAACTGGCACTGGCACCGGAACCATAACCGGCACAGGAACTGGCACTGGCACTGGCACCGGAACCATAACCGGCACAGGAACTGGCACTGGCACCGGAACCATAACCGGCACAGGAACTGGCACTGGCACAGGTACGGGAGGTTATCTAGTTCCTCCCATTGGCACAGGAACCGGAACTGGCACAGGGACTGGAGGTCATCTAGTTCCTCCCATAGGTGGCACTGGAACCGGAACCGGAACCATCACAGGAACCGGAACTGGAACTGGAACCATCACAGGAACAGGAACCGGAACTGGAACTGGAACTGGCACCGGAACTATCACTGGAACCGGAACTGGAGGCATGACTGGCACAGGTCTAAGAAAGTCACGCAAACAAACGTGAACGAATTAAATCCGCTGTGCAGGTTTTGGGCTGCTTCCCTTAAACGCCTGCCATCGAATTTGACGAGCCGTGGGATGAACAGATGTCAGTGTGGCGCTTAGCTGTATGTGTTGCTGCATCCCCTTTGCAGGAAAGGTCCATAACTTAAGCCGCTTTAACACTGCTATGCTTTCCGCTTTTCTTGTTCTTTTCTCTTCTGAGGCCTGCTGTTGCATTTTGCTTGGAGTCTGACATCGGACAGGCAGCTGCATCACCCATACACTCTTTGCAGTTTTCCAAAACAGTGAAACTCGCACCTACTGACCGTAGCGTATCCAAAATTCATGGACTCATGTTTATAAAACGAAGACAGTATATACTGAAATGTATCGTGTATAATTTATGAAACACCTGCTTTGTTTGAGAGAAAAAAAGTCAAGTTGATTGGTTGGTTAAACTTGTTTAACACCGAGTTGTCTCCGAAGAGGTACTGGAGGGGACCAAGATCCCAACAGGTGGGAAAAGAGGGAGACTATACCTAACGCTACACTGTCACCACCAGAATGATTCCTGCTTTAAGATGGGCAGCGATTAGGGTCATTTACTGCCATTAATCGTGAGGGCAAGGTCATAAGTGTCCATAAACCACAACTTTTGAACAGAGAGGAGAGTCGAAGCGGAATCGAACCGAGGTCTGTTCTCCTGCTAATCAGCCTATCGCCTTACCGCTAGGCCCAACTGGCTTGTTAAAAGTCAAGAAGGTGACTGGCAACTTTAAAATGGGTACCTTCACAACCAAATTGTTTTTTTGTTTTGTTTGTTTTTGTTTTTTAATTTGTAGCTGTCAGTTTCCTTTTCATTCTCCAGCTTCTGCTTCGCTTCTAGGCTGGCCCTGGTTGCAGTTTTGGTTCCCTTTTTCTGTCAACCCTAATCCTAAACTGGACTAGCAGCGTGTGTGCTTGTGTGGCTTTGAACTCAATCATCTATCTGTGCTTTATACCGCTTGCAGTTTTGTTCGAAGATCTTTTCAACTAATTTTTTGAAGATCCAAACACCCAAAAGGTTAAAAAGAAAGCTATTTATTATAACAAAACAATTAATTTTTTATTTTATCACAAAAAGTTTAGTCATAATAAATAGCGTTCTTTTTACGTATTTTGTGTTTGGGTCTTGTTTTAGAACGCTAGCAGTCGTTCTTGTTTCATATTTTTTATGCCTACATCTTTGACCTCTGGCATTGAAAGCTTTCTCTCTTCAGAGGATATTACGTTAGATAAACACAAGGCGGATATCTTCCTGGACACTGCTGTCTGCTCACAGGTTTCTGGTCTCAGAAGAGGGTAGAATAGAACAGCTCTAGGGAAATGTATAGGTGAGTACATTTCTCTAGAGCTGTTCTATTTTGTCAGCCTCACAGGCAGTTGTTCACTCATTCCTCAGAAGACGGTAGTCTCAAATCGCTGATAGTCCCGATTCATTACAACAACAAAAAAGAAAAAAAGAAAAGAATGTGAAGTGGAAAGCAATCGTAGCCCGTAAATGTTTATGGTTTTACTTGGGCTAAATTTTACGAGAGTGGCGTAAAATCCAGAACAGATTTTCTGGCCGATTTTGGCATTATTTTTTTACCACAACCAGCGCCTCGTTCAGCCCCCAAACACGTAACCAAACCTGTTATGTTGTCTGTAGGAGTTTCCCGTCATTTTCCATGCAGCAAACATTCACAGTGTGTTGTGGAGTCTCTGCCATTGTGTCACGTCGCCGAGCAGACAGCTTCTCTGATTGGTTATAATTATGTGAGTGCGCCGCCATGCTGAATTTTCGCCACTGTCCTACAGTTTAACCTTCGCTCTGTATTGGGCGAATGAGCTGGCACCGATGACGTACCCAAACAACCATTAATTCAGCTCCGTCAAATTCAAGCGATTTTCTCCCGTCTTGCAGAAGTTGTAATTATGTGCAACAATTAATTAATTCTTGGAGTTTATCCAAAAATGTTTTGGACCAGTATATTTACATGATGTTACGTTTTTCTGCTTGATTCACCAGGATGCTATATACATCACAATTTCTCCGAAATCAAGCTTTGGGTTATGTCTTCAGTCAGCGTACCAGAAAAGGGGGGGGGGGGGGGGGATCTGGGGGGTAATTCCCTCACATGTTTCAGCTAAAACTGCTTCCTCGTCATTATGGCAATTGCTCTGATATAACCGTACTGGTTGACTGGGCGTAAAACACCAGGTTGCCTACTTATCCTGCGGCAGCAGTTATTTGGTTACTGATGACATTTGTTTTGTGCTAACGCAGGCGCCTGTGTCGACACACAAGCCAACTGCGCTGCTTACGGTACGGGGCCATGCACGGATCCTCAGTACCATGACTGGGCCCACACCAACTGCAGGCGTACCTGTGGACTGTGCGGTTAGTACACAGACATAGACAGCCAGCCAGCCAGCCAGCCAGCCAGCCAGCCAGCCAGCCACACACACAACACACACACACACACACACACACACACACACACACACACACACACACACACACACACACACAGGTACAGGTACAGAATGCAGCACGCACGAAAACACTCGGTGGGATATGATACTGACACGCAGAAACATTTTTGGGCCTTCCTTTGGGATGGGACCAAAACATCACTCAGTGAGATAATACAAACACTCACCAGTTGAATATGCACCTCAGAACACCCTGTACCTCTCCCAGAAAGCTTCAAACGAATAATCGATATAAAATTTGGCAGACACCTGATGCACTATACGAAAACATTCGTTTTACAGGTGGAACCGGAACTGGCACTGGAACGATCACCGGAACTGGTACGGGAACTGGAACTGGCACAATCACAGGTAGCATACGATTTCAGTTTCTCTTTCAAACAAACAAAAACAAAAACAACCAAAGTTTCTCTTTCGAACGGGAACAGGCAGTTGTGTAGACTCGGAATTGTTAAATAAACAAACAAAATGTCATTGAATACAACTTGCCAAACACGTGATATATGTAGCAGCAGGAAAACTCTTGTTGTTTTAGGTGGAACTGGAACTGGTACAGGAACTGGAACTGGAACTGGAACTGGCCCACTGATAATAACAGGTATGATTTTTTGTTTTTTGTTTTTTTGCTTTTCTATAAAACGTGAACAGAAACTGACTACAACCACAATGGATAGATCAGCTCTAGAGAAATGTACTCACCTATACAACGACACATACATTTCTCTAGAGCTGTTCTGTATTGTCAGCCTCACCAGCAGTTGTTCACTCATTGCTTTACAACCAGAATGAGTCACTGAACAAAGAAAGTGCCGATCTGGCTCTGTTTCTCAAGTGTAACAAATAGGCCTTGTCGACGCATTCCACTTATCCGATGCTCTGTCAGAGCCTGTGTGGCTGTTGCTTGCAGCTTAGAATAAACCACATGTCTTTTGGTCCGTTCTAGCTAATAACGCACCTGGGGTATTCTCTTCTGACTGTACTCTTTCTCATTTTTGTGTGGTTTGATTGTGTGTGTGTGTGTGTGTGTGTGTGTGTGTGTGTGTGTGTGTGTGTGTGTGTGTGTGTGTGTGTGTGTGTGTGTGTGTGAGAGAGAGAGAGAGAGAGAGAGAGAGAGAGAGAGAGAGAGAGAGAGAGTTTTGTCTATAGAAGCATTCTATGTTTGAGTGTGGACTTGCTGTTTAAGAATCGAGCGAGACACGTTACATTTACCCCCGCCACCTCCCCGCCCCCCACCCCTCCCTCCCGTGACGTTTTCCTTTGTGTGAATCACACTGCTGAATGAATGTAACTTAGAAAGGACAGCACTAAAAACAACAACAACAACAACAAAACAAACAAAACAAAGAAATAAACAGACAAGCAAAACAAAAACATCGGGTCCTCGTTCTCTAATACTGTCTAAGACCCACTGATAATATTAGGGTCTTTTTGTATCTCACAAAGATCTTCTTGTGCCTACCACGTGCAGGCGGCGGCACGTGCATGGACACCATCCAGAACTGCGCTCAGTACGGACAGAGCGCGTGCTCCGACCCGCAGTATGATGCCTGGGCCAGGCAGAGCTGTGCCCTCTTCTGTCGCAAGTGTGGTGGTAAGACAGTGTTCTCTTCTGTCGCAAGTGTGGTGGTCAGACAGTGTTCTCTTCTGTCGCTAATGTGGTGGTAAGACAGTGTTCTCTTCTGTCGCTAGTGTGGTGGTAAGACAAGTGTTCTCTTCTGTTGCTAGTGTGGTGGTAAGACAGTGTTCTCTTCTGTTGCTAGTGTGGTGGTAAGACAGTGTTCTCTTCTGTCGCTAGTGTGTTGGTAAGACAGTGTTCTCTTTTGTCACAAGTGTGTTGGTAAGACAGTATCCTCTTCTGTCACAAGTGTGTTGGTAAGTCAGTGTACTCTTCTGCCACAAGTGTGCTGGTCAGTTCTCTAGTCCTCTTTCTCACAACTGTGGTGGTAAGACAGTGTTATCTAGTCCTTGTTCTCACAAGTGTGCTGGTCAGACAGGGTGCTCTTCTGTCACAAGTGTGCAGGTCAGACAGTGTGCGCTACGTCCTCTTCTGTCGCAAGTGTGCTAATAAGACAGTGTTCTCTAGTCTTCTTTCTCACAAGTGTGGTTGTAAGTCAGTGTTCTCTAGTCCCCTTTCTCACAAGTGTGGTGGTGAGAGAGTGTGCTCTGTGCCCTCTTCTGTTGCAAGTGTATTAGTAAGACCACCACTATGGTGGATATTCAAAAACGCGCTACATAAAGCTACATGCAGTCACTCGTTCAGAATCGCTTGCGACTAGAGCACAGTGAGTTTGCTTGAAAGCAGACTGAATAGCGCTATGTGTAAAAAAAAGAGAGAGAGAGAGAGAGAGAGAGAGAGAGAGAGAGAGAGAGAGAGAGAGAACAACAACAACGGCAAAACAAAACGATCAATAACAAAAAATAACAATAACAAGTATTTGTATGACTGTAGAATGTAGAATATTGCCTATGTAGAATCAATGTGACAATATTTTATTTTTTTAAATTCCATATGTCTGTACATTTGTGGAACCATGACAGGAACTGGAACAGGAACTGGAACAGGAACTGGAACAATTACCGGAGGTGGAACAGGAACTGGAACAATTACCGGAGGTGGAACAGGAACTGGAACAATTACCGGAGGTGGAACAGGAACTGGAACAATCACTGGAGGTGGAACAGGAACTGGAACAATCACTGGAGGTGGAACAGGAACTGGAACAATCACTGGAGGTGGAACAGGAACTGGAACAATCACCGGAGGTGGAACTGTGACTGGAACCGGAGGCGGAACCATAAGTGGTGCTGTATGCGACTGAAATAGTCTGTGATTTTCTGATCATACTTCAGTCAGTTTTTCATAAAATACATTGCACAGTATATATGTCTGTGGAACTGAATGGACTGAACCGAGAGTGACTGAGGGAGATGAAGTGATTGATTTTAGCAATGCTATAAAACAGTTGATTGGTTGCATATATTCTAATAAAGAATAATGAAAATGAACCATGACCACAAGAAGAAGAAGAAAACAAGCAAACAAAACCCCCGAGTCTGATCAGTGTAGAATGTTCAGCAATTAAGACACCGTGCAACACGAGGGTAGTAGACTAATCGTCAATGAATTCAAGTCGGGGCGGGGATAGCTCAGTGGTTAGAGCGCCGGACTTGTGATTTCAAAGGTCGCGGGTTCGAATCCCTGCTGGAGCGGCGGGAGAATTTTCTTCTCCAGGGTCGACTTTCTGTGCTGACTCTTATTTCAGTATCCGTTCCACCACCGTGTTACCGCAGTAGCACGTAAAAGATCCAGGTCATTCTGCCAGAAGTGCAGGTGGCAGGTTACAGCTAAACACGCATACACCTTACGTATGTGGCTTTGCATGAAGTGACATGGAGCATGGTTGTATGGTGTACACATAACTTGCGCCGAGACGGCTGCAGTTTCATGTCGCACCAGTCATGCCAGCGCTGTAAGTACACCACTTCGGTGGATAATCCAAAAACGCGCTGTGAAAAGCTAGTCACTCATGTAGAACCACATGCGAGCGCAGTGAGTCTGCTTGAGAGAGCGGAGAATAGCGCTATATAAGCGATCATCGAAGTCGTGTAACTGTCAGCTCGACCAAAATCACTGCAATACTGAAGCTCTGTGACGAGAGATGTCACGGAAATTATCAATGTTCCCTAATGTGTTGCAGGTTTGTGTGTCAACAAAATCAACAATTGCGATTCCTTCGGAGCGAGTGTCTGCTCTGATCCAAAGTACCAGCAGTGGGTACAGGAAAACTGTTGCGCATTTTGCAGATGTAAGTGTTGACTGGGTTGCTTGATAACAACGCGTTCTGCAGATGTAAGTGTTGACTGGGTTGTATGATAACAATGCGTTCTGCAGATGTAAGTGTTGACTGGGTTGTATGTTAACAACGCGTTCTGCAGATGTAAGTGTTGACTGGGTTGTATGATAACAACGCGTTCTGCAGATGTAAGTGTTGACTGGGTTGTATGATAACAAAGCATTCTGCAGATGTAAGTGTTGACAGGGTTGTAACACAACACGTTCTGCTGATGTAAGTGTTGACTGGGCTGCATAATAACAACGCGTTCTGCAGATGTAAGTGTTGACTGGGTTGTATGATAACAATGCGTTCTGCAGATGTAAGTGTTGACAGGGTTGTAACACAACGCGTTCTGCAGATGTAAGTGTTGACTGGGCTGTATAATAACAAAGCATTCTGCAGATGTAAGTGTCGACTGTATTCTGTAAATGTTGACTGAGTTGTATGATAACAATGCATTCTGCAGATGTAAGTGTTGACTGGGTTGTATGATAACAAAGCATTCTGCAGATGTAAGTGTTGACTGGGTTGTATGATAACAAAGCATTCTGCAGATGTAAGTGTTGACTGGGTTGTATGATAACAAAGCATTCTGCAGATGTAAGTATCGACTGTATTCTGCAAATGTAAGTGTTGACTGGGTTGTATGATAACAATGCGTTCTGCAGGTGTAAATGTTGACTGGGTTGTTGTGTAAGTGTTGACTGGGTTGTATGATAACAAAGCATTCAGCAGATGTAAGAGCTGAGTAATATAATAACAACGCGTTCTGCAGATGTAAGTGTTGACTGGGTTGTATGATAACAATGCGTTCTGCAGATGTAAGTGTTGACAGTGTTGCATTTTGCAGATGTAAGTGTTGACTGGGTTGCTTGATAACAACGCGTTCTGTAGATGTAAGTGTTGACTGGGTTGTATGATAACAACGCGTTCTGCAGATGTAAGTGTTGACTGGGTTGTATGATAACAACGCGTTCTGCAGATGTAAGTGTTGACTGGGTTGTATGATAACAACGCGTTCTGCAGATGTAAGTGTTGACTGGGTTGTATGATAACAACGCGTTCTGCAGATGTAAGTGTTGACCGGGTTGTAACACAACTCTTTCTGCAAATGTAAGTGTTGACTGGGTTGTATACCTGTAGGGAAAAAAGTCCTGACTACTCAGGAAAACTACATAAGACGTTTCTTTCATCCGTTTCTGCATCAACAGCTGGTGGACACGGAACTGGCACAGGAACCGGAACTGGAACCGGAACCGGAACCATCACTGGAGGCGGAACCGGAACTATCACTGGTGGTGGAACCGGAACTATCACTGGAGGTGGAACTGGAACTATCACTGGAGGTGGAACCGGAACTATCACTGGTGGTGGAACTGGAACCGGTATGTTGACCCATGCAACAACATGCAATAATGCAACAATACTTTACTCATCTTTAAAGGGATTTTTTTATATATACGTTTGACGATTACTTAATAAAAACAAGTAAATAAAAAGTAAGTAAATGCATACACAGTTTCACAATGGTGCCTGTCTCGTAACCACTAATGCTGCCTCACACTTAAGTGAAAGCTAAATTGAACACACCTGAAGTTTGTGTGTATGTGCTGTATTGTGCGCAGCATAAAGCGGTGCAGACACTGCAGACTTGAAGTGCATGTGTTGTACAGCGGCCACAGAAAACTGTGCAGACACGGTAGGCTTGAGGTGCATGTGTTGTACTGTGGCGGCAGACATTGAAGACTTGAAGTGCATGTGTTGTACTGTGGCGGCAGACACTGTAGACTTGAAGTGCATGTGTTAATTGTACTGTGGCGGCAGGAAGCTGTGCAGACACTGTAGACTTGAAGTGCATGTGTTGTACTGTGTCGGCAGGAAGCTGTGCAGACGCCATCTCGGACTGCGCTCAGTACGGCCAGAGCGTGTGCTCCGACCCTCAGTACACCACCTGGGCGGCACAGAACTGTGCCAGGACGTGTAACAAGTGCTGTAAGGACTTCACACTGCCTGCCTGATCATCGTCGTCATTTGATTCTCAGCCACTACTCTGCCTTTCTTGTTCATTCTGTTCATTCCCAGCTACGTTAGTTGTCTCTCCCACGTTGTCCTGTTGATTCTCAGGTACTGTCTCTCTGGCCTGGGCTGTTGATTCTCAGTTACTGTCTCTTTATCCTGTCCTGTTGATTCTCAGTTACTGTCTCTTTGTTCTGTCCTGTTGACTCTCAGTTACTGTCTCTTTATGCTGTCCTGTTGATTCTCAGTTACTGTATTTTTACCCTGTCCATCCTGTCCTGTTGATTTTCAGTTACTGTCTCTTGTGTTTCTGCTGTCTTCTGTTTCTGTCTCTATTGTCTCTGCGTTGTTGTGTTGATTCTCAGGTACTGTCTCTTTATCCTGTCCTGTTGATTCTCTGTTACTGTCTCTCTACCCAGTCCTGTTGATTCCCATATACTCTCTGTCTGTGCTTATCTCTGTCTCTCCCAGCCTGTTGATGCCATACTACTCTTGTCTCTCAAACTTGCTGATTTCCAGCTACTCCATCTATCCATCTTGCTGATTCCCAGGTACTCTGTGTCTACATCTTGCTGATTCCCAGCCACTGTTTCTCCATCTTGCTGATAGGTACTCTGTGTCCACATCCTGCTGATTAGGTACTTTGTTTCTCCGTCTTTCTGATAGGTACTCTGTGTCCACATCTTGCTGATAGGTACTCTGTGTCCACATTCTGCTGATTAGGTACTCTGTTTCTCCATCTTGCTGATAGGTACTCTGTGTCCACATCTTGCTGATTAGGTACTCTGTGTCCACATCCTGCTGATTCCGAGATATTGTGTCTCTCCATCTTGCTGATTCCCAGGTACTCTGTCTCCACATCTTGCCGATTCCCAGGTATTCTGTCTCCACGTCTTGCTGATTCCCAGGTATTCTGTCTCCACGTCTTGCTGATTCCCAGGTACTCTGTCTCCACATCTTGCCGATTCCCAGGTACTCTGTCTCCACATCTTGCCGATTCCCAGGTATTCTGTCTCCACGTCTTGCTGATTCCCAGGTATTCTGTCTCCACGTCTTGCTGATTCCCAGGTATTCTGTCTCCACGTCTTGCTGATTCCCAGGTACTCTGTCTCCACATCTTGCCGATTCCCAGGTACTCTGTCTCCACATCTTGCCGATTCCCAGGTATTCTGTCTCCACGTCTTGCTGATTCCCAGGTATTCTGTCTCCACGTCTTGCTGATTCCCAGGTATTCTGTCTCCACGTCTTGCTGATTCCCAGGTACTCTGTCTCCACATCTTGCTGATTCCCAGGTATTCTGTCTCCACGTCTTGCTGATTCCCAGGTATTCTGTCTCCACGTCTTGCTGATTCCCAGGTATTCTGTCTCCACGTCTTGCTGATTCCCAGGTATTCTGTCTCCACGTCTTGCTGATTCCCAGGTACTGTGTCTCACCATCTTGCTGATTCCCACGTACCCTAGTTGTCCTTCCATCTTGCTGATTCCCAGCTAACTCTGTCCCTCCGGCCTGTTGGTTCCTGGCTACTGTGTCTCTTCAACTTATTCTGTTGAACCCCAGCTGTTTCTGTTGATGCATAGAATAAGTGCTGAGGGTGTGCTTATGTAAACTCAACCAACTTTGGCACAGTTCGATCTCATTTTCATTGAAGACATATCAGTCAAGAGTTCCCAGTTCTTTTTCTTTTCATCAAGTTACACGAATAAACTGTTTCCATCCAGTGTTTTTCTTTTTCCTTCACAGCTGGAGGCATGACAGGCACCCAAACCGGAACCGGAATGGGAACAGGAACGGGGACTCATACTGGTACTGGTACTGGCACTGGAACTGGGGGATCTTTCAGTGGCACAAGTAAGCTCAGTAACCAGCGCAACCCAGTATGCTGCTTTAAATGATGTCGAACAATGAACAGAAATAAACATCGTCATCACAGCCAGGTGTCATCACCATATCCGAATTTACTTTAACTTGCTGCTTTACTGCAAAGCTGAACTTTGCCCCAAAACTCAATGGTTGCACAGAGAGAGAGGGGGAGCGGGGAGGGACACACACACACACACACACACATGTGCCCCTCCCACCCCCCACCCCAATAAAGCCACAGAGAGAGAGAGGGGAACTCAAAAACTTGAATACTCAGTGATAGTAGCTTTATGTCCATTTGGACCTATGTAACAGCCCGTCCTTGCTATACTCCAAACACACAAAGAGAGGGAGAGAAGGGGGGGGGGGGGGGGTTATGTATAACTCTCGAAGCGAGCCGCGCCAAACCTTCTTCCGTATAGTTTTTCCCATGGACTTACACGGAACGGCTGTATCAGCGTTGTACCTGTTGCTATTTGTGCAGGCAGAAACTCCATCAGTTGCACGAATAAAACCGTTTCCCTCGCCAAAGGTTTAGGCTGCGTTCAGGACATCTGTATTAGTATTATACCTGCTGGTTGTTCAAGTCCAGGCAGTTACTGCATCAGCTGCACGAATAAAATTTGTGTCCTCCGTCACAGGTACAGGTTGTGTCAAGGACAGCTGTATTAGTATTGTACCTGCTGTTATTTGTCCGATCTGGTCATATTTATTGCACTACTAACACTGGTTTCATCACGACAGGTGCAGGCTGTGTCAAGGACGGCTGTATTATATGTTGTGTGTTGACCGCTTACTATTAGTATTGTACCTGCTGGTATTTGTCCGATCTGGTCTTATTAATTGCACTAATAAAACTGGTTTCATCACGACAGGTACGGGATGTGTCAAAGACGGCTGCATAAGTACTGTGCCTGCTGGTATTTGTCCGATCTGGTCCTATTAATTGCACTAATTACACAGAGGGCTGCATTACTATTGTACCTGCTGATATTTGTCCCATCTGGTCATATTACTTGCACTAATAACACTGGTTGCACAACGACAGGTTGTGTCAAAGGACGGCTGTACGAGTGTTCACCTGCTGACATTCGTCCCATCTGGTCATATTAATTGCACTAATAACACTGGTTGCGCTACGACAGGTACGGGCTGTGCCTACAAGGGACAGGTGTACGCACAGGGCCAGACTTGGAAGGACGGGTGCACCTTCCAGTGCACCTGCGTTGATGCCAGCAAGGGCCAGTACAGCTGCCGCGACCCGTAAGCTGCATTCAGTCCGCTCTTTCTCTTACCAGGCTCCAGTTGCCTGGAACCAACTCTCTGTTTCTGTCCACCATTCTGCCTCTGTCAGCTAGCTCTTTTCAATCTTCCTTGAAGCCCTTTCTCTTTTTAAAAACATTTTCTTCAGTCTCATTGCCCTGATATGCGACTGGTGTGTGTGTGTGTGCGTGTGCGCGCGTGCGTGCGTGCGTGTGCGAGTCTCTGTGTGTGCGTGCGTGTGTGTGTGCATTCATGTTGTATGCATTGAATTTTGACAGTATGAATTTGTAAAGAACGTGTAAGCGCTTAGGGCCTGTGCGGGTTAGGCGTGCTAAGTATTCATTATCATCATGTTCGTTCAGTCATGCGTGGCCGCTCAGTGAAAGGGGGCAGGTGGGGAGAGGATGTAGAGAAAACGTCAGCAACGCTTATCAGTTGAATTTAATTAGTTTGTAATTATCTGTTGTTACTTTAAAACACACACACACACACACAAATGCACTATAAAAATATAAAAAAGTGACACTCACTCAATGAGAGTCACATGCGACAGGAGTGCTGCGAGTCTGCTCTAGAGCAGAGACCACCAGCACCACATAAAAGCGATGAACAAGAAGAGCAATACCACACCGACCCTCGCTTTCCGTCTTGTATACGTGATCCGCCGTGACCTAGCTCATTACGCATATGACCCCACCCCTCCCTGTGTGCAGGTGCTACACCTTCAACCTTCCGCCATCATGCCAGATGGTGGGCCCGGCTCCTGGACACTGCTGCAAGACCCCAAGCTGTCCTTCCGGCGTGGATATCCAGTACCCGCCTGGGTACATGGTCAACTGAAACACCCGCCACAACACCGAACTCCCCCCCCCCCCTCCCCCCCGCAATTGACGATTACACTTTTGCCAGTGGCTATTCATCACCTTAGAAACAAAACATTCTACCGGATCGCAGCCGTACAGTTCCCAGTCTCCTGGCTGGTGACCCGGTTTCCTGGCTGGTGACTTCATGCCCCTTCTGGCCTGGATGCCCAGTACTCACTTGGATGTCAGCTGAAAAACCCAGTACGATACCCAACCCGCTTACTGACGACTACCATTCCGTTCTGAACACCCAAAATTCTTCCAGATATGTAAATTGGAGCATTCAGCACGATATCTATACTCCATCATCCGTGGCTGCCCTTCTGACGTTGAAGTCGAGTTCCCTTCTGGTTATGACGTCAACTGAAAGTGACCACAATACCTACCCCCCAGCCAATGACTGCCTTTCTGATGTCGATATTTAGCTTCCTCTGGATACATCGTCGACTAAAAACATCCAGCACAATACCTACTCCCTCATCCATGACTGTCCCTCTGACTTTGTTACCCGTTTACCTCCTGTGTCGTCAGCTGAAACGGACACAATACCCAACCCCTTATCGATGACTGCCCTTCTGACGTTACCCATTTACCTCCTGATATGTCGTCAGCTGAAACGGCCCCAATACCCAACCCCTTATCGATGACTGCCCTTCGAATCCTGACGATATCGACTTACCTCCTGGGAGGTCATCAGCTGAAACATCCACCACTTCCTGGGAGGTCATCAGCTGAGACGTCCACCACTTCCTGGGAGGTCATCAGCTGAGACGTCCACCACTTCCTGGGAGGTCATCAGCTGAGACGTCCACCACTTCCTGGGAGGTCATCAGCTGAGACGTCCACCACTTCCTGGGAGGTCATCAGCTGAGACGTCCACCACAGTACCCGACCCCTTACCGATGACTGCCCTTCTGACTTTAATATCCTGTTTCCTCTGGATAAGTAGCTGACTAAAAAATTCCAACACAGTACCTATTCACTCATCCATGTGTCCTTATGACGTTTCTATCCATTTACCTCCTGATATGTCAAGTGAAACATCAGTACCCTAAAATGGCCGACACTCATGTACGTATGGATACACTAACACAATTTTGGACACGGTGCTCCCTTTGGGTTTTGCGTAATGTGTTGAAGAATGAAATAAAAAGTATTAATGTACCCACGCAAAAAGTGACGTCTTTGTAGACTGAATGTGTTAAAAAAGTAGACAAGGAAAACAGTGTAAAATCCGACACAAAAAACTTTTTTGTTTGTAATGTTGCAAGACCTTTTTATCTCTGAAGTTCAGTGTGCTGGTTTCCATGCCAATGAGATTTGCTTTCAAAGAAAAATAACAACCCTCTTTACTAGTTGTTTTGTGTTTGAATCGTTCTTTGGTCTGAAGTTGGTGGCACTTGCACTTATTTAACATGGGGATTTCAAAAACCAAAATGGATGTCAGCAGGTTAATGGCAGGGGAATAAAATAAAATGAATGAATCAAAGGAATAACAACTTAAAGATTAGCTTGTATGAGGAAGATCTCATCAGAAAAAAACCCAACAAAATGTGTGCATATATGTGTCTGTGTGCGCATATGCAAACAGGCACGTGTGTGTGCGCGCGCGCATGTGCAGTCACTCAAACCCACACATCATGTATTACCAACCAGAGATAATGGTCATGGCACTTAGACAAACTCAAAATGTGTGTGTGTGTGTGACTCCAACCGACAGAATATGGATTACCAATCATAAATAGTAAGCAAGACACTTTACTAGAAATACTGAAAGACAAACTCAGAATTGTGTGTGTGTGTGTGTGTGTGTGTGTGTGTGTGTGTGTGTGTGTGTGTGTGTGTGTGTGTGTGACTCAAACCCACAGAACATGGATTACCAATCACAAATAGTAGGCAAGACATTTGACTAGAAATAACGAAAGACAAACTCAAAAGTGTGTGTGTGTGTGTGTGTGCATGCGTGTACTTGTGTGTGCATGTGTCTCAAACCCACAGAACATGATCACCAACTAGAGACAATAGGCATGACACTTTACTAGAAATACTGAAAGACAAACTCAAAATGACTTGTATCAAAGCTAAACAGGTTACACCCTCACATGCAAATTTTGTAAACACATGTAGTGATGTACTTCAATATAACAAAACAAACCACTACTTATCCACAAACCAGCCACACTTTTGAAGCATCATTTACTCTCAAACACTTCCGCAACACTGTACAAGCATAATCCTTTTTTTCTTTCTTCTTCTTCTTTTTGGGGGGTTGTGGGGGCGTTTTGTACTTCACATTTCAATTGAAATTTTGCATCAACTTCTGAACATTCATTCCATTCCATTTTGCATGCACTCAACCACTCAAATTGCATCAATCAAATAGAGAAAAGGAGTGAATAGATTCTGTACACACATATTTTGCCATCCACTCAAATCCATAATACGTGGACATATATATGTATATAAACAAACCCCAGAAAATAAAGCAATGTGTTCCTTGCCCAATCAAGACTGTCTCACCACCATTTTCAGCAACAGATTACTGATAACGTAAAATCGTACTTTGTAGAAATGGTTTGAAGATAAACAGACCACGGGCATGGGAAATCATTAGCAATCCTTCATAGTTAGATTGTTGCATGGTATGCATTGAATCAAAACATGGGAAATCATTAGCAATCCTTCACATTTAGATTTTTGCATGGTATGCATCCAATCAAAACACATCATTCTTTACATAAATTATATATATCTATATACCAGGTATATAATTATGTATTACACAGATCTCCTCATCCAATCTGATTGTGACTGTTATCCTGGCAAGTTTCTGTCATCCAAAAGAGTAAAACTGTAGAACAGACCAAAACTTTTTTTAACGGTAGTTTGGAGAAACCCACTTTCTCCTACCACAAATGCAGTGACCTCTGCTGCAGTGAAGGCAGACATGTTGGCAAAACAGTGTGTTAAACCAAAGTGTGAAAGATGAGTAAAGGAGTTTTTTTCTTTTCTGGCGACACAACTGAAAAACCCAAAAGTGCCTGCCATCAGTCAGAGAGAGAGAGAGAGAGAGAGAGGGGAAAAAAGAAGAAAGAAAAGAAGCATAAAAGAGAGAACAAAACGCAACAGGCTAAAACTGACTGCTTTTATTAAGATTCAACACAGCAACATGCAGCTCTGCAGATGTCGCACAAATGTGCTTGTGGCATCCAAGCATTCTACTCCAACTCTTCCATTTTTGTGCTGTACTCAATACTAACCGTGATCCACAAGCAACGGAATGCTCAGTGGAATTCAAGGTCTGACTGCCTAGAAAACACGCTGCTGCATCTACTCGCCAACAGTCTGGTTTTCTAGCATGTTCAGATAAGAGGCAAATCTCTCCTTTTCGCAAGAGACAAATATTTGATGTAGTCTGTTCCCCCTTCAATTTTGGCCCCACAAAAAAATTGGAGAAAAAAAGAAAGTACTGTAATTTTTCACCACACCATTAAAAAGCAAACAAATTTGTGTATGCATGCTGAGCCACTTCTAATGATGCCATTAAAAGCTATGATCCACTTTCAATCATGGTTATAATAATATGAACACAGAATGTATGATCAAGTGTAGGCTGTAACGTCACCACTGATTTTGTAATGTAGATTTCAGACGTGCTGTATTTTGATTGGGCTCTGATCTGACACAAGCTGACAATAGCCAATGAAAATTGGGCATCCTATAAAAGACGCTCTTGGTAAGCTGAACCCACTACCAGTACAGCCAATGAAAAATGCGTCTCAAATAATAGGCATTCTTGGTGAGCTGAGCCCACTACCAGTACGTGCTATACTTGGTCTACTAAACTGAAGCTATACTTTGAATTTTTACTGCATATTTTTCTTCACCTCATCATCTCATGACTGACGATGTAACAGTTCTGTTCATTCATCCTAGCTCTGACAGTCATCATAATGGTACAATTTCTGAGGTTTCTGTGTCGCTGTCATTCAGTGGTAACAGTTAATATTACCAACAATCGCCTCTCCTCCAATCAGAGCATGAATATGCAGCAGAGCATGCTACATGGGGTTTGTTTGGTGACATGGTACACAGCATCTGTTTGGTGACATGGTACATGATGTCTGTTTGGTGACATGCTGCATGACATCTGTTTGGTGACATGGTACATTATGTTTGTTTGGTGACATGCTGCATGGCGTCTGTTTGGTGACATGCTAGATCTTATACAAGTTATAGTTGGGTTGACTGGGCGTAAAACATCAAGTTACTTAAAACATCAAGTTGCTTACTTACTCTTATAGTCACACGAATGTGTGATCAAAAGTGGATCACGGCCTCTACATGGCAACTATCTGTGATCGCTGGCTGACGCAAAACATCTGAACTCGCTCAGATCTTGCCAGTGTTCAAATTCCAGCATTCTGTCGATC
The DNA here is from genome assembly GCA_963584105.1 of Alviniconcha strummeri. Classification (NCBI taxonomy): domain Eukaryota; kingdom Metazoa; phylum Mollusca; class Gastropoda; family Provannidae; genus Alviniconcha; species Alviniconcha strummeri. Next base: position 3,988,667 of record OY757546.1, read on the forward strand.
CTACTGCTCATCACCTCTGAACCCGATTCCTTCAGCCCAGCACTCCTGTGAATTTGACTGGCACCTAGGAATGGTTGCCAGTGCCTGAGCCCAGTGATTTGCAAGAGCCGAATCCCATTTGCAATGACCTAGTTTGACACAGCAAAAGTATGCACCTTGCTGAGTGAAGGTACACTACTCTGTCAGCATTTCCTACACCAAGGCATGAGGGAAAATGGCACCAACGTATGCGGATTTCTGGTCCCCCCCCCCCCCCGCCCCCCACCTCAAAAGAACAGTAAGTGTGTAACCACATGGGCAGCTGAATGTATACCAGATTGTGCGTAAAACCGCTCATGATGCTTATGCTGGTACAGATGAAACCAAAATTGTTCATATTGTGGCGGAACAAAGTTTTCACCTGGGGCGGACATGCCTGATGTTTACGCGTGTGCCTCAATGCTATGCTTGGCACTCCAAACTTTTTCGACACTTTACGGAAGGTGCTGACAGCATGACACCAGCAGGGGCAATTTCCACAGATAAATACGCACAGATTTGTAGTACCCCTTCAATGGCATAACCAATTATGGCAGAGTTTGGAGAAAAGATGCTGGAAAGTAAGGCTTGGAGCATGACGAAAAACAAGACACCCACTGCTTTTTCCACTACACCCGTGTGTGCATCAGCTTGGGGTGACGTGCCAACCCTTCTCAGCATGCTGTCACAGACAGGCACGCAACACTCTGTCCTAAAACAGCTGGCTCATTTGGACAGACAATTACTCTGCATGGTGGTACAGACAGAGGAAAGATATATTTCACTGCGTCTGCACACTGCACTGCAGGTAAGTTTACACCAAAGCCGGGAAAAGCTATGGCAAACTGCATGGATATTTTGGAACAACTCCACCCCGATCCATCCTTGTGAAGTTACCCTTCACAGCTGACAGGATGGTACCACCCAAGGACTAACTACCCCCCAACCCTACTTACCTCGGAAAACACAAACTGCATGTATACTTTGGAACAACTCCACCCCATCCATCCTCGTGAGGTGACAGGACGTTACCATCCAAGGACTAACTACCCCCCAACCCTACCTACCTCAGAAAACAAATTGCATGTCTATTTTGGAACAACTTCACCCCTACCTGTCCTTGTGAGGTTAACCATCGCAGCCAACAGGATGTTACCATCCAAGGACTAACTACCCCCTACCTACTTCAGAAAACACAAACTCCAAGTGCGTTCATAGTCATCACCAGGAAACCTACTTGTTAAAAAAATGAAGCAATTGTAAGTGACAGTCTTACAAAAAGGTTCAGCAAACTCGGCAACAATCAGCTGCCAAAGCTCTTGATGATTATGATGACCAAAAAATACAATGCAAACCAAGTGTTAAAAAAAATAACACTGTAACACTAACAGCGATGAAAACTGTTGGGTTCTCAAGCATACAAACTAAGTACATTTTTTGCCCGCTATGATCCTGTACTAATTTCAAAATAAAATATTCCTAATTTTAAACAGTGTAATTAAGCAAAAACAAGCAATTTCATTGCCAACGTGCATGTCTGAACTTGTTTTTGTGGTGACAACACCAGGCCTGTGCCTTCTGGATCTCAGGGGATGGCATCACATCTTAATTGACCATCATTTTGTTGCAATGGAAATGCAAAAGCCTACAGCTACATAAGGACAGGATGATTTTTTATTTTTTTTTAAAGTGCATTGTATTCAGTTATAAACACGGAAAACCTCACTTGACTCGTACTGAAACTGGCAACAACTTCTTTTCAAACTCTCCTGAGATGCTGGCTATCAAACTCGGGCCAAAACTGCTATGCCTAAGGTCGACGGTGGTTGTCATGAGGCAGTACCAAAGATGTCTTATACATCATCAGGTCATCTGAGAAATGCCAACAGCTTCAAGACAAGAAATGCTTACTTTTCCTTAATTACACACAAAAATGATTTAAATCATTCTCAGCATAATTTTGTGTGTGTAACATACAGAGTTTTAAGGCATTCTCAGCATGATCATTTTCTGAGTCTAACATTCACACAAGATAGATAACTGGTGCTTAATGCACAGTCAACCATGACAGTTATATCAGTGTAAACATTCATACAAAGTACCAATTCAATTAGGTAAGAACCTGTAAAGAAAACACAACTCTGTTTCACCTCTCCGATGCCACACTTGCAATATTTCATTATACAAAGTTCCAATTCAATGAGATAAGAATCTGTCCGGAAAACACAACTCTGTTTCACCTCTCCGATGCCACACTTGCAATATTTCATTATACAAAGTTCCAATTCATTGAGATAAGAATCTGTCCGGAAAACACAACTCTGTTTCACCTCTCCCATGCCACACCAGCAGTAACCTACAAACTCCACCTACGTAATATAGGCAATACTGTTGTGAAGGTACAAAACTGGTTTTCACAGTCAGGAAACACTGGCATCATCTCCTGCACGTTCAACACACAACAAAATCACAGAACACACTGTGTGTGTGACCATCTCATGTATGCAACACCCAGACAACTAGATCAAGTTTACACTTGATCAGGTAGACCATTCCTGTGGAAATACAGGATCAGGAAGCAGCTTCACTTTTCCAACTGCTTAAAAGACCTCATGATCTCGCAGAACAAACCCAGCATCACCCTTAGACAGACCTCACGATCTCACAGAACAGACCTCATGATCTTGCAGAACAAACCCAACATCACCCTTAGACAGACCTCACGATCTCACAGAACCGACCCAACATTATCCTTAGACTGTACCATCTCGCAGAACAAACCCAACATCACCCTTAGACAATCTCCCAACTGGACACTGATCATTACAGAGTCCTGCATGCTGCTTTTCAGGCAAATCAAATTGATGGCTATGATCAAGCACAATAAATATACCATCCATCATTTACTCAACAGCATCACAGAAATGAAAGTACCTCTTTGATATTAGCACTGGCATACTTGCCAGATAAAGCTTGCTGCAGAATTTTAAGGCTTGTCTGCAATAACTGTTGGAGAAATATCAATTCACCGATCAAACGTTTTATGTTTTATTTGGTAACTGATTTCACATGATTAGACTGACATCTGGACTTACGCAAATGCACTACATATTATGTCTACTGAGTGATACTTGGTGGGCTAATCAGGTGGAGTTAAAAATGCTGTTGTGTATTCTATGAATGTTTTTAGTTTAAGTACAAGTCTGACGGCAGCGGCTTCCATTTCCAGTCTGAGCCTCTGGGGCTTGATTTCTTGTTGTCCTTTTCTCCAGAGCCTCTTTTCATAAAAGTGAAACATCTGCCACGGGCAAAGTACCAACATAAAAACAGAGCCTGGCACGCTGTACGGAAATTCAGCATTTTTGTCTCGAAAGTCACAACAGTTTGACAAGCAGCGTACCTGACACAAAATTAAGCATTTTTCTCTTGACAGTCACCAGTTTGACAAGAAGCATACCTGTCCCTCTAAAACTGCAGCAGATACAATTCACAGTAATCAGAGGCAGCATTAATTCCTTACAGCGTGTGCGCATGCATCAAGAGAGAGTGTGTGCGTGAGAGTTATTGCACCTGCTGCTTATACTAGTCAGCATAGTACACACGCCAGAGTCTTTTGCTTTTCGCACATCAATGATTGGCAAAGAACATCCTTGGCCTTTTGAACCATCTACAAATTCAAAACAAATGGGAATGGCTTTCAGGTCCTATGTACCACCCAGGCTGCCCCTCCATGTTTACCTCGATGGACACAAGAAACGTGTACACTGTGAGACTGATATTTGCACCAATAGCTTGAGGGGTAAGGAAAGTGAGATCAAATTTCACTGGACATTTGTTGCATTTCTTCGTTCAGGGTTGTCTAAACAGTTTCAGTTTCTCCCTCTTTCACTAGTGTCTGTTTGAAGACCTTTTCAGACTAGAATTCAGAAAGGGGTTTTGTATCGGAAAAGCACCTCTGTCCCATGGAAACCTTGCTGCTCCCAACACAACACAAATGTACATGCGTGACATCCTCGCCGATACTGTTCACAGGCACAGTCTACACTGTTCACAGGCACATGTAATTCAAACAGAACATGGCAGCAGATGCTCCAACACACATCTGGCCTGACCCCTCACTTTTAGCGACGTAGCTCCACCAGCTCTACGAGTAAACACAATGTGCACTCAAACACACACTGTGAACTACTCAGAGCCACAGCGCTTGATCGTCATTTCTGAAAACAGCACAGGGTGTGCTTTGTTGACGTTACAATGGTACTTGGATAGTCCATGGTCTCGCGTAAGCTGGTGTTTGTACGCAGTCACTGACTGGCTACAGGTCACATCAGTCAGAGGGGGGCGAGAGGTCAACTGACCAGACAGCAGGGATGACCTCTGAACTAAAAGACAGGCAATAGACTAGAACTAGAAGTGTGAAAGCAGTGGGCTTAATTAAATAAGTTACAATAACCAGAAAAAGGACAACCACAAAACCCCACATGCTGGGTTTTTTGCAGCATTCATTTTTGCTGTTCCATTGTGTGCTGATCACAAAGGGAAGATGAAAACCAGATGCCATATTCTCCTCACTGATTCTTTTTTCCCCCCTTCTTTTTCAAATTGTATGCTGGTCACCTGATAACCTATAAATATCTGTTACAGAAGCAAAACACCTTTAATTCCAGGAAGGAAAAGAGTGTGAAAACAGACAAGCAAAGAAAAAGAAAAAAAAAAGAAAGAAGAAGAAATAAAAGAAAATACCAGCAAAAGAGATAGACCAAACAAATGAAAGTGCAATTGCTGCCTTTTTCTTCTAATGTGTATATATGTCTTCAGATGCGTTCACTCTGTGGAGAGCTTGGCTTCATCAGTTCACTCGTCAACTCTGTCATCATCTACTTGTAGACATTTCTGTCACGGTGGACAAAAACACTGTGCCTTGTTGTTGCTATCAAACATGGACAGCTGGCACCGCATGCTCCGTTTCTATCAGCAGAATAACAAAGGAAGGGAAATTCCATTTTCTAAGAAAACCAAAAAGCCTGTTCAGTTAAGGAACTGAAGGAAAAAAGAAAAGAAAAAAAGGTTGGTGATGGTGGGGATACGCAGTGAATACACCCATGAGCAATGGGGGTCACAAAAAAAGTCAACTCCCACCACCACGATCCACACTTGACAGAAATGCATCGAGGCACCTGCGACTGCACTCCAACGTTTCGGACTCAGGCATACATGTCCTTCGTCGAGCACTCAGCATAGTCATGTCTTTTTCCTGATCCAAAAGATACAAGCAATGAAGGCAACAAATGATAAATTTCACACGCAACTCCCTTCTCCTTTCAGTTAATGCCAACAACTCCCTCCTCCTCCAAATGTTTCAAATGAGACCATATAAACTCTAATTATTTATCACCAATGGTTCAAAACACAACCCCCCTTCATAGGAAGGAGGGATGGAGAGGGTGGGGGGAAGGTGAAAAAGGGGGGGGGGGGGGCTGTTGGGGGACAGGGGGAGAAGGACTTGGGGGGGGATACAGGGGATAACAGGGGTGTCTGAGGTCACACTGTCACCTCTCCAAATCTTTTACAACAATGATCACATCACAAAAAGTGTGGAGTGTACACATCGACCACCTCTTCTGAGTGAAATCCAGGGCACTCAATCCAGCACGAGGAAGCAGGAAGGCTCACACCTCACAAGAGCGTTACCCCACACAGAACTCCAGCTCTTTGTGAATTCACAGCCAACACCAGTCAGGCGTCCACAGGGAATCAAAGTGTAACAGGGGTTTCTGTCCAAGATCAGGATCAAGGTCAAGGTCACAACTGCCTGCAGAGAGCTGCACAAAGTCTAGTCAGGGTCTGCCGCTAGGGGGCAGAGGCCTAGCATCAATGAATGTAGTCCGACACGCTGGCGAACGCACACGCTCCGATGCCGGCTTTGGCCATCAGTTTCATACAATTTGTTGCCTGGGCGATGGCCAGCTTCAGTGGTGGTTGTTTCGGCAAGCCTTGAGACTCTGGAAAAGAAAGAGGAAAAGAAGTGTTGCTTTTACGGTGGCCTTTTGGTTGCCCCATCTGCTTGGCAACACATTAGCAGCAGACGGACAGTTACTGTGGAAACACAAGAAGCAGTTTCCCTTTTCCAACAAACAACTGCACTGGACGATTACTGAAAGGAGTCAACACTAGGGGGGCACATATTCATGGATTCGCATAGAAATGACTAACTACTAAGATTTTTTGATTTTTTTATATCTCAGCAACCACTGAACCACTCATATTAATGGTTTACTTTTGTGTTTTATGGAGTAAACAAACAGTCTCATTATAAGTGTTGCATAACTGTACTTGGATTTTAAACACCCAGCACTGGTTTAGAGAGATTCCACTGACCATTCAAACATGACCTCCACTGACCAGCAAAACCACACGAAAAGGAGTTTTTGAATCATAATCCCACTTTATCAATGCGTGTAAAACAAGACATTTCTTTCCCTCCGTTTTCAGTGCTTCTTGTTGGGGAGAGGGGAAGTGGTACGTCACAGAAACCAATCAGACCACAGAGAACTTTCGTTGTGTCGCGTATGTTTACGAAACTATTCCACTGTGCTCTTTGAACCAAATCCTTAGAGAAAAAGAAATAATTTATTTCTTAAAACAGAACATTTATTTTAATGAGACGATTGTTTTGTTATTTTTTTCATAAGAATAAGGGTTCTTTTTAATATGAGCGTTGTTTTAATTTCATTTCACAACACTAGAAGTCAACTTTGTTTCATATTTAATTTCTGCCTTCGATCCATTTGGATGGGAGCCTATATCCATCTCAACTGGCTGGGTGAGAGAGAGAGAGAGAGAGAGAGAGAGAGAGAGAGAGAGAGAGAGAGAGAGAGAGAGAGAGAGAGAGTCCACACTGACCCAGTATGGCACTGTTGAGGGCAGCACACACAGGCTCTCTCTGCACAGGTTGTAGCTGAAAGCCCACAGGACTGCTCCAGGGGTCGGGGTAGGCCAGGAGGCTAAAAGCATCCTGCAAACAGCAACGCCGGGCCAGTCATTGCATGCACCACCACACCGGGCCAGCCACTGCATGCACCATTACACCAGGCCAGTCATTACACACACCACCACGCCAGGCCAGTCATTGCATGCACCACCACTAATTACAAACACCACCACACCAGGCCAGTCATTGCATGCACCATCACATCAGGCCAGTCATTACACACACCAGGTCAGTCACTGCACGCACCACCACACCTGGCCAGTCATTATACATACCACCACACTGGGCCAGTCACTGCACGCACCACCACCCCGGGACAGTCATTACACACACCACCACACCAGGCCAGTCACTGCACGCACCACACTCAGCCACACCAGGCCAGTCATTGCATGCACCTGCAGTGCAGGCTCAACAAAACGGGTGTGTCCAGCAAGACCCGCTCACGTCAGCATCAAGGTGCTGCAGCGCTCGTAGGAATCCAGCATCTGGGCTTTGCTCACACTCAGGAGACTGTGCATTGGGGGCTGAAACGACTAGGATGGCAGCTCAAACCTCGGTTCCACCACCAACATTCTCCCTCACTGGCAATAGCAGTGTGTTGGGCATAAACACCATCTGGTGGCGGTAGCGTCGTGTTGGGCATAAACCCCCTTTGTTGGTGATAGTGTGGTGTTTGCAAAGGTGAACCTTTCCCTCCCCAACCTCCCGGAATGTAGGTCAATGCCAATATCTCTTGGATGGGAATGGGCCACAGTAAATCAGACGAACATCTGAACTGTTTCAAAGGCCATGTTGGGGTAACTTCTGTGAGGCAAGATGAAGAGCATGTGGGCTTTTCTGAGCACAAAGATACCATCTTGAACTGAAAAAGACCTCTTGTTTAATGTCGAGCATCAACTTGTAAGGAGTCTAACACCCACCACAACGCTGCCGTAAGTACCTGTATTGCTTTCTTGTTGGTGTCGCTGTGACCAAACTGACGGCGGAGGTGCTGACTCATGGCCTGGAGCTCACGACCAAACTGCAGCATCTTTTCAATGGCCGTCCGGTTGCCACCGCAAAGCTGTTTCCCTGATGTGCTCTCTACATCTGAAGTAAAAAAACAAAAAAACATTACATTACACTTTGTTAAAGCAAGGGAGAGAGGAGAGAGAGAGAGAGAGAGAGAGAGAGAGAGAGAGAGAGAGAGAGAGAGAGAGAGAGAGAGATTCAGTCCCCCCCCCCACCCCACCATAAAGAGGCTAAACTGACATTAATGACTGTTAAATAGTGCTATTCTCTGCTGCCAAGCAGAGTCACTACAGTCTGCACAGAACATGCATGAATAATGTGCATGTGTAAAAGAACTGTTGGCAGTTAGGGCCATTATGGGTGGGGCGTGCTCAAAGCCTATAGTCATTATTATTGTCTCTTTGAAAAGAAGCAGACTAAAAACCTTTACCCTGAATGTGAATCTATCACATAACACATATTATACAGAGTTGCTTTATTATTAAATATGTTTATAATACCAGTCTGATCAAGTCATTGTGTTTGGAATAAAAATGACACAGACTGAGACAATTTAATGAAACACATACCATTACAGATCTGGAAACTGTACTAATATTAGAAGTTACATTGACACTGACAAAGTTGTTACATTCCAGGTTATGCAGAGCATAAAAATTGCATCATAGTTGCCAGAAAAACCTACCCCCCCCCCCCCCCCCCCAAACCAAACAACAACCACCAACAACAAAACACATCATAGCTTGTATTTTTAAATGCATCAGATGTAATAAATGCAAACTGTCAAAGCCAAGCAGTGTCAGTACATGAGAAGAGTACTCTTGACTTGCAGGCGGTTTACTTTTATTCTTTGCTCCGAAAGTGCCCATGAATGTGAAAATGTCTGTCGGTCACTTGTTAATGGTCAAAACATGGATTGGGCATTCTTTCTGTCACCTGTTCATGGTCAAAGTATGGACACTCTTTTTGCCACCTGTGCATGGCCAAAATATTGAACACGACTTCTGTCACCTGTTCATAGTCAAAATATGGACTGGACACTCTTTCTGTCACCTGTTCATGGTCAAACCACGGACTGGACACTATTTCTGCCACACGTTCGTGGTCAAATTATGGACTAGAGGCTCAATCACAGCAGAATGAAAGCAGGGACTACCCATGAAAGGAAGGCATTTGGTTATAAAGCCCCAGTCAAGCACGACGGTTATAAATTAACAGCAGACCTGCCTACCCATAAAAAAAACTTTTTAGGAAACTAGGGCCCCAAAACATGATTTCTCAGGAAATTTAAGGCTTCTGTCAGGAATGCATCACATCGGGTGATTTAAGTGTCTGGAAACACTTCCTCGAGGGTAAGGCAGATTACTGTCCATGAGGGTTGTCACCAGTAACGCCTCCGCTCTTGTTGCTTTAAGCGCAAGCGCAACAGTAGCAAAAGGTTGCAACTTTCGTAGAAGGCTTTAGGACTGGCCAGTTGGTGGTGTAATCAAGTACAAACTTCTGTAAAATCTTTGGCTTTTTGGCGTCTCAGTCTTGTCTAGGAGCTTCGCTTCTTCTCTTACTCGACATCACGTTTCGCGAAATTTTCAAAACCAGCTCAGACGGGAAGCGGGAACATAAAATGTATGGATCGGCTCATGCAAATAGGACTGCAACTAGACGAAACGAACTACAGACTTTTTTAGTTGGCACTACGCATGCGCAAGGTCATTTAACCTTTGCACAGCAAGTTATGCAAATGCCCTCGGTGCAAGTGAACTCTTACAACTTCACTAAGGACTAATGGCCAACATTATAACCAGAACCTATCCCACTAAGGACCAATGGCCAACATTATAACCAGAACCTATCCCACTAAGGACTAATGGCCAACATTATAACCAGAACCTATCCCACTAAGGACTAAAAGCATTTTTTCTTGCAACCGTTCACTTTTTGGGAATTCTAAAAATATTCACTGCAGGACCGACACTGCCAGGTGCAAAGCTGTCTGAAGATACTTAGTTTGTACATTGCACAGCGATGCATAGCTGCCCCAAAGCGCGTTTGGAAAAACTGTGTAACAAGTGCAACCCTTGCAATACAGGACGTCAGAGAAAATCAAAGGAAACAAAAGCGAGCATGGCATGCAAATGCTCAGTCAACTTGCGTTCAGAATGATCAAACTCCCTCCTCACCTTGAAATGGGTCAAGATCACCACCACATACAAAGTAACCGTAACATCTGATCAAGGTCACTGAAACTGGTACGAGTGTCAAGCTCAACAGAGGCTACCATCACGTGAAGTCTGAAAGCTATCACCCGAGTAGTCTTATAGAAATTTAAAGGCAATGTCTAAAGGCAATGTTTAAAGGCAATGTTTTGCACTCAGAAAACACCAATGATACAGCATCAAAAGCATTCCATCCATGACTATGTCATGTAAATAACCACCATGCAGTTTGGACTTGACGTGAAAAAAACTTATTAAAAAAAATACATTTGCAACTTTGCAATTCTCATGCACCCCTGACCTCACGTTAAAGTTTGTGAAAGTGGTGTGGCATTTTTCGAGTTCAAAAGATCTAACCTTTAAGAAAAAATACATAAAAAAAAAATAAGCCAACATTAATTTTTCTGCCACTGGTGTCCAGAACAGGTGGTGTGGGAGCTGCCATCACAGACCTCAAAGATTTTCCATGACAGGCAAAACAACCAAATGTATAAATCTTTTTTTCCTCTGGTTGGATCTATGTTTGTAGTGTAATTGAAAAACAAGACAGAAAATTCATATAGCAACACAAATGGCACAGCCTGAAAAGGCAGCCCTTCGTGTACATGTATCAGCCTGGCACGATCTCTGGATACTCTCAGCAAGAGCTGTACACCAGACATTTCAATACAGGCAAAACACACTGAATGCTGTACAGTACATAAACCACACCTAGGCCCTTTCCTTCTCTCCCAATTTGCCACATTGTCCGTCTGGAACAGTCTCCCTTGCTATACGCTCACATCTTTCAGATCCTCTTTGAAATCTCACCTCTTCGAGCTATCATGCTGACAATGTGTGTGTGTGTGTGTGTGTGTGTGTGTGTGTGCATGTGAATGGGCTGTGCGCTCTAATCTGCATATAGCACATAAAAGAGTCCATTATCACAAGTACCCAAAACAACATTCTGTTTTCCTCCTCCCTCAAAAGTCTCAGCCCAAATCAAAGAGAACAAGAAGACTTTGCTGAGGGCATCCCTCTTCAACCCACCCATCTCTTCTGCTTCGCCATCAGCCGCGTCAAAGGGGTGCGAGTTGCCGTTCATACACGCCGTGGGGTTGTAGTTGCCGTTGGTGACCAGGCCGTCCTCGACACCCCCGTCGGACAAGTCCATGTTCTCTTCGCCTTCGATGTACAGGGATCCTCCGGACCCGTTCATGGTGAAGCGGTCAGAGGACTGGGGCGAAGAGTTAGCTGCGTTTTTCATCTCCTCACTGCTGGCCACGTGCATATTGTCTGACATGTGCTGCTGCTGCTGCTGCTGCTGCTGAGAGTGGTGGGAGGAGGAGGTGGAGGAGGTGGGGGTGGAGCTGCGCGAGTGCTTCCCCCCAACGCGGTTGGGACTGTTGCTGCCAGAGCCGGGCCGAGGTTGGTGCTGCTGCGCGTGGTGCGGGTGGTGCAGGATGTGGGGCCCAGGACCCGAGGCGTTGGCACTCACATTATGCGCTGGGGACAGGTTTGGTGATGACCGGGTGCTGCCGTTGCCGCTGCTGTGGTGGGAGCGGGGTGAGCGGCTGTTGGGCCCTCGGACCTCGCTGTCCGAGCCGTTGACCATCTCGACGAACTGGCGACACTTGAGCATGAAGAGCAGGTTGGGGTTGCGATCCAGCAGCCCTGGGTACAGCTGCTGGGTCAGTTCTATGGCCTCTCCCATCCGACCGGCCAGCACCAACTTCTGGATGCCTGCAAGGGAAACGCACATCAGCTGCAAACTGCATTGCAACGCTGAAACACAGTTTAGCATGCACCCACCACTGGTTACATTCCCTTAGAAATACTTAGCATGCACCTATCACTGGTTACATTCCCTTAGCAATACTGATCTTTTTCACCCTGCACCTAGCACTGGTTACATTCCCTTAGCAATACTGATCTTAACAGTAAAAAATAAGCAATGAAAACAAACTGAATGGTGGATTGGAAACAACTGTAAAGCTTCCCATGTCTTCATCAAAAGCATATTATACTGTACACTTTAAAGAAAAAGATTTACTTTAATGCACAGCTCATTTAAACTGGCAAAAGACTGGAACATGAAAAAGTTTCATAAGACAGGAACATGAAAAGGTTTAATAACAGAAGCGCCAAAATTTCTTTGACTTTACGTTGTCTGTGTTTGATTGATGCGATGTCCTCATCGATGGGCTGTGACGTGGCCTTGCAGAAAGACTCTGCAGTCGAGCAGTAACCGTGGTGGACAAGATATGTGGAGACAATTCTGGAACAAACCAGATGAATGCAGTCAAGAATGGCCTAACCCTAGCCACAAAGACAGATGCTGCGCAGGCCTGATTTCAGATGGAACAATAAACACTAGAAGCACAACCCACCCATAAAAATAAAAAAATTCAATTCAATCCCTTCACGGCCACAAGCTCTCCTAAAGACAGTGCTTAATCAATTAAACACAGTTTGTTTTTCAACCCACCTGGCCCCAGACCGCCCGTCACTGCCCGCTCTTTTTCCTTCCCGTGAAACCCCAGACCGCCCGCTCTTTTTCCTTACCGCGAAACCCCAGACCGCCTGGTAGCGGCCGGCTAGCAGACGCTCCATACAAGCATCTTGGCTTATGCAACTAGGAACGGGATTCTTGCGAGACTTGTAGCCTTGTTTCCACTATTGTTTACTACTTCCGGTGATGTCGTTTGTTTGAAGTTCAGCGAAGTTTGAGAGACGCTGTGAATTTTCAAAGTTGCAAGGTGGATGCGTGATAGATGGCCGAAAATAAACAAAAGCCCTACTTTTGGCAATGGCATTGGAGCTTCATCCTTTGATATTTGACCTGCAAATTTGGCTCAGTCGCTTACCGTGGGCACCCTAACAAACTCACAGAGCTTCATCTTTGGAAATTCAAACTAGAAATTTTGCAAAGTCGGTTACCCCGTAGGCCCCCAAAATCCTGGCATTGAGATGCAGACATTTCTGACTTGGGATTTCGTTTTTTTATGCTTTAATTTTTTAGTGAAAAAAATTAAAACCTGTTGGATAAACAAGAACACTGTATACGCAAACTGGGAAAAATACGAAGTGAGCTGAAAAATTTGTTTGGTGTTTAATATCGATTTTTAAAGTTGTATACCGGGATCATTTGACACAGTTACCTCCCTTCACAAGGGATTTCGTAACGAAAGGGCGCAGCAGGTCTGGGGCAAAGTGGGTTAAAGCAAAAAAGGAAATTAGAAACCACACGCAAGTTTGTAACAGAAAACTCAAATTGTATCAGGCATTTCTTTTATAACTGCCCACACTGCTTATGCCAGCACAAATAAAAACAAAATTGTTTCAGCTGAGAAGGTACTTTTTTTTTTTTTACTATGTTTATGCGTGTGCATACCCAAAACTTTCAGTGGGTGCTGAGAGCATTGGTGGACAGCTGTGTGGAGATAAAAAAAAAGTGCCCCTTCAGTAGCATAATCCACTCTGGCGGAGCTTGGAGGAAGGTGCCAGAAAGTGATGCCAATTATTGCCGTAACTAGCGTAAATGCACTGCTCTGGCAGATATTTAAACATGCTCTGCAAAGCCAGTCACTCATTCATAGCTGCACTGACTAGAGTCTGTGAGGGAGCAGATAATGGTGCTATGTAAAAAGCAATCAATCAATTAATGTAAACTGCTGCCCCTGAAACCCACCAGCAAATTTCTTACCTCTGCAGAGCTTGCTGCCACTCTCCGCGCCGATCTGAGACAGGAAAGCGTTCGATGGTCATCCGGGTTTTCATGTGCCAGTCCTTCATGTATTCTTCGATGTTAAAGACGAAGGGGGTCTGTCCGAAATTGGCCTCCACCACCTCCCCAGGGGTCTGCAGCCCGACTGTGGGGTACAGGTTGGGCTGCAAACAGTCCTCACATAGTAAAGCCTTTGACTGCACATCGCAACTTCCTCACCCTTTCCACCTCTGACGGCATGGCAAAATTATCTAATGCCATGGTCATCATTCAGACTTTACCAAAATGGCAACAACAAAACAGCCACTGTGACTAGCAAAAAGAAACAACAACAAAAATGCCGAAATTAAACAAACTGGAAAATACTTAAACTTCAAACCCACAGGGAACTAAGAAGATGGATGGTCTCTGATAGTACAGTTATACTTGTTCTTCTTCTCTTTTGGGGTAAAAGTAATCCCAACATATAATGCTAAATCACTATAAGATCACCAATGTTTCTTCAAATTACTGATCAAAACAAAAACAACAAAAATTCTGAAAAACTACAGTCTAAACTACATTTTCCATAAACTCTAAAAGAGTCAAAACAAGCTCTGTTCTCAAGTATCTTTAGAAGGTCAAAGAAATCTCATTTTCAAACCAGAGTTCTTGCCACTTCCAAGGCATACCAGACAATCATTTGTAACACTATGTCAAGCTAAATTTTCAACCCGAATCAGAATCCATGGAACATGATTATATAAAGTATTAAACAAGGCGAAAATGCATCATTTTCAGATTTCTTGTTAAAAAAAATTATTCCCTGAAATTGAGCTGCAAACAGCAAAATGTGATCTAAGCATGCATGCATCTACTCTTTTCCCTAAACTAAAGAAGAGGAGTAAAAAACTCAGATGACTCACATTTGATTTAAAGTGTTAAATCAGAAAAATGTCGATTTTCTTTTCCAGGTTTTGTAATGAAATTGTTCCATAGAGGATGAATAAAATGTTACAGACACAAACTGAATAGGTCAGAGCTGTTCCAAAATGGACAAGAAAGTGAAAAGATCTGAAAAGGTTATTGAACATAAAGTTTAAATAACAGATGTTATCTGAACAGTGCCTGGGGAGAGGGAGGGAAGGAAGGAAGAAGGAAATCAATACAGGTGAAGATGGCATAATGTAAATTATCTTGCCTATAGTATATATATATCATGCATGATATAAAGCCTGAAGTAAATCAGATAAACTTATGCTGTAATAACTGTCTGCTCAGAACACACACACATAGTGACATACACACCACATAAGATATTCTGGATTCTGCCCATGTGTGTAATGATCACAGAATTGTAAAACTGGTTGCACAAGAACTCACAAGCACACAAAAAAAGACAAAGCTCTGAATTATAACTTCACATTCTACAAGCTGCCATGACCTTGAAATAAAACCAAGGTCACCAAACCTGTTACGGAAAGGTCAAGTTCAAAGAAGATCATAATGATGCAAAGTCTGAAGAAGCTGTTTAAACAATCCTTGAGATAAAGCCAAGTTAAGGTTTTTGTCACTGGTAGCCTCAGGTTTACACAGCCTTGTGAACACTGACCATTACACCAATTCATTTCCCAAGTCAAACAAACAACAAAATTAGCATATTATCCATATAATTAAAATGTAACATCAGGAACTGCAAGCAAATAGCAAATGGATTGTTAATAATCAAAAGCATGCATTGGCAGTGGAAAAAAAAGAAGGGTGGGGGGCGGGGGTGGTGGAAGAGTTAATCTGAATAATAAACATAATAGTGTGTGTGTGTAAAATAAGGCAAATGACTGTGTGTACTGTATTAGCTGATGAAGCACGGCAGTAGTGTCTTACACTTTTGACAGATGAAGTAAAACAAAACAGGAGGAAGCCACAGTAACGGCAATAGCACGAAGCCAGTACAGAACAAGCTGTGCTGACCACAGATTTAGTCTCACAACTCTGACCAATTTTTATAGGAGAACATTTCAACTTTTAAGGGGCTGTCAAAAATGCCAGCACATGGAAGATTCAGAGGAAAGCTGTCTCTGCAGCAATATTGTTAACGCTGATTCTTGAAGATGGGTCAAAATATTGGGTCTGGATGATAACTCTTTTTAAATGTCTTTTTTTTTTTTTTATAGTATTAATAAGCCATACCATACCCATTAGAACACCTTGTCTTCTGTAAGACAGGTTCATGAAAATAAAAGAAACCAAAAAAAAATCTGTTTTATGAAGTTTGCTTGAACACTCACCCTCAGAGCACTTACCGGAAGATCTGTAAAGGCAATGCCTGTGGCAAACAGAAAATTATCAAGAGTGACATCAGCATCCATTTTTCTCTTTTTAGACAGAAAAAACACTGCTTTTCTGTGGTAAACAGTCTGCTATTAATAATTAATAGGTTGTCAAAGGGTACATATCTGCACACCAAAAATATTTAAAGAATGGAAGAAAAAAAAAAGGTCAAATTTGCACTGCCCTATCTCAGTATCTGGCCATAAAACAACGTTATACACATGTGTGCCAAGAAAAATGCAGTGGATAGAGACTGAGCATGAATGAGACTCAGACATACAACTTGAGCTGTTTCTGAAGCAGCAACAGTACAATTCTGAATTGCGTTTTTTACTCTGCGTTGAAAACAAAATCTTTTTCTGCAACATCCTCAGCCCATTTTTTGGGCTGTACAGGGTCAAAATGAGTGACAAGAAATGATGAAGAATGCAGAAATGCAAACATATGAACGTGGAAGAAAGAAAAAGACAATGGAAGATAGCACTACAAATAGACGAGGAAACAGAAAAGGCTCAAGAAGTCACGCTGGAAAGGCAGCGAGGAAAAGAGAAACATCCCCCCGCCACCATACATAAATGCTCAGGCCATGATTTTGATTTTCCACATTTTCTTGAACGTAAATAAACTTTGCTTAAGCCACAAAAAAGGTGTTCCTGAAACAAAATCATCACTAGCTTGTTCTTACCAAGGTTGACGCCATTTTTGGTGTAGAAGCATGTGTTGTCAATGAGGTTGACGCAGCAGCCGACCACATCACCAGTGGTGAATGTCGGGCCATAGGGAACGCCAGGGTTGGAGGAACAGAAAGCGTTGCCGTCATCTCCATGATAGCCGTAGGAGTACTTGTCCCATCCTGTTAGAAAAACAAAAACGTTTACCATGTCACCTGAATTTGTGATTCTCCCCCTCTCTCCCCACATATGTACATGTGTTCACGCATGTTTGTTTTTCCCACATGCTGTGTTTACATATGCATTTGTGATGCTCAGCATTCTTCCATCTCAGCTCACTGAGAAAGGTTTCAAGAAAACCAAAAATTTGAACACAATGTGGTGTTATCGTTGTTTTTATTAACACAACATTATGTATGTGTGTACGATGTGTGAATGAAAACAAAGGTAACAAACTTGATTTGGAAACAACTCCAAAATAAAACAGTTCTTATTTTTTTAATGCACTCTGGAACAAAGGCAGCAAAAAACATATGCTGTTTTCTGTGAAGTGAAGATGATGATGTATTTAAAACATAAATAAAATAAGAGCAAGGCAAGTAAGGAAAATTTAACGTACGGTTCAATTTTACTTTT
The DNA here is from genome assembly GCA_963584105.1 of Alviniconcha strummeri. NCBI lineage: Eukaryota > Metazoa > Mollusca > Gastropoda > Provannidae > Alviniconcha > Alviniconcha strummeri. The sequence continues at coordinate 4,006,226 of OY757546.1, forward strand.
TCCAGTCCAATGCAGAGATCTAAACAGAGTCTAGTTAAATTTATTAAACCATGAATAATTTTTAAAAAATCAATCATTATTCAAAAAAAGTTTTTTTAAAGGGGTCAGGGGCAGGGGGCTTTACTCTTCGTAGTAAGCACCACCTCAGTAGTAGTTAACTTACTGAAGAGAGAGAGAGAGAGAGAGAGAGAGAGAGAGAGAGAGAAGAAAGACAGCTCATTCTGCCTAAAAGACCAGTCCTAGATTTGTCTATAACTGGAGAATAAGCCTTTCCTAGAAGAACATCTGAAAAATGCAGACTGAACAGAAAAAAAAGAGAAAGAAAAAAAAAGAAAAAAGAGAAAAGAAAACCATATCCAGCAAGCATGCATTGTGCTGTCTTCGATGTTTGATGATTTATGTACAGCCAGGGATATAATCATAGTTCATACACACTAAATGACTACAAGAACAAAAACAGCAACTCCACATATCATTTATAATTATTCTGCATTTTTAAGAGGGACACAAACACATACTGTTGTTTTGATACTGACCAGGTAGCTTGTTCATGTTGACACCCTGGGTGGAAAGGCCGATTCCCATGTAACTGTAACGCAAATAACTAAAATTTCAATTACAATCCTTATTTTGGACAACACCCCTAATTTTCCCCGGAAAAATCAACCTAAAGTTAATGCTGTGGTTGTGAGCATTATGAATTCCTTGGTGCTAGCAAGGGCAAAGGGCTGGGGCTATCATTTTCTTGTAACTCAAGCAAACCACATTTTGTAAAAATCAGCACTGGCTTTCGGTGACAGTATGCTAAAATTATAAGATGAAGAAATCAAATGCTGGTGAACTTGTTGGATGAACTAATACACTGTGTTCCCAGTAAACATACTGGATCTGATTTGGAAGTGTTTTGTTTTGTTATGGCCAGTTACAGCCATCACACACAGCCAGCTTGCAGCCAGAATCAGGCGGGACCATATATGCCAGATCTGACTTCCCGCATCTGATTTGGTTCCGTTTTTCCAAAGGAGTCCTGGACCATATTGTGCAAAACTGACCCAGATCTGGTCTGGATGGCCTGGTCAGGTTTTGGCCAAACGCATCTGGTCCAGAAGCCGTTGTGCACGAATCATTAGGCCTGGTTTCTGGCAGAATGCAACCAGCCTGCTCCCAGTTTCCCACTTTTAGACTTGGTTGCATTCTTCCACAGATGGCCCATATCATACTGTACAAAACCAGACTGGATTCAGTTTGGTTCTGGCTGACTGTCTCATATTTTGGCCAACCACTGAAATGGTCTGATCTGGATGCAAGCCAGTGTGTAAGAATCATCCAGCCCGCTTCTGGCCAATGCTTCCAAGCTGATCTGGATTGGATGTGCCTTTCCTAAAAGGATCACTGGTGCCTTTCCTAACACTTAGTAAACAGGACCAGTAAGTTTATTGGGTTAATATTAGTCTATTAATATTACATCATGTATAAATAACACACAAACAGACATATATATATATGAATCCCATCCAAGAATCCCCCCCTCCCCGGTCCCCAGCTAAATCAACTTCCATAGAAATATTTCTGAAGCAAATTATAGCATTTATCAGAAATATTACTTATATAAGTTATAAAATGTCTTTTACTGTTGAATAAATTAAAAAATATTTGCAGCTTTAGCAAAGAAAATTCCAGCTGTCAAAATTTACCCCTTTAAAAACTGAGATTCATCACTTTATTTAAAGTGTTACACTGTCATTCAAAGTAAAGATCAGCTTTCACATAATAATCAATATCATAACTTAATTGTAACTGTGTTTACATTAACATTAATCATCACTAAACAACAGCAATAAGAATTAAGACAGTACTGACGGCACCTGAATCAGTGATCATGACGACATACAAGATACACGCAACACTACCACCAACTGTAACAAAAGATATTAGGTAAGCCCTGGGTGTACCAAGTACTATGCTGATGTACTAGATAAAATTGCAGTCAAACAGTACAATGAGAAGTTTGCATAAGGAGCTGAGCAAAGTCCACTTGCCACCACCAAAATCACAAATGGGTCCTTCTTCAGCTCTCTAACCAGTGGCTAGACACCAAACCAGTTCCACTATGTAGCCCAACAGTTTTGAACAAAGTCCCCTGTAAACGGCACTGGCCCAAAATAGGAATGACACTCATGGCTCCAGTCCAAAAAAAGAAGTGATGATTCACTGTGACTGTGAGCTGACAGATCCATGCCTACCCCCCTTTGTGTCTCACACTGACACCTGCATAAGGCAATGTAAATACAAAAACTGCTCAACCAACCCAGCCCTGTGCACCCAACTAAAGCTGCCTTCCAATTCATCACTTCATGCCTCCAAGTTCAACCGCCCCCAGTAACAGTAGGAGTATCACAGCCTTTTAGTTTGACAACAGACTCACAGTGAGGCAGTTTCCTATCCCCCCCCCCCCCCCCCAACCCATGATATAACTGTCATGGTTGACTGGGCATTCAAAACCAGTCTCCCACCTCCACCAACCCAAAGCCTCTTTCTCAAGCACTTGCTTTTGATTCATTTCTGCTGAGGACATTCAACACACACACTCCCCCCCCCCCCCTCCCCCCACACAAATAAATCAGTTACATAAGTACAGTTTTGCTTTTCTTTGAAAGCCAAATCATGTGTAATTTGCAAGTTTGCAATGTAGACTTGACTTTCTGCTTAAACTGTACAACTACAACTTAGTACAAGTCTTCTTTTGTTACGCATACACTGAAAATGATGGATGCAGTCTAATATGACTTCTCTTTTTTTTAGGTTTGTTTTGTGGTAAGACGAGTCATTAAGTAATCTCTCTGAGTCTCTCCCTTGGTTACTGCCTCTCTGTCCATTTACAAAATCCACTGGTTTAGTGGTTAACCAAAACTGCTGTTAAAGCTGCAACTGAACATGATGTAGAGTGAAAACAAAGAAACAAACCTGCAACGTACACTACGCACTGACTAACTTCCTAAGCTTGGCAGTGTCAAATGATTCTTCAAACTCATTGCTGCATCACATACAAGACAATGTTCGGAATTAGTCAATTACAAACAAGACTGTGTTCAACAGTCTACTGAATGTGATCAGCACTCTATAAATATAATAACTAGTCAAGGTAATATTTAGACATCAGATTCTGAAACTCAATTTGGTTCTGACAGAAACTGATATTCACAAATGCCCCCCCCCCCCCCCCCCCCCCCATAAGCTCTAGATAGAATCTAGAAAAGTACTCAAAATCAGTTACAGTCCTCTTTTCTCAAGATTGAAGAATGTCTGCTGCTCTTCAGCTTACAGAATTTGTCAATTTGATATTTTGTTGTTGTTGTTGTTGCTTTTACTTCATTTTCCCTTGTGGGAAATTTGGGTTGCCTTACCTGGGTAAGGCACAGCAGCTGCAAGAGCAGCGATACCCATTCTTATCAGTGAGTACAGTATTTTCACAAGTCAAAACAATGGTATGGCTGCCAGAGTTTGGGATTTTTAACGTGTGCACAGATGTTATTGCATGCAATTGCACATAGGAGCTGTATGGACACCAAAAGACTAACACAGTAAGATAGTCTGCAGTGGAAGCTGGCTCTGGGAGAAAAATATCTTGCTGCACTGGGAACTCAAACCTGCGACCATACTGTGCCCGGCTTTTCAGTCACTGAGTCCGGCGCTCTACAAATTGAGCTATCCCACTCCCAGTCCCTTATCTATCTACATAACTTCATAAGTACATTAGATACAATCAAAATATTATTTTTAAAAACAACAACCTTTACTCAAATGAAAACAGACTTCAGTACTAACCCATCTCTCCCTTTGCTGATGATGCGGACCTCGAAGTAGTAAATGCCACAGGCAGCAGGAATGGGGTGAGTGGCCCGAACGCTGGCGGCGTCCTTGTGGTTGTGGCTCTTGCCCACACCTGTGTCAAGATTGCCAAGGTCAGAACCCTCCACAGTTCAGTTCAAAATCAAAATCCACTTGGGGGTGGGTAGCTCTGGCTAAACCAGAGTTGGTGACAGCATGGCTTTGTCGCTTTGTGTGCTGAAACAGCACCCTGCTGATTGTCTAGATACTGCAAGCCATTGTTATTGTCAGTAGATTATGTCCCTCTTGCTTTGCACTAAGTCTGGTAATTGCAATGTAACACTAGTACATACACACACCTAGTTTGCTTGCAAATATATATCACTGGTAAAGGAAATATACGTCTGGCAAACATATTCAGGCAAGATCCAGTGACATAAAAGGTTCGAAAGAACGCTATTTATTTGGACAAAGCACAACATGTGAATTCTGGGGGTAATCCCCTTTATATCAAGCTACAAAAGGACACTTAAACAACAGTTAAATGGTGAAAAATGAGATGGAGAGATATGACACTTATCTGTTTTTGGTTCAGCTATGTTGTTTTATTGTCAAGTTTTGAACTATCAGTACCTTGACTTGAACATGGCAATCTAATTCTTTCACAATCTTTTAGTTCTACATTCCAGCATACGATGATGCACCATCAAACCATGTTTGGTTGCAAAAGAATCAGCAGTTCTGAAGATACAGTACTTGGAAACAATCATATTTTAATGATGAGCCATCACTGTGACCTTGACACTGATGACTGCAAAACTGTCTTTTTGCGTGACACTCTTGCTCATGGTGCATCACCATACTAATTGCTATGTTTGGCTATAAAAAGTTAAACAGTTCAGAAGATACTGCCTGGACAAAACAGTCAGTAATTTTTTTAACCTTTGCTGTGACCTTGATCAAAGCGAAGCACTCTTTTCACAAGATAGTCACTGAGTCAGGTTTATGATGATAACTGAAATGTCATGAACCAAAGTTTGGTAGCGGAAGGATCAGAAGTTCACCAGAACTGTCATATTTTTATTCCATGACCATGTGGTGTTTGCAAATTATGCATGCTTCCTGCTTGCACCTCCTTCTTTTTGTTGTCAAACACTTCACACTACTTACTAGTTGAACCTGCAAAACAGTCTGTGTGATCACTTAAAAAAAATAAAAAATGTTTATATAATTAAATTATTAATGTTGTATGTATCACTATCTTTAGTATCTAATCAGTATCTGTCATAATTAATATCAACTGTGGTGTGGTTAAGTGCTGATATAGCCTGAACATTCTAAAGAAATACACCATAGCTGTGTTTTCATCACCATTTACATACTAAAAATGTCTATGCATAAAAGTTCAGAACAACCCATGCACTAGTAGTAGTACTACTAGGACAAGCATTGTAGCAGCAGGCTGTTTTTTCTTTCTCAGAAGAGATGCTTGTTGAAATTTTCACTTTTTATCACATGACTTAACCAGCTAGGGGTCACAAATGTTTTTTTAAGAACTTGCATACAGGAAATGCAGTGTCTTGAAAAAATACAACCAACCAAATGTGACACCAAACCCACTGACATGGCCAGTGATATTGATTTCTTTTAAAGAACAATCCTGCACCTAGCTAGCTGAAATTCTGCCTCTGCTGCCTTTCTGTCTATAATGTATAACAGCACTACTTCAGTATTCTCAACCTTGGGACCCTACACTTGACATGCTGACTCTTATTTTGGTATCCATTCCACCCGGGTGTTACCGCCTAGCATGTAAAAGATCCTGGTCATTCTGCCAGAAGTGCAGGTGGCAGGTTACAGCTAAACATGCATACACCTTACATGTGTGGCTTTGCAACTGCATGAAGTGACATGTGCATGGTTGTATGGTGTACACAGAACTTGTGCCGAGACAGCTGCAGCTTCATGTGGCACCAGCCATACCAGTGCTGTAAGTCTTATAAAAAAAAAAAGGGCTATAAAAAGCGTCACTCATGTAGAACCACATGCGAGCGCAGTGAGTCTGCTCAAGAAAGCGGAGAATAGCACTACGGCTATATAAGTATCATCAATCAAACAAACAAAAAGGCAACAAAGGCAACATTTTTCACTGGTGCCTGGCTAGAGCTCAGCCTTTCACTGGTACTTGCAGATTCCTGGATGGCCACAGCCTATTGTCAACCAGCTCAGAGCTTAGTGGAAGCAACTGGTTCAGAACTATCATCTTGACTATGAAAAAACAGAAGACACTGTTTTCTGCATTGTCTGTCATGAACCTAATTCTGAGCTGCAAAATGTGGTTGGTCCCGCAGCACTTGCAAATGAGTAGCGGTAAACTAGTTCTGCAGTCAGAAACTGATGTAGGCAATGAACTACAACTACAGTACTACTGACCTCGTCTGATGTTGCTCACCCTGGCATAGCAGCTGTCAAGCTGATATGTTCTAACAACTGACTTCACCCCCCAACGTCATGCAGAGGGACTGAGCGATAGAAAGACTACTTAATGCCTTTAATTTAAACTTGTTTAATTAAAATGCAGTTTCTCATGGAGTCATGCAGATCTGGACTTCTAGGCATATAATACAGTAAGCACATGGGGTTTGAGACTTAGACTAGAGCAACTGCGTGAGAGGGGTTCATTTTGCATTAAAAACAGTTTTTCTGCATACTTGTGACCCCTGCTTAACCAAAGTCTCACAGGTTACCACACGTTTTTTTTGCTGTACAAGACACAAGTACTGTACACAGCTTCTAGTTCTAGTTCTAATGAATCTTAATTCTTATCATAGTGTAAAGGTCGAAATGTTTTCCTTTAACTTCAGTTGCAACAAACTTTTGTTCCCAAATTATAATTCACCCAGGATCACTGAAGCTGCAGAGATATAATTCTGTGCTACCAGAGTAATGTGTTTAAACAATGACTGATGACAACATATCTGACAGGAAGTGAGATACTAAAAATAAAATGAACTTTTAAAATGGATAGCTGAAGATAAAACATTAGGCTTTGACAAGCGTCTGGTCCATGCTCAGATGCTATCAACAGTGACACCAGCATGTTGACACCAGCATAAATTTTGCATGAACATTTTCAGTACAGTTAACCCTGAAAGTGGCCAGTATTTTGGTCACCAACTCAACTACCAAGTACAAATTTTTGTGCTCATTTGCCAGCTACTACAATATTGGTTTTTTGTTTGTTTTTAAACTGGCTGCCTATAGAAAGTGTGTGATGCTTTACATCATAACTGCGTCTGTACATACAACTAGTCTGCAAGAATTCTCATCCAACAACACAGGCTCTGAGTCTGACATAGGCATGCATGCACTGTCTGCTTCCTTCTTCAGTCACAAATGTGAAAATGAAATGCGCATTAGAACTAGAAGATTACACAGTTCTTCTCAAGATACCTCAATGGCCAAGAAAGGCTTGAAATCTGGAGAGAGAAGAATGTTTCTTCCAAAGTGGAAAAACGAATTTCCATGGGTGATTTACTATAATGACCATGGCAATGGCATTACAAAGTGCTCAAAGCGAAAACTCTTGGCAGCCGCCAGAAAGCTGGAGATTACGGACTTGTGGCTGGACCAAATAAGACAAGTTCATATAAACAAAGAACATAAATGCTAAATGTGTATGTACCATTTATTTTTGAATAAATCACAGTCATCAGAAACGGAGAAACTGGTCATCTTTCATTTCAGTTTCAGGCTTTGTCAGTTTCAAAACTGGGCTTCATTCAAACACTTTTACAAGCCATAAGTGACGAGTGTACTGAATAAAATTAGAATTAGTTGTAGTAAAGTGAAACTGTTTTGCAAGTCAAACTTGCCATGTTAAATACACAAATTTATCGCGTGCCCACATAAATGTTTCTGAACAGGGAAAATAGAAATGACATACTGTAAGTATAACTGGGTGAAGAGATAAATCCACATCCATTACATCATACTGGCTTACATATAATTTAATATTAGTAATAATAATCAGTATTATTTAATCAGCTACTGTCTGAAGTCTTTTCATGCATGGACCATAATGTATACAATTACAAACTTGTACAACACTAGTGTCTGGTATTAACCTAACATTCAAAACACAAATAATCATTGATATTAAAAAAAAAAAAAAAAAAAATCAATTATAAATAAGCAAATAAACAGAAAACACATTATATACACACACACACATGCATAACCATTTGTTATTTTTATCACAGAACTTTTGTATAGTATGTTGACTTTTTTTTTTAATTCTGAGAGTACACAATGGTAAAAGTCTGAAATGGAAAGCATGAAAATACAAAAGGATAACACTTGCCAAACTGTACAGATTCTTTCTGAATTTCTAAAAGTAAATAATCTACCAACTATCTACGTGACACATTAATATATCAATCAAGAATCAAGGTCACCATTCTGACTGTGATTATACTTGTGGGTAACAACATATAAACTAAAGTTGTGCATGGTGTCTAATCATTTATTCTTCTTCATAAGTTCTTTCTAGCAGTTTCTTTGCCTTTTTCTAAGTAATAACTTAATAAGTTTGTCCTAATCTACTGGTGTAGAAATATCAGCAACTGATGACTGAGCTTCACAAAAATGAAAAAAAGCACAGATCTTCAAGTTAGAGACTGAAGGATTCACAAGTATGGCAAAACAAAGGTAAATTAATTAACTAAGGCCAGATTCCAGGACGTTAGTAATGTATTCAACAGAAAAAACTCTTAAGTTTGAGATCATACACTGATGAAGATCAGGTAACTCTATTGATGTATCAACTATCAATATTACTAAGTATTACTATTAGTATCACTCACCTGAGGAGTATGTCTTTTTTTAATAATCACATTACCAATACCATTAACACCAGGCACTTGGAACTGGATTGGAATGAACCTCAAATTTCAAACCTCAGGTGTGTGTTTTTGTTTGCTTTGTTTGATCTCTGTTCTACTTCTAGTAGCTTCTAGTTCTACAAGTTTTGTTTGTTTCTTATTGCTTATTTTGTTGTCTAAAGACTAGTAGAAGTCTGACCACTTAGACTCTAGTTTTGAGTTTGAGAGAGAAAAATTTCAATTTGGGTGTCCATACTAGCACAGTTGCAGCACACAGTGAACATAATCTGATGGAGAGAGAGCGAGAGAGAGAGAGAGAGAGAGAGAGAGAGAGAGAGAGAGAGAGAGAGAGAGAGAGAGAGAGAGAGAGAGAGAGAGACTTTACTGCCAATGGGTCAGACATAATAAACAAGTCTTTAAAAAGACTTTGACATACTTTTAAATGCAAAAAATTTTCATGCCTGTAGACACGGTCACCAGACAAATACTGAAATAGCAGTAATTTAGTACGTACTGTCACAAAATACAACTGTTGACAATTTCACATTATGTTAAAATATATATATTTTCAAATGTGACTCGATATTTTCGGCAAGGAACTGCTTTCTTAATCTTGGTTATCGTCAAATAAATTCAACCTGGATTGCTAAATGTATACGTTGCCCCGGGACTACGAGAGAAGGCACTTCGACGAGTTTCTTTGGAATGTTTCGCTTCATGAATGGCTTCTTAGTTTCAACGTACTCAGACAATCCAAACAGGTGGTGTAGACTGCAACGAAAGACTAAAATTGTGTCAGATGAGCTCATAAGTTCGTAGGGAACAAGAAAATTATGCCCATGTTGCTGCAATGTCGAAGCGATTTTGACATGCGCATAATGGAATCGTAATTCATTGTTCTGCCAAGGCACAGAAATAAATGTTGACTTGCTCGTTTACCTTTGTAGTGAACTCTGAGGTTGTTCAGCGAGAGCCCAATGAAGTTGAATTTGTCCTTAGGACTCCATGATCGAGGCAATGGAGTCTCCTCTTCATTCACAGCTGGGTACAACTGTTTCAAAGGATCTGAAGGATCCAGCGAATTTGAGTTGACTGTTTCAATCGGAGGAGAAGTGGTTCCTGTCGCCATTTTTCGTCTTCTCTCAGCTGCGAACAAAACCCGGATGTGACGACAGCTGAGGAACGAGCTATTTTTGGATTTACTGTCGTTGATTGGATGTTGGCGATAGTCCAGCTAATCAAAAGGCTCGACCCAAACGTTTCTGGTTACAAAAGTGATGCACTTACACTACACAGTTATTTTTTCTAGAAGACCTTCAAACAAACCAAAAATTTACTCTCAAACTGTAAAAGTGGAATTATGTCCGCCAGCAAGTACATGAATGACGACACAATTGCAAATGTGCAATAGTGACGGGAATGTAACACAGATGATTCAATTCAAATGCGTTCAATGATACATTTCACTCAAATAAAAACAATGTCATTGTCCCAAATGGCCTGAATAAAAATGGGGCACTGCAGTTGTTTTCCATAGAGGAGAGAGTGACCCACATTTCATGATAAACACAAGTGTAGGGAGTGGCTTATAGACCACGCAGGATTTTTGTTACTGAATTTGTTTTTGATATATATATATGTACACTCCTTCCAATGGAAAATCCCCATCTGGGAACAATGACATTGTTTTTATTTGGGTGAAATTATGTTAAACTCTCTCTCTCTCTCTCTCTCTCTCTCTCTCTCTCTCTCTCTCTCTATATATATATATATATATATATATAATGAAGCTAACTGGGCCTTGACGAAGCCTCAAGGGTGAAAATTCGGAGTAAAAAGTTTCCGCTAAAAAATATGCTTGGACTTTGTTATACCTTCTCTCTCTCTCTCTTGATATCTGTTCATCAGTAGCTTGCTTAGCAAGGACTAGTTGCTAGGTTTTTGAATGAACCTAAACCACAATCCTTGTAACCTAATGAACCTAAACTACAATCCTTGTAAAATAAAGTTTTCGAGTTCAAGTTTGAAGTCGAGTTCTCTGTGTGTATATATATATATAGATATAGATATATAGTGTAACTGACAACAAACATATCAATTATATATATATATTATATGAAGAAATTACCAGCTCCACAAGGATTTGAAAGAGATTACGCATGTTGTATTTGTAATTTTGTTGTTAACAATGCTGACAAGGCAATGTCAGCAGATCAACAGTCAGTGTCAACAGTCAGCTGTTGACACAGCAGAATGCCAATCCCAGGAGCATCACTGAGTTGGAATCTTACTAATGAATTCATTCTTTCCAGTCAATATAGTCTCAAGACATGCTTATACTTTCATTGTAGCCAGTGATTTTCATTTCCATTTGTCCAAGGTTTCTGAACTTACTCTGTGAGTGAGTGAGTGAGTGAGTGAGTGAGTGAGTGAGTGAGTGAGTGAGTGTGTGTGTGTGTGTGTGTGTGTGTGTGTGTGTGTGTGTGTGTGTGTGTGTGTGTGTGTGTGTGTGTGTGTGTGTGTGTGTGTGTGTGTGTGTGTGTGTGTGTATGAGTATGCGTGCATTTTCAGCACCACATTTGCTCCATCATCATTCCTTATTAATACGTTAATTAAATGGTACTGTAGTTTTTTGTCTTCTTTTCCCTTCAGTTTTCCAGAACTGTTCAGCATTTTTCAGACCTAAAAAACATGCATAATTACTCAATGAAAAAAGTACATCACTAATTGTTAAAACATTTTTATATGCTTTAACTCTCTTAATAAACCAAATGAATTAATATCATTTCAGGGTCAAGAGGGGGACCTATTCATAAGCCACATGACATTTATCTGTGTGTGTTTTAACATCCCATCTCATTGTCATCATTATTAAGTTGTGCTTTGTCTACATACTTTGGTATGATGTTGACTGTTAAGTTATACAGCAGTCAAAACATACATGTATGCAATGGGAAAGCTGTTATCATGGTTGCATAGTCTCTTTGTCAAATAGTAAACAATCATACACACACATGCACGCACACACAGACACAGACAGACAGACAGACAGACACACACACACACACACACACACACACACACACACAAACACACACACACACACACACACACACTCACACACACACACACACACACTCACACACACACACACACACACACACACACACACACACACACACACACACACACACACACAGCAAGAAATGACAAAAATAAGAGGAAAAAAGAAATCGTTTTCTATGCCCAGTCAACCATGATGGTTATAATACTTATATGGAGAGAGAGAGAGAGAGAGAGAGAGAGAGAGAGAGAGAGAGAGAGAGAGAGAGAGAGAGAGAGAGAGGAGAGAGAGAGAGAGAGAGAGAGAGAGAGAGACAGACAGAGACAGAGACAGAGACAGAGATAGAGAGACAGACAGAGACAGACAGAGACAGAGACAGAGAGAGAATAAACTTTATTTTACGAGGGTAGTGGAGAAAACTCGGTCTTTTTACATCCAGCCCTCGCCCATGAGGGAAACTACTATTAACTAAAGATACAGTGAGCTACAACACACACACACACACACACACACACACACACACACACACACACACACACACACACACACACACACACACACAGAGAGAGAGAGAGAGAGAGAGAGAGAGAGAGAGAGAGAGAGAGAGAGAGAGAGAGAGAGAGAGAGAGAGAGACAGAGAGAGACAGAGAGAGACAGAGACAGAGACAGAGATTAGAATTAGGAAGCAACAGGCACAGCTACTTGGTTGGTTAAATTAAACCTGTTAAACAAAGACTGAGTTGGTGAAGTGTTGCTTAATGTCCTCAGATGTCAGTTGACATATTAGGGACAAGTTGTGACCAATGCCGAAGCACGGTTCAATAAATCTTTACGTCCACGGAAACCAGAATGGCTCGTTAGGACGGGCCGGCCCAGGACGTCCACCTCGACTCTCACACAGCTCCTGAACTATGACTGAGTTGCCTCTGAAGAGGTACTACAGCGGGACTGAGTTAAAAAAAAAAAAAAACTATGGTAAAAGTAAGCATGGTGCTTAATGTCCACAGAAACCATAAGGCTTATTAGGGATGGGTAACTGTGGTGTTTCCATAATGTATAATGCATAATATATATATAATTCCTTAGTTTTTCACTGATCATCTCATCTGATCGGCTGTAAATGTAACTTTTTATTGTCACATTACATCGTCTTTGCCGTGTCTCAGGAGTGTCTCTAAATATGGTACCGATCGACAAGGTTATAATGTACTTTCTCACTCTATCTCATTGCACTTGCAGTGCTTTGTGTTCATTGGTCTCAGAGAACGTAACTCGAAATAGATTCAAATGGTTAAACAGAGTTGCGTCCCTCTAAATGAGCTTTTGGATAACGACATTGAAAACATTAAATCTGGTGCTTTTATTCTCTGTTTTGTATTTGGAACATAAAACGAAATTATAGAGTACTGCTATGATAAAATCATAGTGTGAACATTTTGTTTTCGTATATGTAATGTCGCGAAAGCGCTGTTTCCATAGCACTAAACAAAATGGCGTCCACCTTTTGAACGACTACCGTGTTTTGGACGCATTGAAATTGGGTTCCTTTCTTTCTGATTGTTTATTTGCCTTTAAACTCGCAAAAAATGTCAGAGGGGAAACTGGCTGTGGCAAGACTTCCACCATTAGCAGGGTAATTATTATTATTTTTTGAAGTGACAGTCCCAAACATGATGAGAGATCTCGGAACTGTAGTCTTCTTTCGTTTAAGATTCTTGGGCATAATTCATTAATTGGCTCTGGTCTCACAGTAGTCGTTTCAAAATAGTAAGGAAACGGCAACGACTGACCTTCTTCTTCAAGGCAGCCAGATGCCTGACCCCTGCAATCGCCGTGAATTATTTTTTGACACCCGTAACTTCCGAAAGACTGATCAAACCCCAAACCTAACGGACCTCAAGACAACAAACACAGTGATAGACCATGCAAGAAACAACTCGCAGTGTTAACTGTTATACTTGTAGAGTATATTCAACAAAAAACTACTGCCAGCTGATACTCTTTTTTTTTTCTTTTTTTCCAGGACCACATTCGACTGGAACAACTTAGTCTTAGACCAGGAGATAGTAGTCAGACAGTAGAAAACTTTAAGCCTAACGGCACAAATCAGACAAATTGTCCACTGACGCTATGCCCAAGGTTTGGTCCTGTCTGTGTGTCACACTTATACAGTTATAGTGCACATCAAGATAAAGATCAAGAAGATCATTCAAAAAGGATGACTATGATTGTTTTCTTCCATCTCTCTCTCTCTCTCTCTCTCTCTCTCTCTCTCTCTCTCTCTCTCTCTCTCTCTCTCTCTCTCTCTCTCTCTCTCTCATTTTTTTTCTTTTTTTTTCTTCTCTTTTTTAATTTGGGTCTGGATAATTTTTCTCTGGCTCACTTAAGGTAATAAGTGTCAGTGAATAAGGAAACATTGCCATCACCTGCTTTGCAACATGTGACCTAACTGTGAGGATGTTTACATTCTGTGTTACTAGGCACAGAGGAGGTCCTCATGACAGAAACAAACTGGAAGCATTTAATGGACAGCCATACCGACTGCATGGCAATGTTCATCCACTACCACCTCCCAGAGCTCTGCGTGTAAGTTGTTTTGTTTGCAGTGCATTGAGCATTTAGCTCCAACCTATTTGAGGGCATAGTCAAGTGATGTCAAATATGATACTAATGATACACATTGATAGTAGCTGCAAAAGATTGAAACTGTGTACTTACTGAGGAGTTATATAGATCTATGAACACTGTAGCAGATAATCTTGTACAAAATTCCAGTACAAAAATCATTCCAGTGGATTATCAAAGACTGTAACAGCCTTTTCCCCCCATATCTGTGTGTGTGTGTGTGTGTGTGTGTGTGTGTGTGTGTGTGTGTGTGTGTGTGTCTGTGTGTTTGTGTGTGTGTCTGTGTGTGAGCATGTGCATGGGAATGCGTGTGTGCATACATGTGTGTGTTTATTTTAAACATTCTACCTCTTGTAGTATAAGTGCATCATTGTACATAATCATGCTCAATATGTGTTGGGGGAGGGGGGGAGGGGGGGGATAAACTGAAACAGATAGTTTTATCAACGATTTTGGCAAGTTCAGCTCTTTTACATAATAATGAAGTGATCAAATAAGTATATATTCTATTCTTATCATACATTCATAGATATTGATTAAAAACCCTTTCTCTCTGTATACTCTATAGATCTGTAAGACCAAAACATCTTCGATGGAAAGATAAAAATAAGCCTTTTCATTGGTATTGTTTTGCATGTTGATGCATTTATTGGGCTTTTGATGTATATTATGACCCATTCTCAAAATCTGAACTGGGCTAATGGTCTCATGTTTGCCCATGCTAAAAGTAAACCTACGATTATGCTATGCATCTCAATTTTGTTTTATTGTGTTGTACAGTAAACAAATACATATGATAACCATGTGTTTGTTACTTGAGCAAAAGTGTGGTTTATTTGTGTGAATGAACTGATATTTGTGTAAATGTGCCACATGAAAATGTGACGCCAGCACCGATGTTTAAACGAACTTAAAGTGACTCGCCACTACTGAGTTCTATCAAAAACTAAATTGTTTTACGGATGAATAATACTTTTATTCTTCATCCTATTAAAAAGAAAGTGGAAACTTTTGATGTGTTATTTATATTATGGAGTACTGAATATTGGTGATTGGTCGTGACGCGTCCTGTCATTGGTCAGAATATTTTGTAAAAAGCTTGACTTGGCTCATAAATGAATAAATTGCTGTAGCAAGTCCATCCATGTCGGTGTCTTTACAGCAGGAATAGTCTGCATCATTTATTTCAACTGTTTTGTGGGTTATTCAGCTTTACTCTCTGTGTTTTTATTTTGACAACAGTGTCTTGTCATATCATCATGACCAATCAAATTTGAAACCTAAATGAAATACTGAATGCAGCAATATGTTCCGATCCTAGTTTTGTGGTACCAGGTGACCTGGAAGTAGTCAGCTTTGTTTTGATGTAAAAAATGGCTAAAACCAGACATGGTTAGCGATTTACTTTTCTTGTTGTCGACAAACCATGTCCAAACATTACGTCACGTCCAATCACATTTACAGCACTTTACACAAGTTTCACACTATTTACTGACTAAATCATGGCTAATTTCCATGGATGGAATGATCGATGTGGCAACAATGTAGTCCACATAGAAAGCAAATAGTTTCGGTTGCACACTGTTCAAATTTGAAGACGACGAGTTCAGAGTGACAAAAAGCAAATTCCTGTCATAATCACAACCGAGCACATGGTCAACTTTACCAAATTAGGACTGCTACTTCATCATAATGCTTTTTTAATTAAAAATTCTTATTGTAATTGTGAAACACCAATCTTGTTTCAGCTTTTCAAAGAGAATTTAGCGACTTTGTTTTTAGAAATGGAAAAAAGAAAAAAAAGAAAAGAAAAAAAGGACAAAAAAGAAAAGAAAAAGAACAATAATAGGTGTGTAATAGTAATAAAGTAATAGTTTTTAGCACCCTGCTATATCTGTTATGCTTGTATGATACTGCAGTGTCAAATTTTGGACTGCATCAAAGTAGAAATAAATCAAATGTAAAAAATGTATCACATAATAGTGTTTTGACATTTTTAATTGGACATGATGATGACAGAAAAAATCTTAATCTCTGATATTATTGAATTTTCTGCATTTGTTTCTGGTTGTTATACTGCATATGAAATAAACAGTATTTGTACCATGAATAAACTGTGTTTATTAATTACTGTCAATATTTTGTTTAATGTAAAGCAGAAATAATTAAAGGATTTTTGTTGGACATTACTGATGACATGACATTTTCATTCAAAATCAATGATTTTATTTTATTTTATGAGATAAGTCTTATTTCAGCTGGTGACAACAACACACATCTTTCAGTTAATGTATATTTAACAGTGTTGATACTTTGTTTGACTAGTTCTCATATCATCAATCACATCCGATCAAGGTAGGCAGTTTCAATAAAATTGCCTTGAACATCAACAATTAGCCACAAACTATCTTCTAGCTCTTATATTTAGAAAATATAAAAGTTAGACAACCCCTAATACTAAGATTTCCATTTATATACACTATTGGTTTATTCCCTCTTGTGTCATACTTCACAGATGACGTTCTGAGAATGGGTCATATATTCTTCAAACATTCAGTTTTCAGTAGATGTCAAATTAGACTCCAGGTGTGATGTCATAAAGCTGTATTTTTACTCTGGCTGCTTCATAGCCCTGTGAAGATGGCAAAGCACACATACTACAGGTGATGTTTTTGATGATGCTGAACTTCATCTTCTGCCTGTTTCACAGCCCTACGTGGATACGAAGGCAGGAGAGGTGGACACATGGCCAGCGCATGCCAGCGGTCTGGCACTGTCCTCATCAGCTGCCATGCTGTCAAAGAACAAGTCTCTGGTGTTGCTGACGGAGGAAGATAGTGGCAAAGCTCCCATTATCCCCAAGCCCCGGTTCCTGGAACAGTTGGAGAACTTCCTCAGAAAAGAGTTGCGTGCTCTTGGGGTTATAGAAGTCACACCGAGCGATTTGCGTTTGCAGGTCTGTATTGTTGTGAAGGCATGCGCATGTGCGAGCTTGGGTGTGCATGTGCGTGTGTGTGTGTGTGTGTGTGTGTGTGTGTGTGTGTGTGTGTGTGTGTGTGTGTGTGTGTGTGTGTGGAGGGGGGGGGGGACTGTAAACACATGTATGAAAGTGTGTGTGTGTGTTTTAGTGACAGTTATAACAGTTATAACATGCATTTATAGCAGCACATGCATTGCCTTCAGTCCAAATGGAATAAAAGCAAGAAGTGGAAAGAGGTTAAAGTAACTTTGAAAAATAGTTTCATATGTGGATACTTTTTGTTTTTCTTTAAAAAAAGAGTTCCAAAATGTATGATTGGTTGATTAACATTCACATTGGTGTGTGTGGGTGTGTGTGTGTGTGTGTGTGTGTGTGTGTGTGTGTGTGTGTGTGTGTGTGTGTGTGTGTGTGTGTGACAGGCTCACAGGGAAGTGTTTGAGTACCTGATTGAGGATTTCAAGACGTACAAGCCTTTGCTGGCTGCCATCAAGAATGAGTATGAGATGATGCTGGCCTTTCAGAGACAACAGATTCGTCAGCTGGAACCACTAAAGGTGAGATAACCTTGTAAAGTGAAACTCAGAGTCTTCATGAGTAAAATTATATGAGTGTCAATAGAATGTTTGCATAATATAGGAATGAAAAAGCAAAACAAGTGCACCTGCATTTGATTTGAATTTTAAAAAGTCACTCTAGCAGTTGTAATGCTTTTCTGTTTTCAGCAAATGCTTGTCACTGTATCTGAGCAGTGTGACCAGAAGATCATGGGATTGAGAGAGGAAGAAAGACAAGGTAAAGGTCACAAAACTATCAGCTAGCTGTCGTGGAATCGTTTATACCTCAACTTTTTTTTAAAACCTGCTTATTGATTTGGTGTCAATGACACAATTTTATAAAAAAAAGTAAAAGTTAATCATATAAAATTAAAGTTAATCTTGTAAAGTTTATGTGTTGTCTCTTGTCTTTGTTGCTTTTTTATTTTTATTTTTGAGACTGAAACACAGTGTTGTGTTTTATTTCTCTGCCTTTGCAAGCTTTGCAATTGAAGCTTGTCCATAGGTAGGCAAATTTGTTTTGCATGTAATATAGTTAATTTGTTGATGTTTAGCTCTTATCAGCAATTAAAAAAAAGAAAATGAAAGTATCATTCATTGCTTATGGCACTTTTAACTTTTATGGTTAAAGGGGACTGTGAAAAAAATCAAACAAAAGGTGAGAAGGTACATTTTCACATGTGACTGTTTTTCTATGTAGTACAGATCTGGGCTTGCAATTGCAGCATCTTCACCATAAATGATTTTACACATCAACATTTTGTGGTACTGAGCTCAGTAGGTCATATGACGATGATGACAATGATGACAAAGATGATGATGATGATCATCATCATCACATTCATACAGTGCTATTCTCTGCTCTCAAGCAGACTCACTGTGCTCTTTTTGCAGTGACTCAGAATAGGTAGGTAGTGTTGCTTAATGTCCTCAGATGTCAGTTGACATATTAGGGACAAGCTGAGACCAATGCCGAAGCATGGTTCGGTATAGCTTTATGTCCATGGAAACCAGAAGGCTCGTTAGGACGGACAGCCCAGGATGGCCACCTCGACTCTCACACAGCTCCTGACCTATGAGTGACTCAGAATGAGTGACTGTAGCTTTTTATGGCATGTTCTTTGAATATCCATTGAAGTTGTGTACTTACAGTGCTGTTTGGTTACATGGCTGGTGCCACGTGAAACTGCTGCCATCATGGCGCAAGTTATGTGTGCACCGTAGAACCATGCACCAGTTCACAGTGTCACTTCATGTAATATGCAGGGTCCATGTGTATTTAGCTTTAACCTGCCACATGCACCTTTGGCAGAATGAGTGGGACCTTCTACATGCTGCTGCAGTAACACATCTATAAATAATAACTGCTAAAAACAAAACAAAACAAAACTGCACCTCCAAGAAATGAAAGTCAAACACAGTTACAGCTTTGAACAAAACTACAGGTGTGACAAAGTGGCATAAATGAGTGATAGTAGAGGCAGGAGACGCCTTGAGCATTTTAAAATGTGATGGTTTTGCAGCCCAAACCAGTAATTATGTGCTCAAATGAAGGGTGAGTAGCAACACTTGGTTACACACTGTCTGCAAGTCTGTTTCAGTGCTGTTTTAGCTTATATAGGAATGAAAGTTGGTATTGTTTTCTGAAAGTTGTGTTTCTTTTGTTTGCTTGTTATATAGGTATAGCTTGGGTTTCATTTCTGTTTGCAGAGATTGCCAACCTGAAGTCTGAGAACCGAAATTTGTACACACGAATCTCCACCATGGTCAATGAACAGAAGGACCTCGAAGAGCAGGTTTGTGACAGACCTCTGAATCTGTTTGCTCCTGAACATGCATTGTAGCATGGATGCATGATAACCCAGTTTGAGCAAGATTCTGGGAAACCCAGGGAATCCAAGTCATATGATCTGTGATGTTACTGGTGATGTAGATGCTTGCTTTGAATGGTGCTGTTTTCATGGTGTTTTGGAGTTCTAAAAGTCAATTAAGTAGCTGAGTTTTCAACTTGTGTTAGATCTCTATGCCAAGATGGCAGCATAGCACTTCACTTTCGATGAAGAGATTCATTTTATTATGAGTGTGTGTGTGCGTGTGTGCGTGCATGCATGCGTGTGTGCGTGCGTGTGTGTGTGCGTGTGTGTGTGTATGTGTGTGTGTGTGCGTGTGTGTGTGTATGTGGTCAGTTCTGCTGTTTGGCTTTTTCATGTAATTATTCTTGTTGTCAGTTTCCACTTGTAATGTTTCAGCTTTAACGTCAAACTCTTTGCTTTCTGTACAGCAACCTGGGCTCCTACCTCATGTTGGAGGTCCATGCTCTACAGATATTTCGTCGTTATTGTTATTATTTGACTCAGTCGTGAACCTGTTTAAAAATGTTGTGAGACTTTTGTTTTGGTTGTTTTAGGTAACACGTCTGCAGGAGACCTTGAGGGAAGAACATCAAAAGTACCGGGATGAATGTGACGCCAGGAAGCTGCTGATTGCGGACATCAACGATCTTCGATACCAGCAGGAGGACTATTTAGCTTCAAAAGCCAGCAACACTCAGACAGAAGTGGAAGAGGATCCTGTCATGCTCAAACTGGCACTGAAGTATGTGTGTTGTGCCATTTGGGGGACTATGCCTTAAAGTAAAAGTCCAAGGTTTTTAAGTATGCAAAATGACCATCGAAATGATTGACAAATGAGTCACTAGTTTCAGATTTAATGAAATAAAAAATAATAATCAATGTTTAGTTGGGTTTTTAAGCAGTTTTATTTTCTGTAGGCTTCCCTGGAAGTGACGTCAGTCTGGGAAGTCAGTGCGGTTACCATGTTAGATTCTTCAGTAAACTGTGTATGCGTGTGGTTGACAAAAAAGTAAACTATACCAGCCTACTGTGTTGCTGCGAACTGTAACAATTAGCAGACGACCCCAGGTATAACAATGCACGAGCTCCCGCACAATCAACCCACAGTGAGGCGAAAGTGGATAAGTTTATACAATTCAAACGAGCTGACTTTCTTGCTGTGCGGCATCATGCCCATTTGTGTAGCGAGCACTTCAGTGAGTGCGATTTCGCAAACCCCATGGAATACTGCATGTCGAAGCTGACACGATGTTCCGGTACTCTTTCAAAATCCTGCCTGACAGGCTCAAACTGATACGGCTATATCCTTGTGGGTCTCTTGGGCAAAGTATCAGTTTTGTCTTCGGAGCTCGAGTTGGCCATTTTGCAGCGACTCCCCAGAGTGACGTAGTAGGCATATGGTCACGTGATTTGGGCGTCATGGCAACGCTTTCAGTACAAACAGAAAATGCCTTTTTTTCATGCATTTATAACCCTCAGATCACAGTTTCACCTACATCATCATTCTCAGGAAGCTTTAACGGAAATCGTGTCAAAAATCACCCCTAACCTTGGACTTGTCCTTTAACATATACTATATATGTGCTCAAATTCTTTGTGGCAAATTTAGGTTGACCTGTTTTGGTGAAGCTGCTGTGGATGTACTGCCACACAGTCCTGTCATCACATGTGAAGCTCTTACTTTTAGTGTTTAGCAGTGGTGTCATTGCTTTTTTTTCCCCTCCCTTTTTTTTTTTTTTTTTTTTAAGGTCGTCCTTTGTTTCTGTTTCTAGGCAGCCGTTTTTCTGTAGTTCTACTGCCTTGTAAGAGTTAGCATTTTGCTAATGTTATTCCCATGGGCTTATTCTCAGAAAGAGTAAAGTTCAAAATGGCTGTAAATATGTTTTGGCTGCGAGTTTGAGCCATGAAAGAAGACTGTCTATTGAATAATTGATGAGGCTGATTATGTATGGAATTTTTTAACACTGGCATTGCCTTTTTTCCCCCTCTGTCTCACTTCCTGGTAATGCATTTGTTTTACTTGGATCATGTGGCTTCTATGATTCCAGGAAAGCAAGAGAAGATGAAAAGAATGCATCAATCAGGCTGAGTGAAATGATTGCTAACTATGGAGATGTCATTCCAAGACGTGATTTTGAGGCTTTGGAAAAGAAGTTCAAGGTAGGTAATTTCAGTTGGATTTCATTGTGCTTTTATTGTTGTTTTGTTTTTGGTTCGTTTGTTCTTCTCTTGTTTAAAAAAAAATCTTTGTTGTTGTTGATGCTATTTGGACATTGCTATTGTTCACTTGCTCCACCAAACTGTTGATTATGTTTAAAATCTCTCTCTCATATCATTCCACCAACCAATGACTGTGTATATGTGGGTGTGTGGAGGGGGAGAGGGGGGCAGGTGTATGCGTGTGTGTCTTTGTTTTTCTTTTTTCTTTCTTGTCTGAAGGTCAGTATACTGTATAGTTCCAGTTAACTGGATAATTGTTAAAATGTACTGTATACCATTAGTGTTGCATTTTTATATATAATATAGTATACAAAATTAAAAAAAAGGTATGTAGTTTTGATATTGTTTTTATGAAATGATGCATCTGTGCAAAGTGGTGTTTGCATGTTGCTCTGCCCATGACCTTAAATCAAGACATTGTTTTGTGTTAATAACTGTTGTCACTTTAGTCTAGTTTAGAATTGTGCCAGCTGAAAAAGAAAGCCAAAAAGAATTCATGCATGAATTGTTTTTTGACTCTGATTATCATAACAGGGTCTCTTTTGTTTTTAGGAATTAGAAGAGCAGAGTGAAGCCACTCAGGCAGACTTTAGGAAGCTGCAAGCAGAACACAAGTAAGTTTATTTTGCTTCTCGTTTCGGCTTTAAAGGTTAATGTGCATTCAAGCATCAGCCTTCCAGGGCAGTTTTCTTGTCAACAAACACAGTTCATTGTTAAGCTTTCAGCTTGAGGATGAAGAGGCAAGTGAAACATTTTGTGTCATCTGATATATCTGTTATTTGTTATTTTGGAAGCTGTAACAAAAATACTCATTTTTTGTTACAGCTTCCGAGATAACAGATTCATTTTTTTTTTAATACTGAGATTTAATACTGACAGAGATTTCTGTTCTAGCAGTTTTTCATCTTTTGTGATTAATATTATTATAAACCCCTTTTAATCTCTGTTGCTCCAGACTTATTGCATAATAGAAGGATATGCATAGTTTTTATGATCATAAATGACACGTTTGGTCGCTGATCTTGCTGTGATTGGCTGGATTTTGAGAAGACCTGGCTTGTAATGATGTCCCAGATGCAGGTAAAACATGTTTGGTTATTGATGTTCTGCTGGATATTCAGAAGACATGGCTTGTAATGATGCCCCAGCCTTAGGTAAACCATCATGTTTGGTTGCTGATCTTGCAGTGCTCTGCTGGGCATTCAGAAGACCTGGCTTGTAATGTTGTCCTATCTGTAGGTAAACCATCATGTTTGGTTGCTGATCTTGCAGTGCTCTGCTGGGCATTCAGAAGACCTGGCTTGTAATGTTGTCCTATCTGTAGGTAAACCATCATGTTTGGTTGCTGATCTTGCAGTGCTCTGCTGGGCATTCAGAAGACCTGGCTTGTAATGTTGTCCTATCTGTAGGTAAACCATCATGTTTGGTTGCTGATCTTGCAGTGCTCTGCTGGGCATTCAGAAGACCTGGCTTGTAATGTTGTCCTATCTGTAGGTAAACCATCATGTTTGGTTGCTGATCTTGCAGTGCTCTGCTGGACGTTCAGAAGCAGGTGACTGCACAGCGGGATCAGTTCTACCTGGAGCTGGAAACCTTGAAACGAAGCTCTACACCCAGGTTAGTGTGTTGTGTGTGTATGTACGTTGTAATTATACATGCTGGTACAGTGTCATTAGTTGCATTGCTGTTCTTGTTATTTGGTATTATGTGTGCAGGTAAAGGTTCCTTGTAATGTTCATGTCATTGTCATAACAGTATCCAAATGACTATCTGTGTACTTTGATGCTCTACACCCAGGTTCGTGTGTGTGTGTGTGTGTGTGTGTGTGTGTGTGTGTGTGTGTGCATGCCTGCATGCATGCATACGTGCATGCCTGTTTGTGTGTGTGTATGTGTGTGGGTTCATGCATGCGTGCGTGCCTGCATGTGTGTGTGTGTTTGTGTGCATTTGTGTGTATATATGTGCACTGTATAAAATATATATATGCATAATCATACATGCTAGTACAATGTCATCAGTTACATTGCTCTTCCTGTTATTTGGTATTATGTGCACAGGTAAATTTTCCTTGTAATGTTCACATCATTGTCATATCAGCATTCAAAGTATTCTGATGTACTAGACTTTTTTTCTCTCATTGTATTCTTCAGTACTTTTGAGCCATGGGGTCAGTGCTTTGTAAGTATCCTGCATTATCGTCAATGATAAAATTTGAATTGTGTTCACAGGCCTGACTGGGAAAAGTGTGCAGACTACGTGCAGGGTGGACACTCTCGCTGGAAAGAGCTTTCTGACGGCAAGGGCAGCAATGAGCTGGTGGATGTCTTGCTGCAAGAGATTGGCTCTGGGGGTTTCGTGGATTCCACTGGCGCTGATTACTTTGATGGGCAGGTGAGTGAGTGAGTGAGTGAGTGTGTGTGTGTGTGTGTGTGTGTGTGTGTGTGTGTGTGTGTGTGTGTGTGTGTGTGTGTGTGTGTGTGTGTGTGTGTGTGCGTGCGTGCGTGCGTGCGTGCACGCATGCATGTATGCATTTGTGCATGCATGTGTGCGTGCATGTGTGTGTGTGGGTGTGTGCTCATTATGCTTCTTATGGTGTGCATGTGTAAAATTGTATGCATCTTCTCCCCAACCCCTGTGCCCAAGAACATGCATATTCACGTGTGGAAGTTTGTTTATGCTCATTATGAATTATTATTCACTCATATGATATATATATGAACAACTGCTGAACAGTGTTTGTCTGTTTTCAGGGCACAGGTCCTTCAGTGCCTAAGTACCTGAGTTTCGATGGCCCTGTGCGAAACAGGCGGCTGGGCAAGCGAGACACGCTGTTGCTGATCCGTGACATCTGGAGGGAAAAGGCTGCTTCTGATGCTGAGGTGAGAATTTTGGGTTCTAGATTTCTACAACAGTTGGGGGGTTGGGGGGGGGGGGGGGGGGTTGGTATACTTTGTTATTCTGGACAGGATTTTTTCCATGAGAAATGTGGGTTGATTTCTGAGTGGAAATTAACACAGCCGTGACAGGCCCAGGGTAGGCCCCAGCCATGACAACATCTTGGTGAAGTGGTCAAAGCTACTTCACCATTTATCTTCAGGCTGTATTAGGAACAGCCTTAGGACTAGGGGGGAGGGAGGGGGGGTTACTGCCTGCACCAGAATTTTAACCTGCAGCTTCTTTATTCATTGATCAGTGTCTTAGCCACGTAGCCTCAGGGCCCCAGTCAGATGCTGTTGACATTGTCATGACTGTCACCTCATTGTCTCTAATCAGAGCATTAGGACTGCAGCAAAATGTTGAATTTTAACCTGCAGCTTCTTTGTTCATTGATCAGTGTCTTAGCCACGTAGCCTTGGGGCCCCAGTCAGATGCTGTTGACATTGTCATGATTGTCAGCTCATTGTCTCTAGTCAGAGCATTAGGACTGCAGCAAAATGTTTGTTGAATTTTAACCTGCAGCTTCTTTATTCACTGATCAGTGTCAGGGCCCCAGTCAGATGCTGTTGACATTGTCATGACTGTCACCTCATTGTCTCTAGTCAGAGCATTAAGACTGCAGCAAAGTGTTGGTTGTGTCAGGATTACTGTCAGCTGTAGCCAGTCATCATGACATGACAAACTCTCCTACTGAAATGCCCAGAGTCAGAGCACAGCTGTCAGAGTGGCTGGCATTGCTGTGGTTGTGTGTAGAACAGTATGTGCATGTGTGTGGAAATGGCTGCACACACTACCTTCTCACCCGCAGTGGGCAAGCCTCAGTTGTTGTTTTTAGCTGGGGAAGGCTAAAAAGCAAACACTGCTCAGCTCTAAGCAATCGAAAAGGTTGAAAGGAAAGATCATTTAATAGGACAATACAAATGTGTGACACTTTTAGGATACACCCCTTTTTCAAGTGACAAAGTAGCAGTTAAATGGTTAAAAAATGAAAATGTACTTATCCCGTTTCAGTTATGGTGTGTTTAGTGCCTGCTTGTTTGGGTTGCACCTTGCTCGCTGCCTAGGCTGCTTTTGTTGTGACACTTGCGTCTGTTCATCTCCCCTTGTTCAGAGGTCGGATGGCACACGGGAGCCGATGGCAGACTTCCTGTACTCCTACCTGAAGCGGCGCTTTGCCCTGGAGCAGATGGTGGTGGAGTGGGGCTACAACCTGCATGATGCCTGCCAGCGCTACTCTCACGACGAAAACATCGGCCTCTTCTGGAGGGTTCTCAACGGAGATGTGAGTGGTCATTGATCTCTGATCATATTTTTTGTGTGGACTTTTGTTGGGTCAGATTGCCAGGTTATTTTTTTGTCTTCCTTTGTGTGTGTGTGTGTGTGTGTGTGTGTGTGTGTGTGTGTGTGTGTGTGTGTGTGTGTGTGTGTGTGTGCATGTGTGTGTGTGTGTGTGTGTGTGTGTGTGTGTGTGTGTGTGT
>OY757546.1:4037157-4062157 GCA_963584105.1 Alviniconcha strummeri
TTTACGACAATTTCCAACCTCAATAAATGACTTCCGCAAAACCTCTATACAGAAGCGGAAGGCTTAAATTAACTGGTCCACCCCAGAACTTATATATATATACACATAAATATAGGTCCATGGGTCTACCTCCATTCAACATACAATCAGTTTCACACGTACTCTACACCGCGTGGACGACATGTGAGAAACGTGCCCGATGTGTGTGAAACTGACCAGTTTTGTCAGTTTTACGTACGAGGGAAACAGTTTCTGGAGCCATTAAACTGATGCTACCGGATGGCTAAGCTGCGGCTTAATGAGTTCCGCATGGAATTGCTACAGTTTCAAGTATCAGCTAGCCGTCAACAGGCTCTTTGCCAAGTATACAAGCAGCCATGAGTCCGGCATGGAACTGCTACAGTTTTAAGTATCAGCTAGCCGTCAACAGGCTCTTTGCCAAGTATACAAACAGCTATGAGTCCGGCATGGAACTCCTACAGTTTCAAGTATCAGCTAGCCGTCAGCAGGCTCTTTGCCAAATATACAAAGCTTGGAAATGTCAGCAATCTCCACACAGGTGATCGTCCACATACAGTGTCAACTCAAATCATTATCAACATTTTGAAATCGTTATCTGGCTTCATTTGAAGAGGTAGATTGGTTCTTAATGCCCAGCCGTCAGTCATGACGGTTATATCGGGGTGACAATTTGATGAGATATATAGATGACTGGTTTAAGAACGTCCAGTCAATCATGACCATTACGGTTATATCGGAACGATGATTTGATGAGATACTAACTGATGTGTGCCGACGGTGAGTCCTGAGACTGAGAGAAAGGGGGGAACTCGAACTCGCAACTCGAAAACTTTATTTTACTGACAAGGTGATTGTAGTTTAGGTTCAGTCAAAAATCTGTCAGTCTAACAACTAGTCGGTCCTTACCAAGCTACTGATGAGTAAAATATAAAATTACAAGCATCATTTCAGGATATACATATACTGATATAGGCATGAATGAGTAATCCGTGAACGTTATACATGAGAATTTCCACACAAAACAAGGCATGCGAGTTCAAGTTGTGTCAGTGTCGGCCGAATCAAGTTTAGTCGGAGTCAGTGTGTGTCGTCACAGTGTGTCACTGAGTCATTGCTTTCCGGCACCTTCCTTGAAGGACATCATTGCTTTCCGGCACCTGCCTTGAAGGACGGATGTGATATCAGTGATAAACCAGTGCTTGGAGTTTGTCACTGAGTGTGTGTGTGTGTGTGTGTGTGTGTGTGTGTGTGTGTGTGTGTGTGTGTGTGTGTGTGTGTGTGTGTGTGTGTGTGTGTGTGTGTGTGTGTGTGTGTGTTTTAAATAGCCGAAAAACATGAGCTTAATTCTCTCTCTGTTCATGGATTGAGTTAATTTTCCGACTGATTTTAGTCACGGCACAGCACTGTCCATTCACTGAGTGTGTCAGCTTCGATTGTCACAGGTTACTGACTGGGCGTGAGTATAGTTCTCATGCTTTTCAGTCGTGCCGAGTTCACTGGTTGGGTTCAATACTTTGAGTACAGGACAGAGTGCAGAATACACTGTTAGCTGGATTTTAACACAGTTCACATGTGAACACTTTTTAAGTCTCCAAGTCTCCCCGGCCAGTCACTCAATGAGTGTTCCCCATTGAGGAACCAACCCCTCCGTCAAGGCGAAGTTCACAACAAGACTGATACTTAGTATCTGAACCATCATTTACCATGTCCCTCTTCCGTGTCAAATCTCTTCACGCCGCCGTAGTTCCCGCACATGAAGGTCCAATGGTCCGGTAGTCATCGCCTTCGCCCGCATCATCAGTTGCCGGTTTTGTCACAGTCAGTAGGACTTGTTTTTTTCTGCCTTCAGCTCGGTCTCAGCGGTCAGTTTTTCTGCTGGCGATTAGGCCCATACCTGACTCCTTTTTCATTTTTATGCCAACGTGTTAAAATTTCATCAAGTAAATTCCAAGCCGCATCGGCCCTGTACCACATCCGTCAGAAAAGCGGGGTTTGAAACGTGACCGAAATCAAGTTTTGATGCGGAACGACTCCATCAGTTGTGAGTACCGTGCAGCTCTTCTCTGTCTGTGTGTGTGTCTGTGTGTGTTTGTCTCTCTGTCTGTCTGTCTCTCATCGAGTATATTTCAATAATTGAATCCATTGTATATATCTATATTTGTGTGTGTGTGTGTGTGTGTGTGTGTGTGTGTGTGTGTGTGTGTGTGTGCGTGTGTGTGTGTGTGTTTGTGTGATGCGCGTGTGTGTGTGTATGTGTGTGTGTGTGTGTGTGTGTGTGTTTGTGTGATGCGCGCGTGTGTGTGTGTGTGTGTGTGTGTGTGTGTGATGCGCGCGCGCGCGCGCGTGTGTGTGTGTGTGTGTGTGTGTGTGTGTGTGTGTGTGATGCATGTGATGCGCGTGTGTGTGTGTGTGTGTGTGTGTGTGTGTGTGTGTGTGTGTGTGTGTGTGTGATGAGTGTGTGTGATGCGCGCGCGCGCGCGCGCGCGCGTGTGTGTGTGTGTGTGTGTGTGTGTGTGTGTGTGTGTGTGTGTGTGTGTGTGTGTGTGTGTGATGCGTGTGTGTGATGCGCGCGCGCGTGTGTGTGTGTGTGTGTGATGCGTGTGTGTGTGTGTATGTTTGTGTGATGTGTGTGTGTGTGTGTGTGTGTGTGTGTGTGTGTGTGTGTGTGTGTGTGTGTGTGTGTGTGTGTGTGTGTGTGTGTGTGTGTGTGTGTGTGTGCATGTATTGCTCTAGAGTAAAGCTATCACAGGCTAGACTAGAGTTTGGAGCACTACCACAAGGTAACACCATATCCAGTAAAATCAGCACCGAACAGAAGCAAGACTTAAAATAAACGTCTGTGTCTAAATGGTTCAGAATTTGTTTTCCATGTTATAAACAGAAGAAAGCAATTAGACACCACTTTACAGCAGGTGAAGAATGGATGATTATTTGTAAACTTGCATAGAGCTAATCTACCAGGAAGATAGTGTTCTTGTGTATGTAAATGCCCCATCCCCCACCCCCACCCAACCCACCCATTTTGGTTTTTTAATAATAAAAAAAAGAGAGGGTTTTTCCGTCTGTTTTTATTTCTGGTCAGTTGTCAAGGCTGCTACTCCTCGCTGAAACGATCATCATCAGGGAAGTCCATAAAACTCATTACAAAACTAGCAGGAGTCTTAAGAGATACTCCTCCAGGCTAAAACTAGCATGAAGATTGTAACACAAACTCCACTCCTTATGAGTGTTAACTTCTCACTAAAACTAGCATCCGGAGTGTAAGAGAAACTCCCCATTAAACTCAGCATTAGGACTGTAAGAGAGAGTCTTCACTAAAACCACTGAACACGAAGAGTGTAAGTGAAACTCATCAAAATTTAACTAGCATCAGGAGTGTCAGAGAAACCCCAAACTAAACCTGGCAGGAAAAGTGTAGACTCACTAAAACTAGCATCAGGAATGTAATTAAAACTCCTGACTAAACATCACATGAGGTGTGCAATGAAAAACATCTCCTAACTAAACTGAAGCAGCAAGAGGACTGTATGAGAAACTTCTCATTAAAAATGGCATCAGGGGTGTAAGAGAAACCCCTCACTAAAATTAACATCAGGAGTGCAAGAAAAACTCCTCACCACAACCTCTGATTGAGCACAATGTCTGCAAAGAAACTCCTCGCTAAAACACCTCACTAAATCTAGCATGAGGAGTGTAAGAGAAACTCCTGACTAAAACTGGCATCAGGAGTGTAAGAGAAACTCTTCAATAAAACTAACATCAGGAGTGCAAGAGAAATTCCTCACTAAAACTAACATCAGGAATGTAAGAGAAACTCCTGACTAAAACTGGCATCAGGAGTGTCAGAGAAACTCTTCACTAAACCTAGCATGAGGAGTGTAAGAGTATCTCCTCATTAAACCAATATGAGGAGTGTAAGAGCATCTCCTCTATAAAACTAGCACCATGAGTGGAAATCCTCACTAAAACAAGCATTAAGAGTGTAAGAGAAACTCCTGACTAAAAGCAGCATCAGGAGTGTACAATTCATCAGTGAAAATAGCAAGAGGAATGTACGAGAAACTCCTCACAAAAACAAGCATGAAGATATCAGACAATTTCCTCACTAAAACTAACAGCATGACTACATAAAAAATCTCATTAAAATTAGTATGGGGAGTGTAAGAGAAACTCCTCACTAAAACTAACATGAGGAGGGTAAGAGAAACTCCTTACTAAAAGTAGTATCAGGAGTGTAAGGGAAAGTCCTAACGAATAAACATAGCATCAGGAGTGTAAGAGAAACTCCTCACGAATAAACATATCATGAGGAGTGTAAAAGAAACTCCTCACGAATAAACATATCATGAGGTCTGTAAGAGAAACTCCTCAGGAATAAACATAGCATGAGGTGTGTAAGAGAAACTCCTCACGAATAAACAACGCATGAGGTGTGTAAAAGAAACTCCTCACTAAACTGAACCAACAAGAGAAATGTATGAAAAACTCCTTACTCATCATGACACGAGGAATCAAAGGGAACCTCCTCACTAAAACTAGCATCAGGAGTGTAAGGGAAACTCCTCGCTATAAACAAGCTTCAGAAGTGTCAGAGGAACTCCTCACTAAAACCAGCGTAAGGAGTATCAGAGACTAAACTGACTCCTTACTAAAACCAGATCGAGGAGTGTAAGAGAAACCCCTCACTAAAACTAGCATCAGGAGTGTAAGAGAAACTCCTCACTAAAAGTAGCATCACGAGTGTAAAGGAAACTCCACACAAAAACTTGCCTCAGGAGTGTAAGGGAAACTTCATATTAAAACTAGTATCAGGAGTGTAAGAGAAACTCCGCACTAAAACCAGCTGGAGGTGTGTAGGAGAAACTCCTAACTAAAACCATCTGGAGGAGTGTAAGAGAAACTCCTCATTAAAACCAGCTCGAGGAGTGGAAGAGAAACTCCTGACTAAAACAACATGACCCGAGGAGTGTAAGAGAAACTCCTCACTAAACAGCACGATGAGTGTAAAACGAAAGAGAGATGTACGGACGAGGTCATGTCAGGACTGAGCTGTCAGGTCAGTCTGTACCGAAGACGAAGCCAGACGAGGCGTGTTGGACAATGGATAACCATCTGGGATTATTTCTGTGTAGTCGTTACTACTACAGTATAAGAGAAACGCATGTCCTAACTAACTCCAGCACGAGGTGTGCACCTCAGTGTAAGAGACGTTTCTCACCGGTCCAGCATGCAAAGTGTTTCAAAACATCCTTACTATGATCAGTATGGGGAATGTAAGAGAAACTCCTTACTAAAACTAGCATGATGACTGCAATACAAATTCATTAACACTGGCATGAGGAGTATAAGAGAAACTCCTCACTAAAACTAGCATGAAGTGTGTAAGGGAAACACTTCATCAGAAGTATCATCAGCTGTGCAAGAGAAACACTTCACTGAAACTAACACGAGATGTGTAAGAGAGACTGAAACCTCACCAGAAGTATTATCAGGACTGCAAAGGAAACACCTTACTAAAACTAGCATGAGGTGTGTAAGAGAAACACCTCACCAAAACTAGAATGATGTGTGTCAGAAAGGCACTTAACCTAGCATGGGGTGTGTAAGAGAAACACCTCACTAGAATTGGCCTGAGGTGTGCAAGGGAACCACCTGACAAAAACTAGCATGAGGTGTGTAAGAGAAACACCTCACTACAACTACCATGAGGTGTGTAAGAGAAACACTTCACTAAAACTAGCACGAGGTGTGTAAGAGAAATACCTCACTAAAACTAGCATCATGTATGTAAGAAAAACAGATCACTAGACGCAGCATCAGGTGTGTACGAGAAACACTTCATTAAAACTAGTATGAGGTGTGTAAGAGAAACACCTCACTAGAAGTATCACCAAGAGTGCAAGAGAAACATCTCACTAAAACTAGCATGAGGTGTGTAAGAGACACACCTCATTAAAACCAGCACGACGAGAGTAAGACTAAGAGATATACTTCAATAAAACTAGCATGAGATGTGGAAGAGAAACACGTCGCTAAAACTATCATGAGGTGCGTAAGAGAAACAATTCACTAAACGTATCATCAGGTGTGTAAGAGAAACACCTCACTTCATTAAACTAGAATGAGTTGTGTACGAGAAATACCTCCCTAAAACTAGCATGAGGTGTATAAGAGAAATACTGCACTAGAAGTATGATCAGGTGTGTAAGAAAAACATCTCACTAAAATTAGCACGAGGTGTGTAAAAGAAACACCCGTCTAAAAGTAGCATGAGGTGTGTAAGAGAAACATCTAACTAAACCTAGCACGAGGTGTGTAAGAGAAACACCTCAGTAAAACTAGCATGGGGTGTGTAAGCGAAACAACTCACTAGAACTGGCATCAGGTGTGTAAGAGAAACACCTCACGAAAACTAGCATCAGTGTGTAAGAGAAATACCTCACCAGAAGTAGCATTAGGTGTGTAAGAGAAACACTTCACTAGAAGTAGAAGTATCACCAGGTGTGTAAGAAACACCTCGCTAAACCTAGCATGAGTTGTGTAAGAGAAACCGCTCAATAAAACTAGAATGAGACGTGTAAGAGAAACACCTCACTAGAAGTATCATCAAGAGTGCTAGAAAACACTTCACGAAAACTAGCATGAGGAGTGTAAGAGAAACACCTCAGTAGAAGTATTAAGACTGCAAGACAAACACCCCACTAAAACTAGCAGGATGTGTGTAAGAGAACCACCTAACTACAACTATCATCAGGTGTGTAAGAGAAACACCTCAATAAAACTAGCAAGGGGTGTGTAACAGAAACCCCTCACTAGAAATGGCATGAGGTGTGTAAGAGAAAACCTGACTAAAACTAGCATGAAGTGTATAAGAGAAACACCACACTAGAAGTAGCTTCACCAGTGCAACAGAAACACCTCATTAAAATTAGCATGAGGTGTGTAACAGAAACACATCATTAGAAGTATCATCAAGAGTGCAAGAGAAACACCTCACTAAAACTAACATGAGGTGCGTAAGAGGACCACCTCACTAAATCTAGTATGAGGTGTGTAAGAGAAACACCTCACTAAAACTAGGATGGGTGTGTAAGAGAAACACCTCACTAGCAGTAGCATCAGTAGTGCAAGAGAAGAACCTAACTAAAACTAGCATGAAGTGTGTAGCAGAAACACCTAACTAAAACTAGCATGATGTGTGTACGAGAAACACCTAACTAAAACTAGCATGAGGTGTGTAGGACAAAAACCTCACACGAAGTAGCATCAGGAGTGCAAGAAAAGCTTCTTCACTAAAACTAGCATGATGTGTGTAAGAGAAACACCTCACTACACCAAGCATGAGGTGTGTAAGAGAAACACCTCACTAAAACTAGCATGACGCTTGTAAGAGAAATAAGTCACTAGACGTATCATCGCGTCTGTAAGAGAGAGTGACATATCAGTAGAAGTATAATTAGGACTGCAAGAGAAACACCTCACTAAAACTAGCAGGAGGTGTGTAAGAGAAACACGTTACCAAACCTAGCACGAGCAGTGTCCGAAAAATACGTCACTAAAACTAACGTGGGGTGTGTAAAAGAAACACCTCACTAGAATTGGCCTGAGCTGTCTAAGAGAAACTCTTCACTTCAAGTACAGGAGTGCAAGAGAAACATCTGACTAAAACTAGCATGAGGTGTGTAAGAGAAACACCTCACTAAAACTAGCATGCGGTGTGTAAGAGAAACCCTTTACTAAAACTGGTAACAGGTATGTCAGATAAAAACAACAACAGTGTGGAAGAGAAACACCTCACTAAAAGTGTCATCAGGTGTGTAACAGAAACGCCACACTAGAAGTAGCAGCAGGACTGCAAGAGAAGCACCCAACTAAAACTAGCCTGAGGTGTGTAACAGAAACACCTAACTAAAACTAGCATGATGTGTGTAAGAGAAACACCTAACTAAAACTAGCATGAGGTGTGTAAGAGAAACACCTCACTAGAAGTAGCATCAGGAGTGCAAGAAAAGCTCACTAAAACTAGCATGAGTCGTCTAAGAGAAATAAATCACTATACGTATCGTCGGGTGTGTAAGAGAGACTGACACCTCACTGGAAGTATTATTAGGACTGCAAGAGAAACACCTCACTAAAAGTAGCATGAGGTGTGTAAGAGAAACACCTCACCAAAACTAGCATGAGTTGCGTCAGAAAACACCTCACTAAAACTAGCATGGGAAATACCTCACTAGAATTGGCCTGAGGTGAGTAAGAGAAACACCTCACTAAACTAGCATGAGGTGTGTAAGGGAAACACCTCACTCAAACTAGCAAAGGATGTGTAAGGGTAACACCTCACTAGAACTGGCATGAGGTGTGTCACTGAAACACTTGACAAAAACTAGCATGTTGTGTTTAAGAGAAACACCTCACTGGAAGTAGCATCAGCACTGGAGATGACAGGTCTGACTAAAACTAGCATGGGGTCTGTAAGAGAAACATCTCACTAGAACTGGCATCAGGTGTGTAAGAGAAACAACTAACTAAACCTCGTATTAGTCTGTAAGAGAAACACCTAAGTATAGCGAGCATGAAGTGTGTAAGAGAAACACCTCACTAAAATAAGCATGAGTGTGTAAGAGAAACACATCACCAGAAGAAGCATCTGGAGTGTAAGAGAAACACTTCACTAGAAGTAGAAGTATCATCAGGTGCGTAAGAGAAACACCTCACTAAAACTAGCATGAGGTGTGTAAGAGAAACACCTCACTAGAAGTATCATCAGGAGTGCAAGAGAACACTTCACTAAAACTAGCATGAGGTGTGTAAGTATCATCAAGAGTGCAAGATAACGATTTTACAAAAACTAGCAGGAGGTGTGTAAGAGAAACACCTCACTGAAACTAGCATGAGGTGTGTAAGAGAAACATCTCACTAAAGCTAGCATGGGGTCTGTAAGAGAAACATCTCACTAGAACTGGCATCAGGTGTGTAAGAGAAACACCTCACTAAACCTCGCATTAGTCTGTAAGAGAAACAGCTAACTAGAGCTAGCATGAGGTGTGTAAGAGAAACACCTCAATAAAACTAGCATCAGGTGTGTAAGAGAAACACCTCGCTAGAAATGTCATCAACAGTGCATGAGAAACACCTCAATAAAACCGGCATGAGGTGTGTAAGAGAAACACCTCACTAAAACAAGCATGAGGTGTGTAAGAGAAACATCTCACTAAAACTAGCATGAGGTGTGTAAGAGAAACACCTCACTAGAAGTAGCATCAAGAGTGCAAGAAAAGTTCCTCACAAAACTAGCATGAGGTGTGTAAGAGAAACACCTCAATAAAACTAGCATGAGGTGTGTAAGAGAAACTCCTCAGTAAAACCAGCTAGAAGAGTGTAAGAGAAACTCCTGAGTAAAACAGCTCCAGGAGTGTAAGAGAAACTCCTGAGTAAAACAGCTCCAGGAGTGTAAGAGAAATTCCTCACTAAAACAACATGACCCGAGGAGTGTAAGAGAAACTCCTCACTAAACAGCACGATGAGTGTAAAACGAAAGAGAGATGTACGGACGAGGTCATGTCAGGACTGAGCTGTCAGGTCAGTCTGTACCGAGACGAAGCCAGACGAGGCGTGTCGGTGGCTGTCGCGCCCTGAGCATGCACTGCACTCGTTAAGAGCCAATAGCAGCCCAAAACCGAGTCATACCCATGACAACCGACACTTGCCTAGTCTGTGTGAAGCTCTGGATGTGAGCCGTACCGAGCTGTAACCTGTCAGACCTTGCTCTTGCATCTTTGTTTGGACAATGGATAACATCTGGGATTAGATTATTTCTGTGCAGTCGTTATTACTACAGTATAAGAGAAACGCATGTCCTAACTAACGCCAGCACGAGGTGTGCATCTCAGTGTAAGAGACGTTTCTCACCGATCCAGAATGCAAAGTGTTTGAAAACATCCTTCCTATGATCAGTACGGGGAATGTAAGAGAAACCCCTCACTAAACCTGGAATGATGACTGGAATACAAACTCATTAACATTGGCATGAGGAGTATAAGAGAAACCCCTCGCTAGCATTAGCATCAGGAGTGCAAGAGAAACATTTCACTAAAACTAGCATGAGGTGTATAAGAGAAACACCTCAGTAAAACTAGCATGAGGAGTGTAACAGAAACACTTCAATAGAAGTATCATCAGCTGTGCAAGAGAAACACTTCACTGAAACTAGCACGAGATGTGTAAGAGAGATTGACACGTCACTAGAAGTATTATCAGGACTACAAGAGAAACACCTCACTAAAACTAGCATGAGGTGTGTAAGAGAAACACCTCACCAAAACTAGCATGAGGTGTGTCAGAAACAAACCTCACTAAAACTACCATGGAGTGTGTAAGAGAAACATCTCATTAGAATTGGCCTGAGGTGTGGAAGAGAAACATCTCACTTAACTAAGATGAGGTGTGTAAGAGAAACACATCACCAGAAGTATCACGAGTGCAAGAGGAACACCTGACAAAAACTAGCATGAGGTATGTAAGAGAAACACCTCACTAAAACTAGCATGAGTTGTGCAATAGAAACACTTCACTAAAACTTGTATGAGGCGGGTACGATAAAAACGTCACTAAAACTAGCATGAGGTGTGTAAGAGAAACACCGCTCTAGAACTTTAATCAGGAGTGCAAGAGAAACACTTTACTAAAACAATCATGAGGTGTGTAAGAGAAACACCTCACTAGAAATATCATCAAGAGTGCAAGAGATACACCTAACTAAAACTAGCATGAGGTGTGTAACAGAAACACCTCACTAAAACTAGCATGACGTGTGTAAGAGAAACACTTCACTAGAAGTACAATCAGGTGTGTAAGAGAAACACCTTACTAAAAACAGCATGAGGTGTGTAAAAGAAATGCCACTCTAAAACTAGCATGAAGTGTGTAAGAGAAACACCTCACTAGAAGTATTATCAAGAGTGCATGAGAACCACTTCACTAAAACAAGCATGAGGTGTGTAAGAGAAACACCTCACTAGAAGTATCATCAAGAATGCAAGAGAAACATCTCACTTAAACTAGCATGAGTTGTGTAAGAGAAACACCTCACCAAAATAGCACGAGGTGTGTCAGAGAAACACCTCACTAAAACTGGCATGGGGTGTGTAAGAGAAACATCTCACTAAAACTGGCATGAGGTGTATAACAGAAACACGTCACTAAAACTAGCATGAGTGTGTAAGAGAAACACATCACTAGAAGTAGCATCACGAGTTTAAGAGAAACACTTCACCAGAAGTAGAAATATCATCAGCTGTGTAAGAGAAACACGTCACTAAAACTAGCATGAGGTGTGTAAGAGAAACACCTCACTAGCAGTATCATCAGGAGTGCAAGAGAACACTTCACAAAAACTAGCATGAGGTGTGTAAGTATCATCAAGAGTGCAAGATAAATATCTTGCTAAAAGTAGCAGGAGGTGTGTAAGAGAAACACCTCACTAAAACTAGCATGAGGTGTGTAAGAGAAACACCTCACTAAAACTAGCATGGGTCTGTAAGAGAAACATCTCACTAGAACTGGCATCAGGTGTGTAAGAGAAACACCTCACTAAACATCGTATTAGTCTGTAAGAGAAACACCTAAGCATAGCGAGCATGAAGTGTGTAAGAGAAACACTTCACTAAAACTAGCATGAGTGTTTAAGAGAAACTCATCACCAGAAGCAGCATCAGGAGTATAAGAGAAACACTTCACTAGCAGTAGAAGTATCATCAGGTGCGTAAGAGAATTGGCCTGATGTGTGTAAGAGAAACATTTTACTAAACTAAGATGAGGTGTGTAAGAGAAACACATCAGCAGAGGTATCACGAGTGCAAGAGGAACACCTGATAAAAACTAGCATGAGGTGTGTAAGAGAAACACCTCACTAAAACTAGCATGAGGTGTGCAAGAGAAACACTTCACTAAAACTTGTATGAGGCAGGTACGATAAAAACGTCACTAAAACTAGCATGAGGTGTGTAAGAGAAACACCTCACTAGAAATATCGTCAAGAGTGCAAGAGATACACCTAACTAAAATTAGCATGAGGTGTGTAAGAGAAACACCTCACTAAAACTAGCATGAGGTGTGTAAGAGAAACACCTCACTAGAAGTATCATCAGGTGTGTAAGAGAAACACCTTACTAAAAATAGCATGAGGTGCGTAAGAGAAACTCCTGTCTAAAAGTAGCATGAAGTGTGTAAGAGAAACACCTCACTAGAAGTATCATCAAGATTGCAAGAGAAACACTTCACTAAAACTAGCATGAGGTGTGTAAGAGAAATACCTCACTAGAAGTATCATCAAGAATGCAAGAGAAACACCTCCCTAAAACTAGCATGAGGTGTGTAAGAAAAACACCTTACTAAAACAGCATGAGGTCTATAAGAGAAACACCTCATTAAAACCAGCATGGGGTGTGTAAGAGAAACATCTCACTAAAACTGGCATGAGGTTTGTAAGAGAAACATCTCACTAAAACTAGCATGAGTGTCTAAGAGAAACACATCACTAGAAGTAGCATCAGGTGTGTAAGAGAAACATTTCACTAGAAGTAGAAGTATCATGAGGTGTGTAAGAGAAACACCTCAATAAAACTAGCATGAGGTGTGTAAGAGAAACACCTCACTAGAAGTATCATCAGGAGTGCAAGAGAACACTTCACTAAAACTAGCATGAGGTGTGTAAGTATCATCAAGAGTGCAAGATAACTATTTTACAAAAACTAGCAAGAGGTGTGTAAGAGAAACACCTCACTAAAACTAGCATGAGATGTGTAAGAGAAACACCTCACTAAAGCTAGCATGGGGTCTGTAAGAGAAACATCTCACTAGAACTTGCATGAGGTGCGTAAGAGAAACACCTCACTAAAACTCTCGCATTAGTCTGTAAGAGAAACAGCTAACTAGAGCTAGCATGAGGTGTGTAAGAGAAACACCTCAATAAAACTAGCATCAGGTGTGTAAGAGAAACACCACACTAGAAATGTCACCAACAGTGCATGAGAAACACCTCAATAAAACCGGTATGAGGTGTGTAAGAGAAACACCTCACTAAAACAAGAATGAGGTGTGTAAGAGGAACATCTCACTAAAACTAGCATGAGGTGTGTAAGAGAAACACCTCACTAGAAGTAGCATCAGGAGTGCAAGAAAAGTTCCTCACAAAACTAGCATGAGGTATGTAAGAGAAACACCTCCCTAAAACTAGCATGAGGTGTGTAAGAGGAACTCCTCAGTAAAACCGGCTGGAAGAGTGTAAAACTCCTGAGTAAAACAGCTCCAGGAGTGTAAGAGAAATTCCTCACTAAAACAACATGACCCGAGGAGTGTAAGAGAAACTCCTCACTAAACAGCGCGATGAGTGTAAAACGAAAGAGAGATGTACGGACGAGGTCATGTCAGGACTGAGCTGTCAGGTCAGTCTGTACCGAGACGAAGCCAGACGAAGCGTGTCGGTGGCTGCCGCGCCCTGAGCATGCACTGCACTCGTTAAGAGCCAATAGCAGCCCAAAACCGAGTCATACCCATGACAACCGACACTTGCCTAGTCTGTGTGAAGCTCTGGATGTGAGCCGTACCGAGCTGTAACCTGTCAGACCTTGATCTTGCATCTTTGTTTGGACAATGGATAACATCTGGGATTAGATTATTTCTGTGCAGTCGTTATTACTACAGTATAAGAGAAACGCATGTCCTAACTAACTCCAGCAGGAGTGTGCATCTCAGTGTAAGAGACGTTTCTCACCGATCCAGAATGCAAAGTGTTTGAAAACATCCTTCCTATGATCAGTACGGGGAATGTAAGAGAAACCCCTCACTAAACCTGGAATGATGCCTGGAATACAAACTCATTAACATTGGCATGAGGTGTGTAAGAGAAACACCTCACCAAAACTAGCAACAGAAATACCTTACTAAAACTATCAGGAGGTTTGTAAGAGAAACCCCTCACTAAAACTAGCATGAGGTGTGTAAGAGAAACACCTCGCTAAAACTAGCAGATGGTCTGTAAGAGAAACATCTCACTAGAAATGGCATGAGGTGTCTAAAAGAAACACCTCACTAAACCTCGCTTTAGTCTGTAAGAGAAACACCTAACAATAGGTAGCATGAGTTTTGTAAGAGAAACACCTCACAAGAAGTAGCTTCAGGAGTGTAAGAGAAACACCTCAATAAAATTAGCATGAGGTGTGTAAGAGAAACACGTCACTAGAAATATCATCAACAGTGCAAGAGAAACACCTCAGTAAGACTAGCATGAGGTGTGTAAGAGAAACACCTCACTAAAGCTAGCATGAGCTGTGTAAGAGAAACACCTCACTAAAACTAGCAAGAGGTGTGTAAGAGAAACACCTCACTAAAACTAGCATGAGCTGTGTAAGAGAAATACCTCACTAAAATTAGCATGATGTGTGTAAGAAAAACACATCATTAGACGTATCCTCAGGTGCGCAAGAGAAACACTTTACTAAAACTAGTCTGAGGCGTGTAAGATAAGCAATATTTAAAAAACAAACCTCAATAAAACTTGCATGAGGTGGGTAAAAGAAACAATTCTCTAGAGGTAACACCAGGAGTGCAAGAGCAACACTTCATTAAAACAAGCATGAAATGTGTAAGAGAAACACCTCACTAGAAGTATCATCAAGAGTGCAAGAGAAACACCTCACTAAAACTAGCATGGGGTGTGCAAGAGTAACACCTTACTAAAACTAGCATGAGGTGTGTAAAAGAAGCACCTCAATAAAACATGGCGTGTGGCATAGAAACACCTCACTAGAACTGGCTGTGTCAGGGAAACATTTCACTAAAACTAGCATGAGGTGTGTAAGAGAAACACCTCAATAGAAGTAGCATCAGGAGTGCAAGAGAAACACCTCACTAAAACTAGCATGAGGAACGTAAGAGAAACACCTCATTAAAACTAGCATGAGGTGTGTAAGAGAAACATCTAATTAGAAGTATCATCAGGAGTGCAAGAGCAACACCTCACTAAAACTAGCATGAGGTGTGTAAGAGAAACACCTCACTAGAAGTAGCATCAGGAGTGGAAGAGAAACCCCTCAAGAAACTAGTAAGAGGTGTGTAGGAGAATCATCTCACTAAAACTTGCATGAGGTGTGTAAGAGAATCATCTCACTAAAGCTAGCATGATGTGAGTAAGAGAAACACCTCACTGGAACTGGCATGAGGTGTAAAAAGATCACATACACTCTTTAAAGCTCCCGTGGTTCATGTCAGAGTTCGTTGGATTATGGAAACCACGAAATAACCCCACATGAACTAAAAGTGACGGAATCTTCAGAGTGTTAAAGCCGCTGGACACTATACCAACAAAAGAAGAAAATGGCGGGGAACTCGCAAACTCAGCGTGTACAGAATAACTTGTGTAGCTAGTTCACCGCAAATTAATATTTCAACAGTTAAAGGGAATCCAAACATATCAAACAATAGGAACTCATTAATATTTAAAGCTGTCCAAGACTTCATTATCCAGTAATTCCCGTTTTGCCATGATATGACAAACTCAATTAAATAGTTACTGGCAGCACATAACAGCATTCTCTCTCTCTCTCTCTCTTGATTTTTGATTGATTTTGGTCGTT
Organism: Alviniconcha strummeri; assembly: GCA_963584105.1. Taxonomy (NCBI): domain Eukaryota; kingdom Metazoa; phylum Mollusca; class Gastropoda; family Provannidae; genus Alviniconcha; species Alviniconcha strummeri. The sequence continues at coordinate 4,052,811 of OY757546.1, forward strand.
ATTTTCATGTTGTTTAATGTAACCATACATGCCCGTTGTTGCAAAATGAATTAGTAAATTATGTTTGTGAGCATTTACTATAAGCCTAGCTTGTTTAATGCTCATACAATGATTTTGATAGTCCATATTTTCATTAATGTAAATAAACTTTGTTTAAACCAAAGGGAATGCAGTCCCAAAGACATAAAGATACAGAAACAACAGGAAGTGTCACAACCAACAGGAAATGTCTGAACTTGATCTGAAACCTCTAGAACTGAGTTCGCAGACAGCAACAGCGGCTGCTCCTCGTGTACATGCAAGGCAGTCACTGGACAGTTCCCAGCTATTCTGGCAGATGACTACATCAGCCCTGTCAGGAACAAGAGCCAGAACGTTGTAGCGCAATTTGCCAAGAAACAACTCGCGCACTGCTGCTTTAAAGTTGAACTGGGATAGATAACTGGTTCTTAACGCCCAGTCAGTCATGACGGTCATATCGGGGCGATGATTTGATGAGATAGATAACTGGTTCTTAACGCCCAGTCAGTCATGACGGTTGTATCGGGGCGTATGATTTGATGAGGAAAAGAACGTCTTACATTCCTTACTTCCTTAAGCTGCTTAAGCTTTGGCTTGAGATCGTTCCTTAAGTCCGTTCTTAATTGGGCGAATGTTTCTTCGCGAACCTAGTTGGAAGTATTCGGCGAAGCTAGTTGGTTCTTAATTTGGCCAACTTTTCTTCGCGAACCTAGTTGGAAGTATTCGTCGAAGCTATATTTGGGGTCCAAAAACCTTCGCTCAACATGTTCTGGGAACATTCGCCCTATTGGACGATCATTGCCTCTGATTGGCTGAGAGCAGAGCTCTCCTGTGAATGAAGAAAAACAAAACAAAATAAAAGTTCAGCGAACGGTGTCGCGAGGTTCTTCACTCGCTTCGGAGGGAATTTGTTTATTTGTTGACTTGTGGAAGGCGCAGCCTTGTCTCGGAGAGGCAGAATGAGATAGTAGTTAGTTGAATTACCCTGTGAGGGATGATTAAAGTATATTGACTTGACTTGACTTTAGCCTACATTTTCGATCATGCTGTCTGCTGCGCGTCTGCCCCAAGTTCGGGCCGAAGCTTGCATCTCATCACAAGCCAGTTGAGAATGAAGTAAAGTCTGGACTGTCCGAACCATATTCGGCGAACTAAAAGTTCAATTAAGAAACGAATCAGAGTTCGTCGAAGTGTCCGAAGTACGTTCGGGCAAACAAACATTCTCCCAGTTAAGAACGGGCTTTACACTTGCCGCTTAACGCCGAGTGTCTCCTGGGCCGGAGATGCGGCATGGCGGGAACCGAGATCCCAGGAGGTGGTGGCGGGAAGGGAGTGGAGGGGGGGGGGGACGATACATAATTGCTAGACTGTCACCACCAGAATCATGTGAGCCGGTTTGGCCAAGTGGTAAGGCAATTTGAAGATGTACCTCTGGTGGATTTTACGTACCTTGCATTTACAGGCATGCCAGGTGAGAGTTACTCAGGCCTTTGTTGTTGTACTTGTGTTACGTATTTCGAGCGCTAATTAACTCCCTTGAGTCAAGCGGTAAGGCGTTAGGCTGGTAAACAGACGGACGTCAGTTCGATTCCACTTCGGTTCTCCTCTCTCTTCAAACGTTGTGGTCTGTGTGACACGGTCTTGTGACTTTGTCCCGCACAAATAATGAGACTAAATAAAAACGGGTCTCAACATTGCCCATCTTAATGCAGGAGTTACTCTGGTGTTGACAATGTAACGTTAGGTATTATCTCCCTCTTTCCCACACCTCCTGGGATCTCGGTCCCCGCCAGTACCTCTTCAGAAACAAGTCGGCGTTAAACGGATTTAACTAAAAAAAAAACAACAACCAAAAAACCCAAAATGGCCAGAATCATTCTGCATTAAGATCGGCTGCGCTGAGAGCCATTTTAATCTTTTATTTATTATGAAGGGCAAAGTCACAAATCGAAGAGAAAGGCGATGAAAACTGTTTCGATTTTCATTAATTGTGCGGGACAGTGTCCACAGGCCACAACGTTTGAAGAGAGAGGAGAGCCGAAACGGAATCGAACCGAGGTCCTTCTGCTTCTTCTTTCTTTAATGTTGCTACGGAATTAAGCCACATACAGCTTATCAGGGACAGCCCCTTCTGCTTTCTAATGTTGCTTAATTAATCGATTCAATGAGTCACTGCCGTTCACTTGAAAACAACCAGTAAAAGTATCAAACTCAAAACTGTTGAGCCTTTGGCTTTCTTTGTGGCACTGACATTGATTGATTGATGATCGCTTATATAGCGCTATTCTCCGCTCTCTTGAGCAGACTCACTGCGCTCGCATGTGGTGTTACATGAGTGACTAGCTTTTTATAGCGCGTTTTTGAATATCCACCGAAGTGGTGTACTTACAGCGCTGGCATGGCTGGTGCCACATGAAACTGCAGCCGTCTCGGTGCAAGTTCTGTGTACACCATACAACCATGCACCATGTCACTTCATGCAAAGCCACATACGTAAGGTGTATGCGTGTTTAACTGTAACCTGCCACCTGCACTTTTGGCAGAATGACTGGGATCTTTAACGTGCTACTGCGGTAACACGGGGATGGAACGGATACCGAAATAAGAGTCAGCACAGATAGTCGACCCTGGAGAAGAAAATTCTCCCGCCGCTCCTGCAGGGATTCGAACCCGCGACCTTTCAGTCACGAGTCCGGCGCTCTAACCACTGAGCTATCCCCGCCCCTCTACAGGGGCTACATGGGAAAGGATTTTCATGAAAACGCACAGCATTGAAAGTAGATGTGTTATAGGACCGGAAAATGGACTGTTTCTGGTGCATCCGTGCATCTTTCAGCCCGGAAATTTGACAGGCTGGGGTAGTGAAGGAGTTAAACAGAGATCATAAGGAGTATTAGTGGTGGAGAGCCCAGGACGGCCATCTCGACTTTCACACAGCTCCTGAGCTCTGTCTTTTGATTGATGATGTGGGACATACTGTCCTCAGATGTCGGGCTGAAATATATTACCAGCCTATAACGCCTTATTGTATGTAGATACCGCTAGGCTCAACCGGCTCACAAATTTGGCTTGAGTGTAGCTGAGCGTGGCCTTACTTGATGCATAGCGTTAACAAGGGCGGACGTTGACCGGACAATCAACCAGCTTGAGTGTAGCTGAGCGTGGCCTTACTTGATGCATAACGTTAACAAGGGCGGACGTTGACCGGACAGTCAACCAGCTTGAGTGTAGCTGAGCGTGGCCTTACTTGATGCATAACGTTAACAAGGGCGGACGTTGACCGGACAGTCAACCAGCTTGAGTATAGCTGAGCGTGGCCTTACTTGATGCATAGCGTTAACAAGGGCGGACATTGACCGGACAGTCAACCAGCTTGAGTATAGCTGAGCGTGGCCTTACTTGATGCATAGCGTTAACAAGGGCGGACGTTGACCGGACAGTCAACCAGCTTGAGTATAGCTGAGCGTGGCCTTACTTGATGCATAGCGTTAACAAGGGCGGACGTTGACCGGACAGTCAACCAGCTTGAGTATAGCTGAGCGTGGCCTTACTTGATGCATAGCGTTAACAAGGGCGGACGTTGACCGGACAGTCAACCAGCTTGAGTATAGCTGAGCGTGGCCTTACTTGATGCATAGCGTTAACAAGGGCGGACGTTGACCGGACAGTCAACCAGCTTGAGTATAGCTGAGCGTGGCCTTACTTGATGCATAGCGTTAACAAGGGCGGACGTTGACCGGACAGTCAACCAGCTTGAGTATAGCTGAGCGTGGCCTTACTTGATGCATAGCGTTAACAAGGGCGGACGTTGACCGGACAATCAACCAGCTTGTGTTTACACCAAAGATTATAAATACAAAGACTGTATTTATAATCTCTTCTCTTCAAAAAGGTTGTGGTTTGTGGCCACTGTCCTATATATGATAAGGCGTTAGGTTGGTAATATTAATAATGGCTACCTGTCCAAGCTCGTATCTCGTACAGAATTGCCTGTCTCTGTTTTAGTTCCATTAACTTCTCCACTCCCGCTTATCTCTCTGATATCCTTCATCTCTGTTCTCCTGCTCGACCACTGCGTTCCAGTGCTGACACCCGTCTCCTAAATCTTCCACTAGATAAGCACAAGAGGAAAGGTGATCGTGCCTTCTCTCATTTTGGCCCTTCTGTCTGGAACTCATTGCCATCACACATTAGAAATGCTGCAACAATCACTACTTTCAAGTCCACTCTGAAGATACATTTTTCAGCCTTTATCACTCTAACTAACTCAGCCCTGTTAGATTTGATGTGTGTGTGTGTGTGTGTGTGTGTGTGTGTGTGTGTGTGTGTGTGTGTGTGTGTGTGTGTGTGTGTGTGTGTGTGTGTGTGTGTGTGTGTGTGTGTGTGAGAGAGAGAGAGAGAGAGAGAGAGAGAGAGAGAGAGAGAGAGAGAGAGAGAGAGAGAGATTTATGTTAAATTTTTGCTTTGTTTGATTTTTGTACATGTACCTTAACCAGCCCCCCCCCCACCACCACCACCACCCACCACCACCCCACGCCCATCATGTACTTTGTAAAGCGCTGAGGGCTTTTTAAGAATCTGCGCTTTAGAAATGATCGTTATTATTATTATAATCTTTGTTTACACGCCCCTTTAGTTCAACAACTCCGCAGCTGCTGAGGAAAAGGCCCCAGCGTGGTCTCTGTCTGTCATAGAAGGAACGTACACACAATGACCCAGCCTGCATGTATTTGGTTAATTCTCTCCGCCAGTCTTAGATCATGCTGACGGAGTGTTATGTATGATGGTTCATAGGAGGCTGATAGGACACGAATGTGGATAAAGCAAAAGCCTTTATACCTGTCAGCAAGAAGAGAGACGAGAGATGAATGGATGACAATGTATAGATATGGCGCATAAAGACGTCCACTCAAAATTCATTCAGCCTGTTCACAGCGCCACATGTACGCAGTGTATAATACATGTAGGCTCACACAAACTAAAACTACAAAAGACAATTCACTCAAATAAAATCCACCCAACCCAAGAAAATACAACTGTAAGTAGTAGTTATAAACCCTTTCACTGTCATACTTTCCGCGCCGTCAGTCGGAAAACGACCAGTAAAAGTACACAATGTGGAATCATTATAAGTACACAATGTGGAATCGTTAAGCTAAGGCTTTTTATCCCTTCGCAGGAGCACGTGAAAGGCTTTCTGTCAAAATGCACAATACTGAAAGTATATCTTTGTTATAGGGCAGATCAAATACATTAACTGTTTGCAGGCGTGTATGTGTGCACTTTTCAGCCTGCAAATGTTACAGGCTGGGGCAGTGAATGAGGCGGCGTTAAGTGTATGAATATATAGAGTAAAAAAGAAAAAAAAGAAAAAAGAAAAAAAGAAGAAGTATTAATTACAGTATAGGCTACACCACTCCACCCAGACACAAGCGCGAACACACAACACAGACAATCACAGCGACTGTACTATCCTAACAAGGAAAAACAACAACTAACAAACAAAACAACAACAAACAAAAACTAAAACAGGGTGGCGGCGATTGCTTGACTAAAGAAATTGGAGGAGAGAAAGAGGGAGGGTGAGGGGGCCTTGCCTGAGGACAGTGTCAATGACATTTTATATGACCCAGTAACCACGAAAGCAGACACTAGCAATGCCCATATACTGCCCTATATAGGAAGGTAGTAACTGCCACCCGCTGTCAAACCGCGCGTCAACGTTCGAGTGGTAGTAGCTATAGGCCACGTCCAACAGGGGAGAACAATAATGAACCAGGATTTTCTTGCAGTCACGTCTGTTTTGCGTGGATGAGTTGACGGGTAACGAAGAATAAGTCCGTTTAGCATAATTATGGATACACGCTGAGGGTTTAATAATTCGCTTTTTGTCCTCTTTGTGAAGCCATTGTTTTTGTGTTGATGATGTTTTTCTAGCCACTTACCACGGAATTTAAACGGGTACCAAACGATGCCATGTTCTTGGATTTTAACATGAGTTCTTGGATTTTAACGTTAGTTCTTGGATTTTAACATGAGTTCTTGGATTTTAACGTTAGTTCTTGGATTTTAACATGAGTTCTTGGATTTTAACGTCCCGTCAGCCGCACAGGGTTACCTCATTGCTGTGCAATGGTGGATTTTTTATTTATTTTTTACCGTTTTAACAGTGAATTAGACAAATACGTGATTCAGTGACTTGTGTTTTGAACTGGTGTAAAGGAATTTTGATTGTGTGATTCGTCATGAGGTAACCCTGTGCGGCTGACGGGACGTTAAAATCCAAGAACTCATGTTAAAATCCAAGAACTAACGTTAAAATCCAAGAACTCATGTTAAAATCCAAGAACTAACGTTAAAATCCAAGAACTCATGTTAAAATCCAAGAACTAACGTTAAAATCCAAGAACTAACGTTAAAATCCAAAAACTAGCAAACTGACTGACTTTTCAGCGTCTACTGGTGCCGAAGACAAAAAATAACTGGACGCGTCGACGTTCGCCCATCACAGAACCCGTGGGTGCACCTGCAGAGGTTGAATCGGCTGGTCTGCTGGATCTAAACGTTGTCTTGATTCCCAAGCACCACCATGGACAGCGAAACGGGTAAATATCGGTCACCGTCATTCCATTTTCACCTCTCTCCCACGGCTTCAATCCCCAGATCCCCAGTTCTCTTCTGCTGTGGGGTAACCAAGCCAAGTGACCCAGATTATGATATGCGTTGTTTGTTCAGTCTCTCGTTTTGTTTGATTTGCTTGTTTTCAGAGCATACATTCAAGGGACGGTGTGGTATACGCTGCATCGCGGAGTCTTCGTGACTGATGGTGCAAGCTGGTGATCTAGTGTTTCTCTGACTGCTTAAGGGGGCAACGAGTTTTCAGTAGTTTTTGTTGTTGTTGTTGTTGTTGTTGTGTGTGTGTGCGTGCGTGCGTGCGTGCGTGTGTGTGCATGTGTACGAGTATGTGTGTGTGTATGTGTGCGTGCGTGCGTGCATGCGTGCGTGTGTGTGTGTGTGTGCATGTGTACGAGTATGTGTGTGTATGTGTGTATGTGTGCGTGCGTGCGTGCGTGCGTGCGTACGTGCATGCGTGCGTGCGTGCGTGCGTGCGTGCGTGCGTGCGTGCGCGCGCGCGCGCGCGCGTGTGTGTGTGTGTGTGTGTGTGTGGTAGGGGGGTTGCAAGTGATAATTTGAGAAGCCATGGTGGCCTAATCTTTCCAATCTTTGGAAGACAGGCCTCCCTTTGTCGCAGACAACGTAAAATTAAGTCAGAACGTGCTTTGAATGAATTAAATGTATTTGTAAGTTGTTCTCGTTTCAAAGCCGACCGGCCGCGTTACTGCTTTAATAAATGCTGTTCTGGTTTTAGAGACCGACCGACTCGTGCTTAGATGAATTAGGCTATTCTGGTTTGAAGGTTTTCGAGTGATTGCCAGTGCAATGCCTGGTCATTTGAGACCTACTTTATACACTCATAAACCTCCGCCCAGTCCTTCCGACTGCATGTGAGAGTGACACGACCCCCGCCCCCCCCCCCCCCTCCACACACACACCCTACTGTTCTTTATAAGGTAAGCCTTGACTGCTTCTGTTTTCCTTTCCAATACTAGTGATATGAACTGATCAGATAGTCTTCTGCCTTATTTGCCGGTTGTATGCTCATAATGTATAACTGAGTGATGTATGCATGAGTGCATCTGGCGCTGTGAACACGCCATGTTTTGTGTGGAAATTCTCAAGTATAAAGTTTTACTCGCTAATTCATACCTATATGTATATAAATGATGCGTGTAATTTTATATTTACTCATCAGTAGCTTAGCAAGGACTAGTTGTTAGACAGGTTTTTTGACTGAACCTAAACTACATTCCTGGTGCAACAAAGTGTTTCTAGTTCGAGTTGTCTCTCTCTTGTAAAACAAAGTTTTCTAGTTCGAGTTCTCTCTCTCTTGTAAAACAAAGTTTTCTAGTTCGAATTCTCTCTCTCTCTCTGACTCTCTCTCCCTCCCTCTCTCTCTCTCTCTCTCTCTCTCTCTCTCTGTCCCCCCCTCCCTCTCTCTCTCCATGCCCTTTTCTGTTCAGTTTGTAATAAACACGTGGTTCTGACACAGGGAGCGGGTCGACCAAACCCGTTCAGCGCAAAGCCGGGGAAAGTAGCAGCGTTGCCATGACAACTGCGGCTGGTGAGGATGTTGCTGTCGTCACAGAGCTGGACACCAAAGGAGGAGTGGTACTCCTAAGATCCCTGGGACTTGTCGGAGGATCGTCCATCATCATTGGAACCATTATTGGTGAGTCAGTGAGTTAGTGACTAAGTGGTGGTGCTTGAATCTTTGGGACTTGTGGGAGGCTCAGTCAGTTACTAAATGGTGGTACTTGAGCCTTTGAGACTTGTGGGAGGCTCGTCCATCACTGTTGGAATCATTATTGGTGAGTCAGTGACTAAGTGGTGATGTTTGAATCTTTGAGACTATTGGGAGGCTCGTCCATCAGTGTTGGAACCATTATTGGTGAGTAAGTGAGTCAGTGACTAAGTGGTGGCGTTTGAATCTTTGAGACTAGTGGGAGGCTCGTCCATCAGTGTTGGAACTATTATTAGTGAGTCAGTGACTAAGTGGTGGTGCTTGAGTCTTTGGGACTTGTGGGAGGCTCGTCCATCAGTGTTGGAACTATTGTTGGTGAGTCAGTGACTAAGTGGTGGCGTTTTAGTCTTTGGGACTTGTGGGAGGCTCGTCCATCACTGTTGGAACCATTATTGGTGAGTCAATGAGTCAGTGACTAAGTGGTGGTGTTTGAATCTTTGAGACTAGTGGGAGGCTCGTCCATCAGTGTTGGAACTGTTATTGGTGAGTCAGTGAGTCGGTGAGTTAGTGACTAAGTGGTGCTGCTAAGATCTCTGGGACTTGTCAGAGGGCCGTCCACCATCACTGGAACTATTACTGGTGAGTCAGTGAGTTAGTGAGTCAGTGGTGGTGCCGCTTGAGTCTTTGAGACTTGTGGGTGGGTTGTTCACCATCGTTGAAACCGTTATTGGTGAGTTAGTGAGTCAGTGGTGTGTTGGAGTCTTTTGGTGAGTTAGTGAGTCAGTCGTGTGCTGGAGTCTGTTGGTGAGTTAGTGAGTCAGTCGTGTGCTGGAGTCTGTTGGTGAGTCAGTCGTGTGCTGGAGTCTGTTGGTGAGGTAGTGAGTAAGTGGTGTGTTGGAGTCTGTTGGTGAGTTAGTGAGTAAGTGGTGTGTTGGAGTCTGTTGGTGAGTTAGTGAGTAAGTGGTGTGTTGGAGTCTATTGGTGAGTTAGTGAGTCAGTGATGTGTTGGAGTCTACTGGCGAGT
>OY757546.1:4066321-4081321 GCA_963584105.1 Alviniconcha strummeri
CCTCCAGATCTTGGCTGTAGTTTTCAACCCCACTGCCCTCCTCACCACCCCCACCCTACCCCTCACCCCCACCCCCACAAACAGACAACAACAACAGCAACAAAACTCGCTGTGATGTGAGATATGCCAGCAGCAGTGTTTCAGTAAGTGACTATATATAATCATACCCAGTGACCTTTCGTCCAAAGCCCTTGTGCAATGAACTGCAAGAACAAATGTCAAGATTGTTTAACGCACAATGGTCTTCATGCGACAGACCAGCCAGTAGACTTCTAGTGCCATCGTCTTTGACGCGCCGTCTTCGGCCAGTAAGAGTGGATCCAGTCTTTGTTCACTGTGGCATTCATTTTCCGAACAAGTATTGATACTACATCCCCCACCCCCCACCCCCAACTCCCGCCCCCCCCCCCCCCCCCCACCACCCCCGACCCATCAACCTCTTCGTTTTGATTGTACAAACGACCAAGACGAACGTTCACATAATTATACACAATCACTGTGATAATATTACAATGCCTCATTGATTTTATGCTTAAATTAGAAATTAGATTCTATCGATCACACTGAGCAAGTTGATGATGTACGTACTTTCAGCGGAGTTTATTTATGTAGCTTATATTTGCCCGCATGCTAGGTTAAGAGTTAGCTCCGGCAATTGCAGGTCTTTTTGGTTGTGTTCATGAGACGTTTTTCGACCGTTAGTTATCTCCCTTTTTCGATGATTTTGAGCAGTTTGTGATTGTGTTCTTTCTGTGATTTTTTGGATGCCTATAATTTAGTTGTGTTGTTTCTTCTTTCATTTTTTTTTATTTTATTTTTTTTGTGTGTGTGTGTGTGTGTGTGAAAGTAATGCTCTTTCATTCTTCAATAAAGAAAATGCTGTGAAAAGGTTAACGTGCTGACTTTTTTTCCTTCTCTGTTATAGTCTCTTTATGATGATGATGATGATGATGATGATGATAATAATTATTATTATTACTGTTGTTGTTGTTGTTATCATCCGCAATTTATACAGTGCTATTCTCCACTTTCGCGCAGATTCAGTGCTGAAACAGTACACCATAATAAATTAGTTCATAACGATGCGTGTATCAATACTGATTTATTGTCACGATGTACTATTTCTCTGTTGGAGCACACAATCGGTTCTATTATTCACGCAACGGGCAAAAACCAGTGCTTGGGTATGTGCCCTTATACCCACGCACCAACATAATGTGCCACAAATACAACAGCAGGCAAGCCGACACTTGTACAGTAAGTAATACGTATTCTTCGGTAGACGAAACCCAAACTAGCATCTGACATAATGGGAACAACGGAGAATAAGCCTGTCAGAAAACGTTGGGCTACTCAAGCTCTTAAGTCAAACATTGCACCCACGGCTAGTTCCGCAGGACATGTTTACTGGGTTCTATAGCCCCATTTCCAGGCCGTAACCCGCGATCAGTCACCGCATGTTATTCCAATCAAAACAGAGGGGTATTGAGTTACTTCTGTACGGTTCGTGACGGCACAGATTGCCAGTCATTGCTGTCGTGTTCACGACGTGTCTTTCGACAGCGCTAGGACCTATAATTACAGTTATTGACTCTCTGTTTTGATTATTTGGAGTAGTTTGTCGATAAATTTATATATATATAAATGTGTGTGCGTGTGTGTGTGTGTGTGTGTGTGTGTGTGTGTGTGTGTGTGTGTGTGTGTGTGTGTGTGTGTGTGTGTGTGTATGTGTGTGTGGAGCAGTTTGTAGATAAAAGAAAATTGTGGGGGGGGGGTGGGGGGGGGTTGTTTGTTTTGATTTTACAGCCTTTAACAGCTCCGTGAGACACTGTATTGTCTTCACGATGCGTCTTTCGAGCGCTAGTTAATTACTCTGTTTTGATGATTTTGAGCAGTTTGTAGAGTTTTTGTTTCTGTTTTCCTGTGATTTCTTCCAGCCTTTGACAGTTCCGTTTGGCGTTGCGTCGCCTTGACGATGCGTCTTTCGAACGCTACTTTCTGTTTTGATGATTTTGAGCAGTTTATAGGGAGTTGCTTATTTGTTTTTGTCGTGTGATTTCTTCCAGCCTTTAACAGTTCCGTTTGGCGTTGTGTCGCCTTCACTTACAAGTGGACCACTTATTTGTAAACCTTTCTGTTCATACTTCAATGTAAGACAACAACAACTACAAAAACCTCACTATATAGACCGTCCTTGTTGCTATGGTCACCTCATTCTTCTTATTCTTCTTCCTACTGGGCTCTGTCAGAGCGTTGCAAGTCCTTGTATCGTCAGTGCAACCAATTAATAAATGTACAATTAAGCCACACAAGAATAAAACAAGAGCAAATACTTTTATTTCAAGATTTGATTTTCAGGAGAGCTGAACAGTCAACATCAGATCTGAGTCCATTCACACTGGTGTGAAATAATTATGTTAAAGGGAACCCCAGGCAGGGGGTTGATTTTCAGGACAGCTGAAAAGTCACCAGCAGATCTGAGTCCATTCACACTGGTGTAAAATATGTCCAAGGGAACCCCCAGGTGGAGACACAAGTTGGTTCAAAAACCGACGTAGAAAAAGTGCAAATATTTTCATTTTCTGGATTCGTATGTTTCTCCTATCAACACTTTTGCAAAAGAAGTACTTTTGTTTCTAATCACAGCTGCCCATGGTGGTTTCCTCTTTTTTTTAATGAAGAGCAGGAAAGGGTTGGCTCATGACGTAATGTACACAGCTGTTCTACATGCTGCCCTTGTTTATGATGTTACAGTCTTGGTTAAAATGACTGTTCTCTTCTTGTCCATGTTTTCCAGGCTTTCAGGTGTCGATTTGGAAAGACTTTAACCATAACTCGACTGAAAAACTGCAGTGAGTGCACGTTTTACTCCATTTCTGTCGATAAGGTCTATGATGCTTCTTCGAATGAATAATTTTGCTTAAAGTCCACGGAGGCGAGATGGCCTATTAGGGATGGGGACAAGGGGGGAAGCGGAAGAAGAAGAGTGAAGACACGAGACAGGCGCCAACCCGGAAGACCAAGGCTGCCGTGGACCGCCGCCAGAACAACAGAATGTTAATTATTTACGGCAGTGTCCGTCCGGCATTGCGCAGCAAATAGTGTACTACGCAATTGCCGTCCCAACTGCTGTGCGGAATAGAGTCACAATGTCTGTAGCTCCGCCGTTGGGAAACAACTGAAGCAAAAGAAGTCCAACTTTCAAGCCCAGCTCCACCTACCTACTCTTGATCTCTTCTGGGCTAACTTGAGGGTCCGGCACCACCACCCTCTTCTTGATCTCGCCTGGACTCTGACTGATGCTTGTTCTTGTTGTTAAAGTTTTGCTTTACGTCCACAGAAACCGTAGGCTTATTAGGGACGGGGAGCCCAGGACGTCCACCTCGGCTTTCACACAGCTCCTGAGCTCAGATGGTTCTTCGCTTGAAATCCCCTCTAAGTAGGTTTCCGGTATACAACCACAGTGGCCTTACTTGAACACAGTGGCCTTCCTCTGCAGGAAAGATTCCACAGGCCAGCCTTTATTTGTGTGATGTCACAAATATCACTCCTACAAATAAGCATGTCACTTTAGGCATCACGTCATCAGGTCTTTACACAAACGTGACTTGCACAACTCAGAACACTGGATTCCAAAACTCTGTGAATTTTTTTATTATGGCTTCTTCATAAACCCTCAACAAACAAAACTGACAAAGTTAACTCCTTAAATAAATTAAATTTTAAATGAACACACGTACCCATTCTGTTTATGGTATCTCTCTCTCAGATCTCACAAGAACTCAGAACAATACAAGTTTTTACAACAAGTAAGAACACAACAGAAGCTAGACACAGTGACAAAACCCCACTAATGACCAGTAAAGGTAGCAACAACTTAAGCCATCCTTTGGTGGGCACTGAAAAATAAATCACACACACAAAAAAAGTTATTAACAGACTTCTTCCCACTGAAGAATAAATCACACACACACACACACACACACACACACACACACACACACACACACACACACACACACACAAAAATATATATATATATAAACAAAATGCGAGTTTAATAGCTTTGTTCCATTCAAATCAGTTTCCCTTCACAAATACACTATCACAACCCTGTAAAATGTTAAACAAAACCAACACAAAGTTCATTAAGTACAGTACTTGCTTTCAAAGGTCAACCATACTGACAAAAAGCAAGGGATCCTGTGACTTGTGCCACAAGCACCATCATCCCATGTTGAGGAGCAAGGGATTCTATGCCTTATGCTGCACTGTCACCATCATCCCATGTTGAGGAGCGAGGGATTCTATGCCTTATGCTGCACTGTCACCATCATCCCATGTTGAGGACAGAGGGATTCTATGCCTTATGCTGCACTGTCACCATCATCCCATGTTGAGGACAGAGGGATTCTATGCCTTATGCTGCACTGTCACCATCATCCCATGTTGAGGACAGAGGGATTCTATGCCGTATGCTGCACTGTCACCATCATCCCATGTTGAGGAGCGAGGGATCCTATGCCGTATGCTGCACTGTCACCATCATCCCATGTTGAGGAGCGAGGGATCCTATGCCGTATGCTGCACTGTCACCATCATCCCATGTTGAGGAGCGAGGGATCCTATGCCGTATGCTGCACTGTCACCATCATCCCATGTTGAGGAGCGAGGGATTCTATGCCTTATGCTGCACTGTCACCATCATCCCATGTTGAGGAGCGAGGGATCCTATGCCGTATGCTGCACTGTCACCATCATCCCATGTTGAGGAGCGAGGGATTCTATGCCTTATGCTGCACTGTCACCATCATCCCATGTTGAGGAGCGAGGGATTCTATGCCTTATGCTGCACTGTCACCATCATCCCATGTTGAGGAGACTATCCATTATGCTATGCTATCACTACCATCCCATGTTGAGGAGATTATCCATTATGCTACACTATCACCACTATCCCATGTTTATGAGACAATCCATTATGCTATATGCTATCACTGCCATCCCATGTTGAGGAGATTATCCATTATGCTACACAGCCACCATCATCCCATGTTGTGCCTTATGCTACACTATTATCACCATCCCATGTTGAGGAAATTATCCATTATGCTACACTATCACCACTATCCCATGTTTATGAGACAATCCATTATGCTATGCTATCACTGCCATCCCATGTTGAGGAGATTATCCATTATGCTACACAGCCACCATCATCCCATGTTGAGGTGTGAGGGATTCTGTGCCTTATGCTACACTATTACCACCATCCCATGTTGAGGAAATTATCCATTATGCTACACTATCACCACTATCCCATGTTTATGAGACAATCCATTATGCTATATGCTATCACTGCCATCCCATGTTGAGGAGATTATCCATTATGCTACAGTCACCATCACCCATGTTGAGGAGTGAGGGATTCTGTGCCTTATGCTACACTATTACCACCATCCCATGTTGAGGAAATTATCCATTATGCTACACTATCACCACCATCCCATGTTGAGGAGACTATCCATTATGCTACGCTATCACCACCATCCCATGTTGAGGAGACTATCCATTATGCTACGCTATCACCACCATCCCATGTTGAGGAGACTATCCATTATGCTACGCTATCACCACCATTCCATGTTGAGGAGAGAGGGATTCTGTGCCGATACCATATCACACATGTGCTGCACTGTCACCACCATCCCAACACTACACAGCACACCATTATCACCCAGCTGACTGTGTTAAGATGGGCAGCAAGATCACCATGTGTTCCCTGGTTCACGAACTGTACAGGGAAACATCACTATACACTGTGTTCACACCGGCACTGTGACTGTGTGGGTTACTGACGTTCCACTCCCTTCATAAACCAGCACAAAATCCTGTCTGTACTGGCATTGTCACATTTCTATGTCACATACATATTTTAGTGTAATAATAATAATGTTCATTTATCATGCGCTCATCAACGCCCTGAGTGCTCACATGATACATATTAACATAAACACAACATTCTATACACACACAGAGCACAGTCCTACCAAAACAATTTACATAAGGTAATATACGAACACACACACACACACACACACACACACACACACACAATCATATGCATTTTTTTCTCTTTTTTTTAACTGGACGGACTATCAGCAATATATAAGCAACAGACAGGTGATTTGTTTAATGCACAAATATTATCACTGCAAGTACACTGATTTTGAACAGAAGCACAGAGACATAAAACATTCTCTCTCTCTCTCTCTCTCTCTCTCCCTCTCTCTCTCTCTCTCTCTCTCTCTCACACACACACACACACACACACACACAAACACACACACACACATGCACACACACACGTTTTAGTCTGGTCTCACATGTTAAACCAGGAGTCTCATAAATTCTTTGCCCTGATATAACCATACTGGTTGACTTGGCATAAAACACCAAAACAATTACTCTAATAAATTCAATAAATCTTACTGCAGCACCTGTTCATACAAACAGGTAATGTGTAAGCTAAGCTGTCTGCAAAGTCCACCACATGGTGTGTTGAAAAAACAACTTTTCCGAAACCAGTTCAGCTCTGTGGTCTGAATAGGTATGACCTCCACAGCAATGTGAGATTCACACAGCACAAAGAATTCTCATTGCCTTCAAAGTGATGACAATTCTCTCAAAACACTCAAAAACAATTGCTAATGTATAGCCCATCTCAGCTTTTCTGAATCCCCCCCCCCCCCCCCCCACCCCAAAAACAACAACAGATCATCACAAAACATAACCAAAAAAACCAAGACCCCCCAACCTTCCCCCAAAGTCATACCTTGCTAGGGGGGTATTATTATGACCATGCACTGTTCAACACTAAAACATCAATTTTAACACTCATGGTCATGTTTTTGTGACTCTCAAACATCAATCTCAACACTCATGGTCATGTTCTTGTGACTCTCTTGTGACCAATCTTAACACCGATGGTCATGTTTTTGTGGCTTCCAAACATCAGTTTTAACTCTCACAGTCATGTTCTTGTCACTCTAAAACATCAAATTAACACAAGTGTTAATACACATGTTCACGTTTTTGTGACTTTATACGTCAATTTTAAGAAACAGGAAGAGAAACTGAGTCAAAAACAGCTGTGTACATGTTTTGTTCCATTCCTATCGATACCACCTGTGAGCTTCTTGGCTTTGGTTCCCCTCTAACCAAACTCTTCCAGGCAAGCAAAACCTAATAAGTCACGCAAAAGCCGCCCCTTTTTAGCAACCTGAGGCTGTTCCCCACGCTACAGCTCATGTCAGTGTTCCAGCAAGGTGCACCGGCCCACACAAAGCACGGTCAGTTCCCCATAAACTCTTCCCACTTCACCTCAGCTCACATGGCCGGCAGGGCCCGTCGTTTGCTCTCCGCCTCAATCTCCTCCTCGATCTCGCTCTCATCATCGTCCTCGGGGTCCTCGGTGGGGAGGGGCGGGAGGTCGGCCAGGCTGGGCAGCCCCCCCTTCCCCCCCAAGCCCCCTCTCAGCGGTGGCAGGCCCCCTCCCAGCCCCAGGCCCTCCCTCTTTATGGGGATGCCGTACAGAGCCTCGCTGGGCGCAGGGGGGGCCATATTGGGTGGAGGGTGGTCCGCCGAAGACTCCTGGTCCAGGTTCTCAAAGTCCTTTCGGTCCAGGCCCATCTTCTCCAGCTCACTAGTGGCCGGGACGTCTGAGCGTGCCACGCTGCTGTCATCGTCGTTGTTGTTGTTGTTGTTGCTGTCGTTGGCGGCGGCGGCGGCAGCATCCTCAGCGACGTAGGCGGCTCCACCCCGGGAGATCTCGCCGTCCATGTGGCGCGCCACCTCCACCGAGGTTGCTGGGGGCTTGGTGCCAGCGGCCTCTGGCGCGGGCTCTGCTGGGGGCTTCCACACCAGCCCTTCACCCACCTGCAGGGCCGGGCCCAGCTTGGAGGCCACGTCCAGGAGCTGAAAACATTCCTCCACGGTTGTGACACAATCACCCAAAGGTTCTCAGAATGGTCTTCGTCATAGCAACAACAAGCAAACAGACACTTATATATCCCAAGAAAAAAAGCGTGGTGAGTCTGCTCGGAAGCAGAGACTAGTGCTATGGTTGCCATCGTGAGCCGTCTAGGGCTTCTCTCAAGATGAGGTGCTCGAAAAGGTTTTAATTTAAATAAAAAAATGAAAGCTCACCTCCTGATCCATGCTCTGCTGTCCTTGTTTGGCCATCTTCACACGCTGCTCGAACTGAGAGAACTGCTTGGAGGCCAGTCGGCGGTCCCCATTGTTGTACAGGAACAGCGCGTAGTTCAAGGGAATGCTGGGATCCTTACTGGAACGAGAAAAGGTTTCCATTTCTCAATGAGGCATATGTCAATGTTGCAGGAAAAACAATGAGTAAAACTCCCAGAACAGAGACATTTCCCTGCTTTTGTTTAACATGCGGCATTACACACTGTGCTTTAAAAGACCAGAAGAGAGACATTTCCCTGCTTTTGTTTAACATGCGGCATTACACGTTGTGCTTTAAAAGACCAGAAGAGAGACATTTCCCTGCTTTTGTTTAACCCCTTCACAGCCATGATGTCACTTGAAAACAACCCCCCCAAAAAGTAACGCACACTATTCCACTATCTCTCTCTACCCAACATCTCTCTCTCCCTCTCTCTCTCTCATACACACACACACACACATTCCCTCTCATCTAAGAAAGGGAAAAAATGCAATACACACTTAATACACAATTTTCTTGAGAACCAGAACCAAAATAAAAACCACAAACACTGAAGAAAACATCAGGCTCAACGAAAGGACAAAATCAAAATCAAGTGACAACTCACGTATCCAGCTTCAGTGCTTGTTCATATGACTGGCGAGCATTTTCTGGATCCTCCAAATGAGACAGAGCCACTAGAAGAAAACGAAAAACAAACAATCCCTGGTACATGGCACTTCAGTTAAAAACACTGGTCAATCAGCCAGTCAGTCAGTTATCTGTCAACTTTAGGATTGTAGAAGACTTGGTATCAACCACAGTGCTGTAATGCTGTTACAGAAACACAGCAACAACAAAAAAAGCTTAATGGAGATTAAGTAACTTGGTGTTTTACTCCCACTCAACCTGTGCAGTTATATCAGGGCGATAATGGAGATAGACTTTTTTTAAATAATAATATATTGGGAGAGTCAATATATCAGTTCAGCATTCAGCTAAGAAGAGATGAGTTTTCAGGTGTCTGCAAAAGACCCATTGAAAAAGTGCATTTTCCCAGTCTCTGGAAGAGCATTCCAGATCCTAGGGGCAGAGATTGAGATGACTAAAGCCAATCTGTTTCGTCATGCACCCTTCATCCACACTTGGAACGTGCAAATGTGAATCTAAAGAAAAACAGAGGGGTCTTACTGGTACATTGGGAAGTGAACTCTTAGAGCAGGTTCACCTAAGAGTGCATACATGAAAACCCCAAACAATAAATGCCATGCTGTGAGCAACTTAAAGTCTCATGGCAAGAAAGCTTAATTCCCACCCTGAGCGGTGTCCAGAGACACCAGCAACCCCTACCTCCAAGCAGCATGTAGAGTGCCGCCATCTTGGGCCGCAGGTTGATGGCAGCGGACAGGAAGTGGAAGGCGGATGCATACTGCTGCATGGTCAGGTGGACGAGGCCCAGGTTGTAGAGAATCTTCCAATCAAAGGGAGCCAGGTAGTTGGCCCGCTTCAGGCAGCTGATGGCCTGCACACAGATAATGTTGTTACATCTGTCTGCATGCACACAAATACACCTGTCTGCCTGCACACAAATATTGTTGTTACACCTGTAATTCCTACACACAAATATTGTTGTTACACCTGTCTGCCTACACACAAATATTGTTGTTACACCTGTCTGCCTACACACAAATATTGTTGTTACACCTGTCTGCCTGCACCATTATTTTTACGCCTGTCTGCCTACACACAAATATTGTTGTTACACCTGTCTGCCTGCACACAAATACTGTTGTTACACTTGTCTGCCTGTACACAAATATTGTTACACCTGTCTGCCTGCACACAAATACTGTTGCTAGACCTGTCTGCCTGCACACAAATATTGCTGATCACCTGTCTGACGCCCTCTTGTCTCTGGGAGGTACCCACTCGGACAGCAATCCCAGAGGGAACTGAACTTTAATGTCGGGCAGTCAGTGATGAGCTACTCAGGTAGTAAAACACATGTCTGACCCAGTCAACCAGCATAATAATGGTGCTCACCAGGATCAGATTTTTATAACCCTGCTGCTTGCTGCTTAGCATTGGGAAGCAAAAACCTGATTCAGCTCCGGGAAACAGTGGAAGGAACTGATGTGTCCAATATGTTTTGTATAATGGAAGTAGACCTTTCTTTTCTGCTTTTTTTTAATTTTTTAACCTTACTCTTTCAAGGTCTTCCAAACCCATAAAAAAGAATGCTTCTATAATCAGTAAATTGCTTGGTTTTTGTTGTCGTTGTTGTTGTTGTAC
Organism: Alviniconcha strummeri; assembly: GCA_963584105.1. NCBI lineage: Eukaryota > Metazoa > Mollusca > Gastropoda > Provannidae > Alviniconcha > Alviniconcha strummeri. The sequence goes on from OY757546.1 coordinate 4,076,841, forward strand.
ACTGAGCTAAATATTTTCATTACAGCTGCACACACTGGAGCAGAGCCTGTCATGGGAGGCCCTGCAGTGGAAGTTACCAATGGAAACTGACTTTGTGAAACTGACAGACAAAACAGGATTGCTGCATTCAGCTGAGCAAACTGCCTTGTACACCACAGAAGCAGTTATTCAAAATTCTACTGCCAATTGTAAAGGCTCTCCGGGAACTTTTCTTCCTTCAAGTTCAAGATAATGAGACAGCTTCTTTTTCTTAAATGACAAATGCTCTGTGTTTAGAAAACTGACACTCACCGCCACATATTTCTTCTTGCCAAAGAAGCACATTCCAATATTGTTCCAGAGCGGAGGACTTTCAGGCGTGTTGACGGCTGCAATGCGGTACTTGGTCAAGGCCACATCAAAGTCGCTGTGGCTTTGCATCATGCTCCCTGCTGCCATGATGGCCTTGGTGTGGGTGGCATCAAAGGTCAAGGCGTTGCCAAGATTTTCAAAAGCTTTTTGAAACTGGTTCACCTGCAGGAGACACAAAAACTGGCAATTCAGCAACCGTGCAAGCAGATAACACAAAAACTGACAATTCAGCAACCAGCCAAGCACACAACACAAAAATTGATGATTCCACAACCAACCAAGCACACAACACACAAAAAATGGTGATTCAGCAACCAAGCAAGCAGACAGCAACAAAAATGACAATTCAGCAACCAACCAAGCACACAACACAAATAAATGGCAATTCTGCAATCAAGCACACAACACAGAAAGTGGCAACTCAGCAATCAGGCCAGCAGACAACACAAAAACTGGCAATTCAGCAACCAAGCAAACAACACAAACATCGACAATTCAGTGGCAGAAAATCATGAAAATATGACAGTGAGGGCCATCATTTTGTGCCCAGCAAACAGTCTGTGCATAATGACATCATCAACAAGGCTGGAAAGTGTATCAAACACATCTTGAGCCAGCTTTTTTCCTCTTCACTGATAAAAAGCAAACTAACAAGGCTGCACCCTCAGGTGCTAAAATTCAAAGCAAAAGGAGTCTTTCTTTTGCATTACAAACATGGCTACAACAACAAAATGAACCTTCACGCTCTTCATTGGTAAAGAATGAACCAAGATGGCTGTGTCCTGAGGAGCTCAAATGGAAGCTAAAAAGCACTTCCTCTGCATAAACACAGATAGAACTAAAGCACTTCTTCTGCATAAACACAGACAGAACTAAAGCACTTCTTCTGCATAAACACAGACAGAACTAAAGCACTTCTTCTGCATAAACACAGAAAGAACTAAAGCACTTCTTCTGCATAAACACAGAGAGAACTAAAGCATTCCTTCTGCACAAACACAGACAGAACTAAAGCACTTCTTCTGCATAAACGCAGAGAGAACTAAAGCACTTCTTTTGTGTAAACACGGACAGAACAACAAAACTGAAACATGTAGGTGGAAATATTTGCACATTTGTTTCTCTTTTCAGGCCAGCTTTCATCTTTGCTTCCACTGCTTTATTATTAAGCAGCCACATGCACAGACTCTGTGCAACCCTTTCTTCGCTCCAAAGCAACTCAAAACCTACCTTTTCTCACAAACATTTCTTGCAACTCAGCTGCTCAAATTCTGTCTCACATTCTCATTTTTTTTCTGTAATTACAACTTGTTCTCTTAGCTCATCTCCTTCTACCAGTAGAATTTGAAATTCTACCATTTTTTTTATTTTTAGGGTCATTTGGTAGGTGCCAAAGAAATGTACCATTATTGTGCTTATATCACGAACGGAATGCTCCCTGATGACTCAGCTTACCTGCATGTACAGCAGTCCCAGAGTGGTTAGAAGGTCCGGATTTTCAGGCGAGTACCTACAAACACCAGAAGCAAAACCAGTGAAATTATGAAAATTATCTTGTAGGAAGTACATGACTATGCAAAAATAAAACAAACAAAAATGGCACTTATCTGTAGGCTTGATTTTTGTTGTAATTATCCCCATCAACGCTCAGTCACTGGCATCATCATAATAACAACAATAATGGGTATTAAGCAGGCCAAACCTACAACAGCCCGAAGCACTTGCACAATTTTTGAGGGATTGTGAGTTTGTTAAAGGAGCCAAGCTTACTCCACAGCATCCCTTTAGGTGTCAATGGAGTGGGGGGTGGGGGTGGGGGGGAATAGATGAGGGACCGGCTGTATGTGAAAGGTGTCAAACTTACTCCACAGCATCCCTTTAGGTGTCAATGGAGTGGGGGGGGGGGGGGGGAATAGATGAGGGACCGGTTGTATGTGAAAGGTGCCAAGTTTACTCCACAGCATCCCTTTAGGTGTCAATGGAGTGGGGTGGGGGGGAATAGATGAGGGACCGGTTGTATGTGAAAGGTGCCAAGTTTACTCCACAGCATCCCTTTAGGTGTCAATGGAGTGGGGGGTGGGGGTGGGGGGGAATAGATGAGGGACCGGTTGTATGCGAAAGGTGTCAAGCTTACTCCACAGCATCCCTTTAGGTGTCAACGGAGGGGGGGGTGGGGGTGGGGGGGAATAGATGAGGGACCGGTTGTATGTGAAAGGTGTCAAGCTTACTCCACAGCATCCCTTTAGGTGTCATTGGAGTGTGGGGGGGGGGGGGAGGGGGGGGGGGAATAGATGAGGGACCGGCCGTATGTGAAAAGTGCCAAGTTTACTCCACAGCATCCCTTTAGGTGTCAATGGAGTAGGGTGGGGTGGGGGGGGGGATAGATGAGGGACCGGCTGTATGTGAAAGGTGTCAAGCTTACTCCACAGCATCCCTTTAGGTGTCAATGGGAAAGGTGGGGAAGGAGGGAGGGAGGAAGGTAGGGGTGTGGGGGAGGAAAAGATGAGGGATTGGCTGTATGTGAAAGGAGCCAAGCTTACTTCACAGCAGCCCTCTAGGTGTCAATGGGGAAGGTGGTGAGGGACGGAGGGAGGTGGGGAGGGATGGGGGGGATAGATGAGGGACCGGCTGAATGTCAAAGGTGCCAAGCTTACTCCACAGCAGCCCTGTAGGTGTCAATGGCTTGCTTGATGTCCCCGTCCATCAGATGGATCTTGCCCAGCATCACGTAGGACACCTCATGGCGTCGGTACTCCAGCGCCTGGACCAAACACTGCTTGGCCTGCCAGAGACACCACAAATCAAAACATCTTGCCATACACAAGTCCAGTGGTGCCTCCACCTTCTCTTGGCATTGTTCGTCTGATAACCGTGTGTAGAACATTTCATTTTCTTTATCATCTCTCTTATCAACACAAAAATCCATGTGAAAAAAAAACCCACAAAAACAAATTCATGTCTGCATAACACAAAAACGTTTTTTTTTAGTGTGCGTTTTTTCTTTGTTTTTCCTTTTAACTGTCAGTTCTCCACCTTTAAAGACTTTACTGTTATTGTTTTTATATGCAACAAAATCTAAAACAAGATTATAACTGCTGGGGTCACTTTTCAGTTAAATTCAAATAGCTGAAAAATGGTGTTAGTAAGATCTCAAATACAGCAAACTGTTTGTAACCTGTGTACATTTGGAACTATATACATACCTTTTCAAATTCTCTGAGGTACATGAAACAGACCCCCTGGTTGTGGGCAATTTCCTGTCCAAAAAAACATTTGACAGTTAAGAAAAACATGACAATTCACACAAAAAAAAGATAATTCACGGTGAATGCATCGCTTGGACTTTTCAGTGGTAAAATCTGCTCATTTTTTAGAACAAGAATACACAGATTTTTTCCAAAAGAAGAATAACTGTTTCAGAACTTCAAAAACATAAAAATATCTACACCTGGAAAAAAAACAGGATAACTCTTAATTGAATGAATACCTGGCTGATGATGATGAGTTGATGCTTAATGTCCTCAGATGTCAGTTGACATATTAGGGACAAGTTGTGACCAATGCCAAAGCACGGTTCAATAAATCTTTACGTCCACGGAAACCAGAAGGTTCGTTAGGACAGACAGCCCAGGACGTCCACCTCGACTCTCACACAGCTCCTGAACTATGAGAATGAATACCTGGCTCCAGAATTTCAAAATATAACCCCTGCTACTTTTACCAAAAACTAAAAGCAAAAGAATTAGAATGAACAGTTTCCTTGTTTGGCAACTGATCAGTTCAACTTAGGTTCTGCTACATGAACTCTTGACACAGACTAGACACTTGCATGTAAGATCCCCCCCCCCCTTCTGCCCCACCCCACCCCCAATTTCTTTTATTAATTTAGTTTGCATTCTCCCAGCTAAGACACTGACCCCCAAAATCAACGAACATTACAAAGCCAATCAAAAAGAAGAAAAGGACCTAAAGCAAAATTTACAAATGTCTGCTTGAGAAAAATCAGATATAAAGCAACCAAACAGTCAATGCTTCATTACCCAGTCTCTCTCACTGAGCTTGGCAGCTTCATTATAAACATCAATAGCAGCCTTGTGTCGGGCCAGCAAAAACCTGGAACACAGGAACAC
>OY757546.1:4083821-4093893 GCA_963584105.1 Alviniconcha strummeri
TGACCATCGAAATGACTGACAAATGAGTTACTAGTTTCAGATTTAATGAAATAAAAAAATATTTAAAAATGTTTAACTGGGTTTTTAATCAATTTTATTTTCTGTAGGCTGGCCAAGACTACAGTCTCGGGTTCTCCATCAGTCACGTGAATTTCCCAGAAGTGACGTCAGTCTGGGGAGTCAGTGCGGCTGCCATCTTAGATTCTTCAGTAAACTGTGTATGCGTGTGGTCAACAAAAAACTTAACTATGCCGGCCTACTGAGTTGCCGTGAACTGTAACAATTCGCAGACGACCCCAGGTATAACAATGCACGAGCTCCCATGCAATCGACCCACAGTGAGGCAAAAGTGGATTAAGTTTATACAATTCAAACGAGCTGACTTTCTTGCTGTGCCGCATCATGCCCATTTGTGTAGCAAGCACTTCAGTGAGTGCGATTTCGCAAACCCCATGGAATACCAGTACTCTTTCAAAATCCTGCCTGGCAGGCTCAAACTGATACGGCTGTATCCTTGTGGGTCTCTCGGGCAAAGTAGCAGTTTCGTCTTCGGAGCTCGAGTTGGCCATTTTGCAGCAACTCCCCAGAGTGATGTAGTAGGCATATGGTCATGTGATTTGGGCGTCATGGCAACGCTTTCGGTACAACAGAAAATGCCTTTTTTCGTGCATTTATAACCCTCAGATCACAGTTTCACCTACATCATCATTCTCAGCGAGCTTTAACGGAAATCGTGTCAAAAATCACCCCTAACCTTGGACTTGTCCTTTAACCTTATTTCGTCAGCTAGTTGGACATTACAAAAGAGACAGAGAGCAGATAAAGACAGGTCCTCAGGCACCTTTCTTTGGTCGTGGTTTGGCTGTTGCTGGTGCAGATGGAACACTAGGGATCATGGGAATGGAGGCATCTCCTGATGGGATCTTCAAGTCCTGGTCCCTGTCATGCTGCAAACAACCATGTGGACATCAGTAGTTACATCATGAAGTTCAAAAGTACCATGCTCCCACTGTGCCAGTACAGAAAGCCCATATCTTTTGGCTTAATTGTTGTAGGTAAAATCTACAGTCTTCTTCTTCTTCTGTGTAATGTCCAGCTTCAACAGTTTGAAGACTGACACTTTCTTGTGCATGTTGGGTTATTCTGATGATATATGATATCAGATGTACTTGAGTTAAAATCCTTCATTTGCCATCTGGTCTTTGCCAGCCTAAGCTATTCTAACTTTCAACACTGAGGTCATTGCATGGATGGGCAAAACTCAGTGAAGAATATTTTGTTTATTTTGCAAAACGACATTTCCATAATCCACAGAACTCTGACATGGTCCCATATCTTGGAACCACTTGGACAACAAGGCTGTCCATCCAGACAGTTATCTGTGTTTTAAGTTGGCCCTGGCTTCAGCCAAAATGCTGATGAACTACCACAGCTGCATACCACAACCTGCTGCACCACTGTACCAAATTCCTGGATGCAAGTGACATACAGTACACTCCAGAAACAGAAATATGAGTATATAATGTGATCTTTTTGCATGCATACAAATGCAGGACTGCAGTTTATAGCCAGTAGTGACATAGCCTCATCTGAAAGTGTCAAAAACTGAAAAAGTAAATAACTTGATTTGTTTACTGATAAATGCTCTTCTTCTTTTGAGTAACCATAATCATCAGGTTGATTATTTTGTTGCTGTAGGGGGTCTGCTTTGTAGATGAGAGAAAACAAAAACAAATAAAAACCAGCTCATGTCTATGTTCACTGATTCCTGACAAACAGGCATCACTGCTGTCAACCATTAGGGGCGTGGGGTGCTGCTGCCTCTGGTGACGGTTCATGGGGAAACTGGAACTGTCAGCAGAGTGTACTGGGTTTGGCTTATGGGGAAATTGAGAACTGTCAGCAGAGTGTACTGGGTTTGGCTTATGGGGAAAATTTATAACTGTCTGCAGAGTGTACTACTACTAGGTCTGGCTTATGGGGAAACTGGGAACTGTCTGCAGTGTACTGGGTTTGGTTCAAGGGGAAATTGAGAACTGTCTGCAGAGTGCACTGGGTTTGGCTTATGGGGATATTGAGAACTGTCAGCAGAGTGTACTGGGTTTGGCTTACAGGGAAATCGAGAACTGTCTGCAGAGTGTACTGGGTTTGGCTCAGGTGGAAACTGAGAACTGTCAGCAGAGTACTGGGTTTGGCTCATAGGGAAACTGAGAACTGTCTGCAAAGTGCACAGGGTTTGGCTTTTGGGGGAATTGATAGTGTCTGCAGAGTGCACTGGGTTTGGCTCATGAGGAAACTGACAACTGTCTGCTGAGTGTACTCGGTTTTGTTCATGGGGAAATTAAGAACAATATGCAGTGTGCACCAGGTTTGGCTCATGGGAAAATTGAGAAGTGTCTGCAGTGTGTACTGGGTTTGGCACCGTATATGTACAAATTGTTGGTCGTGACCCCAGCTTTGCTGGTTTGGGAGTGGTTAGCCTTGAGTTTGTTCTGGCCGGTTTCTGCCCCGTGCTCATGAGCGCATCGCCCGCTTCTTAACATCTTTGTCTCAACTGCCACACCCACAGTGCAAGATAAAATTTCTTCTTTAAAAATAAACAAATACCAACATCAACAAAAGCAAAACCTTCATTTTTCTTGCGTAATGATGACCCACACGAGCGCATTGCAAAACAGCGACTGTGGTCGCTCAAGAGAAAAACTTCAGAAGAAATTTGTGAATAGGGTAACCGTGTTGTGGTGCAAATTACAGACACAAGAGAAGATAAAACACATCGTAACTAAAATATCCAATTAAAAGAAGATTAATGCTATTTCTGCAAGCTAACCATTCACCAGTACAAGTTATGTCTACACTTAAAATGCTCACCGTTGTCAGGGCCGCCGCCTCTTTGTTGACTTCTTCGTCAGCCATCTTTGAAATATGTGGCAGTCAGCAGTGAAGGTTGTAGCTCCGCACTCCTATTATCGGTTGTATTTGCTGATCACTCACAGATTTATTAATATAATATTTGTGCTTGGTGAATATTCAGAGTGGGTTTTTTCATGTATATTCTGGTTATAATATTTTTTGATTTACTTTTTAAAGACCTACAAGGTAAAACAAAAAGTGAGTTATCTACCTTGACGCTTGGAAGTGAACGTGTCACTGACACTGTTGGTGCTGGTGAGTTTTTGGTTTGATACCAAAACAAAAGCAAAAACAGATAGGCCTACTCCTTATACGTCTTTACGAGCAGATATCACAAGGCTAACATCATGGAAAAAACGTCCATAAACGTCGTGTGCCGGGAACAGTATGGATTGTCTCCACTGAAACGAGATTATCTGCAAAGTTCAAACGGACACCTCCTGCAGACCGACAAGTCTCCGAAACACACGTCGATCATCCAGATCTTTCGCGCTATTTTTCTCCCTCAAGGCTACCCAGACAGCGTGAGCAAGGATTATGCCGAGTACCAGCTGTGGGACACGGTGCAGGCGTTCGCCAGCAGCATGTCCGGTGCCTTCGCGACCCACTCCCTGCTGCACGGAATGGGTGTAGGGGATGACACCGCCACTGTTGTCGCCGCCACTGTCACCTGGATGCTCAAAGACGGCACAGGTAAGACCACGGGCACGGGCTCGCTACAGAAGCACCAAAAGTGTCATCAGCAATGTCCGACCGGCTATCTATCAGAATTCCGCTATTGAAAGTAACTTGAAGCAGAGTGGAAGAGTTACTCAGTCTCCCAGACGCAGAGGAAGTTGCTGCTGCACCAACACTGCAACAGACAGGATTCTTGAGTCCAGAGGCAGAGTGCAGCACTTCCTCTAGTCCTCAGATCCCACTTCAACTCTCTCTCTCTCTCTCTCTCTCTCTCTCTCTCTCTCTCTCTCTCTCTCTCTCTCTCTCTCTCTCTCTCTCTCTCTCTCTCTCTGTAATCACACATTAATGCAGCATAGCCTTCCAATCTAGGAAGTTGACTAAAATAAACAATACAGAAGAAGAAGAGACCCCCTCCACCCCCCCTCCACTCCCACCCCTGACACACACAGTGACGCACACACAAATACAGTGATGCATAATTTTGCCATAACCGGTAATGTGCAAACAGCAGGGATATGATCACTCATACTGCTAAGGAACAGACAGCACTGTACTTCTCTGGTCCCTAGGGCATAGCTGATATAGGACCAGCTTGCAGTTCAGTTCACTCAAGTCCGTTCAATATTTACTGACAGCACTTGGACAGCACTTGGCTGGCTGTTGTCATTATCATTATAATAATATTATAAATTTACTTTTTTTTTTTCTTTTTCTTCTCAGGTTGAACTGGGAATCCAAGTGCAGGCGATCCACCTGTGTGTGTGGTGTGTCTGTGTGCATGTATGTGTGTGTGTGTGTGCGCGCACACATGCAGGCAACTCTGTGAGTGCAAGGGTGTTTTGTTTCAGTGTGTGACAGTTTCACTTTGCTTTGTATTCATGACTAAGTTAGTAATGTGTAGTAATGTATTATTATGCTATTGACTTTGTGTGAGTATATTTTATGCATTCCATGCTTTTGTTTAATTAAATGACAAAGCGCTTTGAGTCACTGAACATGCACTATAAATTTTATATTTGTATTATTAATATTATATAATAATAATATCAGTTATACAATTATATCATGGCTCAAACATCAGGCAGAGTTTGACATTTCGGTTCAGTTTGTGATGCTGCAGTGAGGAATAAGTTTTGAACCTCATCAGAGAGATAGGTTAGGGTTGATGCCCCCTCCCCTTTTTTTTCTTCTTCTTTGCTGTCTTATCAGTTGTGTGCATTTGATGCTTAGTGTCCAGTTGTCCCTATTATTAATTTGCTGCAGACTATAGTCTATTAGACTGTTGTGGTTTGGTGGAGCATTTAGTCCACAGTTTCAATTTGTCAGGTCATGCCAAGTACTTCTTTATTCCATTTAAAGGAAAAAGGAAAGCAAAACAAAATAAACAATAACAAAACAACAACATAAATTTTAAAAAATTAAAAGAAGAAGAAAACATTTCTTTCTTTTTTAAATGACCATGTATTTATAAATGATTCAAAATTTTACAGAGCGTGACAACAGACAGGCAATACTGACATCATAAGCACTGTTAGATAGAATAATATTGGTTATAGAAATGTGCTGTAAAATAAACAATATCACACAAATTAACATAATTAATACTAATCATAGGCTATATACTTAGCAAAAGTATAATCACTATTCTCATCCTGTCCACCTTCACACCCACACCCGTGCACCATATCCCCATATCATTCTCAGCATACTGGGGATCATTCTCAAGTCAGTGCCAATTGCACTATTTTGCCTTGTTACTGAAGCTAAAGGACACTCATTCCGCAGAATTTCTGGCTCTCAATTTCATTCAACCAGTGGTTATACAGAAGTGATCTTTTCCACCCATCTTGTCACCATGAAATGTGAGGTTTTCACTACTACTAGTACCACTACTACTGAGTACTAGTAGTAGTACTTGTACTAGTACCAGCGTAACCAGGGAAATACAGCTATGCATTTGGCCAGCAACCCAGCTGACGCGTCCCCCCCCTACTTCTGGCAAATCGCATATGCCAGTCCACTGTGCATGTGCAAAGATTTAAATGAAAAGTCTATTGTGCGTAACTAAAGATTGTACATAATACATATAATATATATTAAGGTAAGAGTAAGAGATCAGAAGTTAAAGAATGTAAGCTATTACTAGTATTAGTATTACACTGATTAGCAGACAATATGACATTATCATGATTATGAGGTAATGACACCAAAGACGCAAAAAAAAGGATGCAATGCATTTTATTTTGTTCGAAGTATAAACTATGGTCTTGGTTTACTAGGTCAAATACATGATCACATACTGGTCTTGGGCTTGGCATCCCAGGAATGTCTTTAGAATGAGAATCTATTAGATACGCAGTTTTCTTTGGTTATTAATATCACTAATATCGGCACTGACTATCAGTGTATCACAGCATCACTAGGCCTAGCAGGCTTCTGTCACTAGCTTCAGATCAGAATCAGATGAGAATGAAACAAGTCTGAGCTGATCAGGCAGTGATCACAGTCTGTCTGTTCCTACAGCAACTCACCATATGACCTCACTCAAAAGTGGATCATACTTCATACTATGTCATAGCCTTTAATCTGTGTAAATACTTACACTTACACAGAGTTAAAAGTGAACTGAGCAAAATATTAGTTTTCCTTCTGCAACTTGCGTAATTTCTTCCTCTTAAAACTAATATTTTTGTTTTCACAGGCATGACAGGGAGAATTCTCTTTGCTTGGATCAAGGGAACGCAGCTGGACTGTGATGCCAAAAGATGGAGACTGTTTGCAGACTTCCTGAATGACTTTGCCATCTGCCTGGAGATCCTGGCCCCTCTGACTCAGACCTACTTCAGGTGGGTGGTCTGTTTCGCCGGAGTGTGCAAGTCGTTGGTTGGGGTGGCGGGCGGAGCAACCCGAGCAGCTCTCACCCAGCACCAGGCTCGTCGAAACAACATGGCCGATGTCTCGGCCAAAGATGGCAGTCAGGAGACTTTGGTGAACCTGGCGGCTCTGATTTGTAGCTTGGTGATCCTGCCCATCGTCAGCACTCACTTTCCTGTGATGTGTCTGCTGTTTGTGCTGCTGACGGCGCTCCACCTGTTTGCCAACTACAAGGCGGTCAGGTCAGTGTGCATGGAATCTCTGAACCAAGCACGTCTACACCTCATCATGGAGCACTACCTTCGCACAGGGAAAGCCCCCGGGGTTGGAGCTGTCAATGCTTTGGAACCAGTTTTCTGGGGAAAGCGAGGAGGCTGGACAATTGAGCTAGGTGCATCGTTCAGCTCTGTCAGTTCAAGCTTTGATGATTTGAAGCAAGCGTATGGTGGCCTTTCCACCAAGTACCTGTTGCACGTCGATAGAAAAAGCAGGAAAGTGATTATCGTGCTTTGTCCTGAGGCCCAGGTGTCTGACCAGCTTCAGGCTTGTGTGCAGGCTGAGCTCATCGGCTTTCTCCACAGGCACTCCAGTCAAGCCCTCAGCACTGACCTGAGTAACTGGATGGACACGCAGTGGGCTCCCAAGGATGATGACTGCAGCATGCTGCACCAGAGTTACCAAGCCACCCAGAAGCTCTTTCCCACGCTGCTGTCAGCCTTGGCCGCTCAGGGCTGGCACACTGACCAGTGTCTTCTGGCGGCTGATGAATGGAGGGTCACTTGGGATTTTGAAGCTGATGCTCTCCCCAGGAGAAAAGATGTCTGATTCACAGTGGTGTTCATGACAGCATTGTTCATACTCATTCTTTACATGACTTAAAGAGCTTAGTGTTGTAAAGTTAAGGTCCTCCTACTTTCAGACTTTCCTGTGGCAGCTGATGCAGTGTTGTGCTGCATAAAGTGAATGACTCAGAGGGCTAGAATTAGGGTTTCATCAAATGGTGTTCTTATTGTTGTTGCATCTTATAAAGTTGGAGAATGTTATGGAATAAAATGCACTGTCCAGTCTGAATTAGTGGCTGGCACAATATTAAACACTGTGTGTGAGTGTATGTTGTGGCCTACCTTACAACCTTCCTTAAACACTAAGTCTGAGAAGTGCATCAAGCTAAAAAAAAAAGAAGTGGGTTTTATGTGTGTGTTGTTTTGTTTTGTTTTTTGCAAATGCTCATTTCAACCCTCGCTGCATGTGTATCTGTCCATGTTATGAGAGTGTCATCAGGACAAAAGAATCTCAGAGAACACACACACACACGTGTGCTCACATATGTGCACACACACCACACACACACACATACACACACACACACACACACACACACACACACACACACACACACACACACACACACACACACACACACAGTGAGAGAGAGAGAGACACACACACACACACACAATTATGTACGTGTGCCGTATGAGAAGCAGCAATATACAAGAAACTGCCCTAGGTTATTGTTATGTCGGTGGCGAATTGTCCGACGTTATTGTTATTTCGGTGGTGAATTGTCCGCACTCCTCTGTCACAGTGGATTTTCTTCGGGAAAAAAAAGACCTCAATTTCTATGGGGGTAAGTAAGTAACTTGGTGTTTTACACCCAGTCGACCATTACGGTTGTATCGGGGCGATTCTACGGGCGGGGGACTTCATTCTGACAACAACAACAAAAGTGTGAACATATACATGTAACCAATATTTTGAACGTAGATACAGTGGCCATCTCGTTTAACTCGAGTATAGCAGCAACTTGAAGCGAATGACTGGCCGTTTCCGAACGAAACCTTCAAAATGCGTAATGACGAACAAAGTTCAGTCTGATGACGTAGGAGATACATACATATAATATGATATCAGAAAACTACGAATGACGCAAACTACAATCAGCTGAATGCTAAATCAGTCAAATCATCACACATGATGATGAGTTGATGCTTAATGTCCTCAGATGTCATTTGACATATTAGGGACAAGTTGTGACCAATGCCGAAGCACGGTTCAATAAAATCCACATACGTAAGGTGTATGAGTGTTTAGCTGTAACCTGCCACCTGCACTTTTTGGCAGAATGACCGGGATTTTTTACGTGCTACTGCGGTAACACGGGGGTGGAACGGATACCGAAATAAGAGTCAGCACAGAAAGTCGACCCTGGAGAAGAAAATTCTCCCGCCGTTCCAGCAGGGATTCGAACCCGCGACCTTTCAATCACGAGTCCGGCGCTCTAACCACTGAGCTATCCCCGCCCCCAGACGTGGGGACTATCTTAATTCAGGTTTTATAAGCTCTTCGCGTAACAGCATCCACCCTCCGGAAATGAAGACAAATCCTGAAGACGCCATGTGGCTGCCCTTCTGGTGGTCGGGAAAAAAAAGGAGAAAAAAAAGAAAAGAATGTCACACACGCAACGATGTACCTCTGGTGGACTTTACGTACCTTGTATTCACACATATATCAGGTGAGTCACTGTAGACAACTCGGGTCTTTTTTTGTTGTACTTGTGTTACGTACTCCAAGCGCTAATTAACTCCCTTGTGTTGGTTTGATACTCTCACCCTACGCAATGCATTTGTCAATCGTACAACTGCATACACGGGGTGACTCCGAGTTTTCGGCTGGAGAACACTACAGTGACTACCCAAACACACGAGAACGCTATGAATTGAACGGTATTTATCATATCAAAACACACCACGATAGTTTTGGAGGTAAGCCCCATTTTTCAAGTTATACACTTAAACGGTGAAAAATGAGAATGATGAAAGATAGTTATGTGCTTTTGACACCAAACTGACATAAAAACAACAACAACAAAAAAAACCAGCTCAACCTTAAGCAAATAAGTACACGTCTCACTTTCCAGAGCTCAGGAGCTGCGTGAAAGTCGAAGTGGACGTCCTGGGCTCCTGTCCCTAAATAAACCTACGGTTTCTGTGACCGTGAAGCAACACTTCAACCAAAATCTCTTTTTTTCTGGTTAACTGTTGTTTTACAGCTTGAAAAAGTGTTCTTGTGTTAGAAAGCTAGCAGTCATTCTTGTTTCAGATTTTTAGAAGATTTTTTTTTTTTTTAATTTTTTTTCGGGGGGGGGGGGAAGGACATTACAAATTTACAACAAGCTCTGAAGGATTGATGAAAAGTGTAAAGAGCAGAAAGCACCACAACTTCCGTGGAGTTGCATTTTCAGTCACAATGTGGACACAACACGAGACATCAAAAAAATACACACAGGGACTGCAAAGCCAAATTGGAGTTCAAGCTTTATTTTTTTTATTGTACATTCTTCGTGTTTTGAAAGACACCTTTGGCAAGGAAGTTAATTCCACAAAAGAATGCGCAAGCCTTTCCCCATTTTATATCAGATGCACTCAGATCATTTTATGTCACTTGCACTCTCTGCCCATTGTATACTCACAAACCCTATCACGCGCCCTCTCTCTCTCACACACCCACACCCATTTACTCACATCTCTCACACACCCACACCCATTTACTCACAAACACATTCACTCACACACACTCACTCTCTCACACACACACACACAAGCAT
>OY757546.1:4094093-4136593 GCA_963584105.1 Alviniconcha strummeri
TCCAGTGACACACCCCTCCACAGTATCTTGCACACATATGCCAACACATTCACACACCTATGCACACATCTCAATGTATACCAACTTGCCTGGTTCGTGGCCATACTTGCTTGAGACTACCAAAACATGCTATATCCAGTTTACTCATTGGATCTTAACATCTGGTCAGGTAAAAAACGCAATGCCCAAATAAGAACAAAAACTGGATTCAAAGCTGACCAGCCTGACTTTTCTTTAAATTCTGTAATAAATCAGTCAAAAATTAAAACTAGTCATTGGGGTACTTAAAATGTTTCTAAAACGTTGGCTGGCACTTTGTTCTACCTGCCAAAATTTGGAACCACAGTCTGTGGATAAAAAAAAATCAGTCCTTGAAAGACTGCTGTCCATGCAAATCACCTGCGAGCACAAAGGAGACGAAGTTCTGTTAATGACAGACAAAAATCACCGGCAAACTTTCCCGAAAAAAAAGAAGATAGGGTCCAACAGCATGATGCCTTTCAGCAAACGTCCCACCACAGGTGGAATTCAACAACATTTTTTTATATTTTAATTTGTGAAGTTTTTAGCTGCAAACTGATATTGTTTTTTAAACTGGAATTTAAATCTTTTTTGCAAAGCATGCCAGCATGTGATGTTATGCTAGCTTCAAACTGATACCGTTTTTTAAACTGCAGTTCAAATCTTTTTTTGCAAAGCACGCCAGCCCCGTGTGATGTTATGCTAACATCAAACTGATATTGCTGTTTAACTGCATTTTTTTTACATTTTTTTGGGCAAAACACGCCTGCCCCATCTTATCAAACCCACACTGTTTTTTTAAACTAAATTTTTGCTCAAGCAGCAGACTTGATCTATCACACAGCTAATATCCGCCTTATTTGCTGTGATTAGTTTAAGTCCACGAAATGGCGGCCAAGCCTACTCTGTAGCCACCGCTGCTGTACGTCATTGATATTGGGGCGACTGGTTGGCAAAGAATGACGACGGGTTGCCTTGTGAAGGGGGTGGCATCTGAGATGGGTCCTCCGCCATGCGGTTGGCTGGAACAGAGCACGAGTTGAAGACCACTTGAATGAATGAATCTGATTTAGTAATGATAGGTTATTCATTGTGCCCCGTCTCGTGAGAAGCCAGAGTGCTTACAAAGGCACAACAAAATGCTCATTTCATCACACTCACACACACTCTCTCTCTCATGCACACACACACAAACACTCTCTCTCTCTCTCACACACACACACACACACACACACACACTACAAATACACGCATTACTGGTGATGGGTTGGTACAATGAGAAGAAAACAACAGATCAGCATACAGAAGAGAAGAGACGGGTTTTCAGTTTTGACTTAAATTTAAAAGAAGTGAGTGAAGACGAATACCTAACACAGTGACAGAGCGAGGAAGAGAGTTCTAGATCACATGTGATGTTTCATCTGGTCCACAGCAATGGCCTAACATCTCCACCGATAATTTACACAGGTAATGGCCTAACATCTCCATTGATAATTTACACCATCAATGGCCTAATATCTCCACTGATAATTTATGCTTGCACTAAGACCCACTAACAGATGAAACTAAAGGAAAGCAGCTCCGAAATGAACACATAGTGATCCAGAACATTAGGTGGTTCAAGGGAAACAGCTCCATGTAAGATGATGATGATGAGTTGATGCTTAATGTCCTCAGATGTCATTTGACATATTAGGGACAAGTTGTGACCAATGCCGAAGCACGGTTCAATAAAAGCCACACACGTAAGGTGTATGCGTGTTTAGCTGTAACCTGCCACCTGCACTTTTTGGCAGAATGACCGGGATTTTTTACGTGCTACTGCGGTAACACGGGGGTGGAACGGATACCGAAATAAGAGTCAGCACAGAAAGTCGACCCTGGAGAAAAAAATTCTCCCGCCGTTCCAGCAGGGGTTCGAACCCGCGACCTTTCAATCACGAGTCCGGCGCTCTAACCACTGAGCTATCCCGGCCCCCCCTCCATGTAAGAAACTAAGAGAAACATTTTATACCAAGTCATTTTGACTGAGTTGCTTCCCCTTGCCCAATTAGCAATGTTGGAGCTTTGATAAAGAAAGTTTGGGTGGGGCAGGAAAACAATGATCAAAATCTCACATTTTGACAGATAACGCTGCAGTGTTGCCATAACTCCAACACAATTTCACTGTCCTTCTCTTCCCTGATTTGTTCAGAATCCCATCCATTGTCCAAGTCGTCAATTTTAGGCTCTGTGTCACCATCCACTAAGGTCTATATTGAATGCTTCAGAAAACTAGTATTTCTTCCGCCAGCTGGAACGTCAGCATGATACACAGGAAGTGACAAGAGTTTACTCCCTTTGTCAGAAGAATGTTTTAAAACCGGTTTTCTTTTTTGCTGTGTAGGTAGTTTCTTCCACCAACTGGAATGTCACTTCCCACAGGAAGTGATAAGAGTTCACTCCCTTTGTCAGAAGAATGTTTTAAAACCAGTTTCATTTTTTGCCTTGTAGGTAGAGTTTGTGGAATGAGGGGCTAATTCCACAGGCAGTGTGAGCACAACCGCACAGAACAAGTATAGAATGTGTCTGTAGCAGATGCAAAAAGAAGAACTGTTGCGCTTGAGGTAATGAAGGATGCAACGTGCAGAATGCAAGAACAATGTAAATTGTAATGAGAGATGAACATGGTTCCCAGGGACTTGGACTAGAGCCAAATAAGGACCTCAAAAGGACTTGTAAGGACCATCAAGGAACACAAAAAATGAGCTGAATTTCGCATGCCACACATCGAGAGAAGTGTTTGTAAAGTCATCTTTTAGAACCCACTCCTGGTATGCACTGTCCTTTAGCCAGTGGTCTTGGAATGAACAGTTTCTCAGCATCTTTGCTGTTAGCACAGGTTCTTGCACAGTTTGAATTTTGCATCCAAACGGCTGACCCAGAAGTTATCGCGTAACTTTGCGACCGTGATTTTAGCTGCACGTGATCTAAACGAACATGGAGGAAAACACTGTCTGCTTCAGACATCATCTCAACATACATCCGAATGATTTTGAAATTCAGTAAATGTGTGGAACCATCCAGTGTCGTTGACTTGGAAAAATGAGGCTTTTATAACCACCCATGTGCATTTTTAGCATTAGCTAGACTTGTAAGGACTGTGATGCAAATGTAAGGACTTGTAAGGCCTTACTTGGCAAATTCAGTCTGTACGTACTTGTAAGCACGTGTAAGGCCCCTGGGAACCTCGAGTAATAAAGGAGGAGTGTGACTGATTCAAACTGTACCTGGATTAAACTGTTCCGCTGTGAACCTTGTGAACATGATCCCCATGCCTTCAATCAACGCCAGCAAGACACCACCTGCACAGAAAAGCAAACAGTCGGTAAACATGGTGTTTAACGTCCACGGAAACCGCAAGGCTTATTAGGGATGGGGAGAAGGGGGCAGAAGGGGGTATGGAGGTGGGGGGAGAGGGAGATTATATACCTATCCCTACACTGTCACCACCAGAATGACTCCTGCATTAAGGTAGGCAGTGACAAGTGCCATTTTAACACTTCATAATTGTGAGGGACAAAGTCACAATACAGTGTCCACAGACCACAACTTTTGAAGAGAAAGGAGTGCTGAAGCAGATTCGAACTGAGATCATTCTGCTTAACAGCCTAAGGGCTCACAAGGCAGTCAGTCAGTCAGTATAGGACTAGTATCCAAAACTCCAGTGTCAGTGTCCCCATCATGCAATCCATGGGGATGTCAAGAGTACCGATGTCTGTCTTTTGCCTTGTCAGTCACAACTCCAGTGTCAGTGTCCCCCTCATGCAATCCGTGGGGATGTCAAGAGTATAAATTTCAGTCTTTTGCCTTGTCAGTCACGACTCCAGTGTCAGTGTCTCCCTTCATGCAATCCGCAGGGATGTCAAGAGGATTGATTTCTGTCTTTTGCTTTGTAAATCACCCAAAACTGTCAGCAATTTGCCTAGCTACACCCAGAAAATCAAAGAGCACTATGCCGACATACATGAACAGACACTCGTGCTAGTCCTTCAAGGCACCAGTATTACAGGGGTGCAGAGCCTCAGTGATACAGCATGCACGACTGGTGCAAAACTATTCACAAGAACTGCATCCAGTTCCTGTAAAAGTCAGCAGTACCATTTCTCATTCTGCGCCTATTTTGAATTGTCCTGACATAACCGTCATGGTTCACTGGCTGTTAAAAACAAAGTTTGTTGATGACGTGGAGCCTGATGTCCTCGGATGTCGGGCTGACATATTCGGGACAAACTGTGACCAATGCGTGTGCATGGTTCAATGTTGCTTTACGTCCACAGATTGCAGACACCATAAGGCACATTAGGATGGGGAGCCCAGGACGGCCACCTCGACTTTCACACAGCTTCTGAACTCTGACAGAAGTGATTTCTTCTCCGCCTACTTTGAATTGTCCTGTCACGGTTGACTGGCTGTTAAAAACAAAGTTTCTTCCTTCCACCCCTTTTCAAGCACACACATTACAGGACATGCAGTGTGGCAAGGGCACAAAGCAGAAGATGGCAAAGGTTGCCTTTCTTTAGTCCTTCTTGCAACTTTGGCAAGACTACAGGAAACAATCACTAGAGATCTGAATAAAAAGTCCATGTCAAGACCATCCCATTGTTTCGAGCTCAGGAGCTGTGTGAGTCGAGGTGGACGTCCTGGGCTCCCGTCCCTAATAAACCTACGGTTTCTGTGGACGTAAAGCAACACTTCAACCATCAACCATCCAGTCTGACATACTGTGGCTCAATTTAACACATCCTATCAACATCCTATCAAATCTGTGCAGATCGCACAGTTGACTTAGGAACAGCTGAGCATAGAAGATTTCATTTCAACTGTGTTTTACTTTCAGAAAAAGAAAACTTTTGGATGCAGTGCAGAAGTTCACAACACTGAATAAAACTTGAATGCAGTTTTTCTCTCTCTTAGTCTTACCAATCTAAGTTGAAGGTGTTGACACCTCTCTATCAGTCGATAGCTAAGCATTTTCCCGCTCCAGCATTTTGGTTGCACAAATCCACTTCAGACTTCATACACTGATCCAGTCTTTATTTTGATCTTTGTCATGTTGCAGCAGTTCATGTTCATGACCGATTCCTTAAACAACCCCCTCGCAGCTAGAAGACCCAGCCATTATTATTTAATAAAATCACTGATTTTCACAGTCAACCCACAACAGAGTTAATAGTGCTTGGAAAAAACAAATAACAAAACAACCCCCCCCCCCTTTTTTTTTTTGAATTTGCAGTTTATCTACTTGTATCATACATGTGTGCTCAAATCAGAATCTGGTCATGTTTGGTTGCTGACAACTGGTTTATTTACTGAAATTACTGTATGTAAATTATCGCATGGTTGGTGGCCTGAAACCTTTTTTATTTTGTCCATTGTATGTGTTTATACATTTTTCTGCAGCTTTTTGTACGGCGCATTGTGCCCTACATCTTGCTAGGGATCACGCGCCATAGAAATATCCATTATTATTATTATTATTATACAAGTACAACAAAATATTCCATTGATTTTCACATGGCAAACAACGTCCAAAGACAAGCCATACATTTCCTCTTTGTTTTAGCTGATTTTTCATAACCTGACCCCTGAGTCTGACCTATTTCCTGTTGCATCCAGCAACAGCGGGAGAAGCTGGCTTTATGCCCATACAGAAGAGAACTCGGACCTACCTATGATAGCAGATCCCACCATTGCGCCAGTACCATCTGCAAAAGAATGAACAATCAGCATCACTATTAGTATTACTATGATAGTATGAGCAGGATGCAGATCCCTTGGATTCACTGTTTATCTCAGTTTCTAGTTGCTGCTGTTGCTTGCTTTTATACAGTGCTATTCTCTGATCTCAAGCACTCCCTGCATACACACAGTATGATTGGTTTTTTGTTTTTGTTTTACATCAAATAACACAGCTAACAGTACCTAAGAGAACAGGCTTCTCTTTTTCTCCATTTTCTTTTTATTTTATTTTTTTACTTTCTACTATTTCGGTTTTCATTAAAATATAGCCATATTCATAATGCAAGGAGTACAAAAATACATCATTTGGGAACATATTGATATTCCTTGTGCTAGCATTGCCAACACAAAAGCCAACTGCCCTGGCTAATCATGTGAGTACAATAACTAGTTAACTACAAGTTAACTATCACACTATCCAACTCAGAATATTAAGGAACACTGGGAGTATTTGCTGCCACAGAATGCAAACAAATCAAAGTGATAATTATGCTGGTAAATACAGACAAACTGGACAATACTGGAATGGAAAATTATTTTTAAAAATCAATCAACAAAAGACCAAAGACCAACTTCTGATAGACAAAATGGCTCCTGTCAGCGCTCCACTAGTGATGGAATTCCACGGGTCCTCCTTCTTCCTGATGTAGACCAGCGAGCAGTCGATGGCAGAGAACAGACCACCCCACACAGCAAAGTTACCTGGAACATAAGTAGGGTTAGGCAACAAAAGAACATGGGAACAGTTTCTCACCCCTGACAGAACAATTAAATAAAAACAATAAAAAAAAATATAAAAAAATATGCCTGGATGCTTCTAGGATTAGGAATGCTAATAATATAAGCACACACACGTATAAATGTCTGCGTAAACATGCACACACACAATCGTCCCCAGCCCCACCCATCCACACACAAGTGCCTTATTAAGTAACACTCCAAAATTGAATGATAACACATATGAGGCAATATGACCACATCGGTCCATGTGAGATTATTTATAAGTGGAATATAAAAAGTTTAGAGACAAGACAGATATTTTGGTAAATTGCAGTCTATTTGTTTAACTAACCTCCAACGATTGGGGCTCTCTCCTTTACAGCAATCATGCTGCCGATTAAACGTCGATACTGACCCTACAACAAAGCACTGGAGCATTAAACAGAATCATCATGCTGATCAAATCAATCAAATCAATCTTTACTATTCATCAATATACAAAGCATAAAAATTAAAATTTTCCTTTGACACAAGGGCTCAAGACTCAAAAAGGCACATGGAAAATAACAATAAAATAAAACATAAACAAATACATACTTATATCTCACTCTCACATTCTCTCCCCCTCTCGCCTGCCCCGGCTTTTCTACTGACATACACCCGCAAACACATGTGTAATGCTATATTATATAATTATGAATCACTTTTGTGCAAACAACAAATCACAAATGATGATGAAATATCTTGACAATAAAACATATGCCAGTGGTACTAACAGTAAATACTAAATGCCACAACAGCCAAACAGCAGAAAACAGACTATAGTCTATATAATATATAAAAAATGTTAACATGACAACAATTTTAACACACAGAATAAGAAATATATTCAAATCACTTTTAAAAGTTAAACAAATACAATTTAACCAAATCTGGCAACCACACATGAAAAACATAACAAAGAAATAATATAAAATATTTAATAAGGAGGGCCAGATACTCAGTCCACTGGCATTCACTGATTCAGTAACATGATTATTTACCAGACTTCTGATTTACCCGTGGCCTTAAAAAGGGCCACGGTCATAAAAACTGATAATTTATGAACAGATCAAACCAAACAGAAGGAAATCATCAATCATGGCCAGACTTTCCTGTGAGAAAGAACCAGAAAGAAAATAACGGACAGAATTAAAATAATAATAATGAATACTTAGACTTACAGCGCCTAACCCGCACAGGCCCTAAGCACTTACACGTTGTTTATAAATACATATTGTCAAAATTCAATGCGTACAACATGAATGCACACACACACACATACACACGCACAGACTTCTGCACACACACATACACACAATAAATGATAAAGAAAAACAACCATGAAGTATACTGACACTAGGTGCATTTCTGTAGCCTTTGATGGAGTGGAAGAAGGCACCACCAATGGCACCCATGGAAAAAGCACCACCACAATCATCCACTATCCGCCATGGGCTGAAAGTGTTCACACACATTTGATTAATTATCTTGCTAAACATTTTGTTGCTGTTTCAAGTGTTTGTTAATGTTACTGAACGACTAAGTTCTATTCTGTCTAGTTCACGCACTCTTTTACTTATCTAATATAAATAAAAACAACAGTAACACCAGATTCTGTTCAGAATTCTTGGTTTTCTTGTTGAAACCTTTCTCAATGAACTGTGACTAAAGAATGCTGAGCATCACAAATACATTGTATGTATACATAAACACATGCATAATTAAATGTAACCCAGTTCATTACATCTCTCTCCCTCTCTCATTGAAGAATGCTGAGCATCACAAATACATGTATACATAAACACAAGCATAATTATACTATTTTACTTAGTCAGTTACTGAGTAAGTGTGAGAATTTTTTAATTTTGTGTCTGTCCTTTTTTGATTATCAGCCAGGGATTTGACCACTAGGCATTACTGCCACATGATAGCACCAGCACAGTAGTACTAGTAGCAGTACAAACTACTACTTTTCATACTAGTACAGTATAGCCAAAACAAAAGAGCAGAAAAGGTAAACAGTGAAGAAGTTATTAGTATTACTATTACATTACTGTAATACTGTCAAATGTGTCATACTACTGTCTTAATTATATATTATTAATGAATGATAATTTCAGGGCACACCCTCTTTTAAGATAGTTAATCTACAAACAAACCATGAAACTGAAAGAAACTGCCTAGGTTTCAGTAGTTTCACTGTTGGCCCTGAAGAATGCAAGCACAAGGGCCAGCTAAACAGGCCTAAGGCTAAGCAATCTATTTGTACACATTTTGAGCTGCGTGTGGTCTGATTTTTTTTCTTTTTTCCATTTTTTTTTCTTCTCCCCCCCCCCCCCCCCCAAAAAAAAAAGAGAAGCTAAAACTTGCACGTAGCACTAGCACAGTAGCATTACTCCACTAGCAGTAGCACTAGCAATCAAAGACTCCAACCTGCTAAGTTTAAGATAATTAACCATCTTGATGCCAGTCATTCACACTTGCATGCAGTAGATAAAACACAAAAGGCAAGACATCATGAAGCCAAGCTGTTAGTCAAGAGCTGTAACTTAAGTGTAAGTGTAATATATACTAATAATCCTAATATTGCATAATATTAGTAGACGGATCTAAATCTTCTCTCGCCCGGCACAAAATTCCTGCAATCTTGAGTTTTTGATGAAAATAGAATGAAACAATGGAATCACATAACTGCAAATCGGAGCATCATAATGGTACAAAGATCGCGAGGTCTGCGCATTGAACTGAAATTGGTGGTTCGATCTCAATCCAACTGACCCAACAGAAGAAACTGATGAAATGACTTTCATCATTCTATCTGTACACGTACTGGAATTACGAACATACGACACTTCCAAAAGAAGATCGGGTGTAATTCCGAGAAACAGAACAGTTTTGTATTAATAAACAGAGTTTCGCGAACGTTTCAATTCATAGAAACAAGTACAACTGACTACAAACCATGGATCACGTGCATATTCTTCCATGCTGCTGTTTGCGGTGACCTAAAGGAAGGGCAACTTACACATATTACCCAGAAACCAGTACACATCCGCTGGTTCTTACAAAATCATAATCGGAAGTTTACGAAGTACTAACGGCCCAATCAACTGCTGCATGCTAAAGCAGTCATCCAATGGACTGTTCCGTTCTTTTCTGCTTCCGGAGATCGTACGTGCAGACGATGGCGGGGAAAGTTTGATCATCGAATATTCTTTGGATTGATTGTGATCCGTTTTTCATCGCCGTTAGAATGTCTGTAGTCGACTCATACTGCCCGGACATGGATTCTTGGCCTCCACAGCTCATTTTCCTCAAAGTAATGATCTGTTCACGAGTTTATATTCATGTACTTGAATTTTGTGATTGTCTCCAGTCCATCTCCATGGTATGACTATGACAGTATGACTATGAGCGCACAAGTCAACAACTGTTGGTGAAGTTGACAAAATAGAACAGATCTACTCTTCGTCTTCTTTTATTTATAAGGGCCCACAATCAACATGTCGATCATTCTGGCGCCTATACTCATTTGGAGAAATGTACTCACATATACGATGAAACACAAGGAACAATCAAAGACAAGCGCTTTCGACAGAAAGTCTTCGTCAGGTGCAAGAAAAGAAATAATAATTCCTCCTTCTTTTATTGTTATCTGCCTTCTTACACATGAGAAGACTTTCAGTCGAAAGCGCTTGTTTTTGATTCAGTGATTGCGCCTTGATGAGATCATGAGTACATTTCCCTACATCTGCTCTGTTGAATTTTGTCAATTGTCACCGTCATTTTGTCAATTGTCACCGTCATGTTGGGTGGCTGTTGTGTTGGCCATAACATGATGTAGCGCTGCATTAGTGCATAGCTTCCAAATTCCCTATTTTGGTAAAATCCAAGGAGACGGTCGGAAATTCCTGGACCGTTTTAAAAGTTATTTTGGGTCACAAATATGATAATTGATATCATCACAATCATTAAATGAGAGCCATATCTGCTGATTACAGCCAAAATCTGCAACAAAAGGTGTGTTTTTTTCATATATATTTGTCTTTGATTGTCAGTTTGAGTTGGTGCATGTTGCCCTTTGACGTTGACCTAGTTTTCCAGTACCAACGTGAACGCTTCCTTCGTGCTGATTTTGGCAAGACAATCGTACTCATGACTCAGCATTCTCACTCTCAGACTGCAATTTTTTCCGTACATTTTCCGTGATTTTTAATTGCCGTAGCTTGTTTAATGAGGCCGCTTACCTAGCAGCACTTCGTTGGCTTCGTTCACCGTTGCAATCCGTGACGCCGACTCGAAACAGTCAAACTCAAAGACAAAAATATATGAAAAAAATCGCCTTTTGTTGCAGATTTCGGCTGTAATCGGTAGATATGGACCTCATTTAATGATTGATGATATTTGTGACCCAAAATAACTTTTAAAACGGTGCAGGAATTTCCAACCGTCTCCTTGGATTTTACCCCCTATTTTATACTTTTTTTCTTGTTTAGTTTTTGTCTGTTAATGTGATCTTATTTTTCGGCTGAGTTCAATGGTTGAAGATAATCATAATGCTGCTGGAAAGGGGAGGGAATGCACCAGGAGGAATAACTCAATATGAGGAGTGGACTATGACTATGGATAAAATTTGATATTTTGGCTCTGGACTATCTTCCCTTCCCAATACTGAAGCCTCTTGCAGTCTTAGTCTTATTGTCATAATAAGATTAAGAGTATTATTGCTATATTATTATTAGTTAACTTCATTCTTGGTAATATCCAATTAGGCGATTGGAAATTCATGGGGCATTTTGAATGCCATTTTGTGTAGTCAGTGTATGTTAGTAATAGTATTGTTACAAATACCATCAGAAGCATTCAAACAGGGGCGTAACTCATATCAATCGAATAAACCAAAAAATTGCAACAAAAAGGGAGTTTTTACTTGTACTTTTTGTAGTTACTTTTGCCATAACCATATCTGTGTCTTTCATTGTTTTTAGTGTGTGTGTGTGCTTCTTTCACATTTGATCTAAATTTAATTTCTGAATCGGAGTAACCACCCATTCTTCCCGAGTGCTGATGTTGGCAAAGCAATTGGTTTTGTACTGAGGACTCGCTTTCACAGTTTCAGGTCTACTGACTGTAAATAGTAATCAAACTCACTTTTGATGCAAATGTTGGCTTCATTCTCAAGTCCTCTTGCATTCAATGATTCATACCGACAGCAGCCGGCCAGCTGAGTGCTACTGCTACTGCTAGGCTTCATTTCATACTGACCACAGCCAGCAGCAAATGCTTGGTACTAATGGTAGTTTTCCATCGCATGCTAATACCATACCATGTCCCTCAGCCAAACCAAAGCTTCTAAGTGGAACTCCCAGCAGTGTCCAGTAAGATAAAAAAAAACAAAAAAAACAACAACAACAATGGGACTGGGACAGACAAAACAAAAGCAGTTCATTCATCAATTTCATGGGGAAAAAATGGCCTGGCACTGACCAGTTCTTTTAATTCACAACCGAGGTCATGGGGAAAAAGGTGTCTGCTAGTGCTGGTAAGTAGTATTGAAGGTGAAATGTTGGGTTGTATACTGAAGAGGAGTTAGAAGAAATACTAAAACTAGTAAAAGATGTGGAGAAATTTGACAGTCAGATATTGAAGTTGGCAACAGGTGTGATGAAGACAGTGACTTGAGTAAGGTGGATAGCGATCCAAAAGCGTCAGACGTACAAATGCATGATTTGTATCATTGTAGATTAGTGCACGTGGGCATCCTAACAGTAACACAATACTGTCAGTGTCACCATGAAACTAACTAGTTTGTGTGACAAAAATGACATGACCATGCACCATCAGACACAATACTGCCTGTACTTTTAAGCGCCTGACTCGCTGGACACGTGCCACATACCAGCATCATAGGACGTTGTATGCTAGTTATGGATTCTTAACTAACACAACCGTGTTTTACTTTTAGTGTAAAAAAAGAAAAGAATATATATGAAAACTAGGTGGAGTTTGGTTGGTCAGAATATGAATGCAAGAGGGCTAGTCTATCTATATGACTCATGAGTTATGACCCTCTTTGAGTGATTCTGATGATCTTAGTGACCCCAAATGGCGTTTAAAATGTCCCAGGAATTTCTGACTGTCTCCTTGGATATTGCTGAGTTTTTTTACGTATACATACATGTATTTACACTATATTAAATACTAATACCGTAATTCATTTATAAAATGTATTTTTCAGGATCTTGAAGTTGAAGAACTCTTCAAATATCCAATCTGTCTTAGCTTGAACAAGTTGAAGTTTATTATTTTTATTATGTTTTGACATAGCTGTTAATTATTTAACTGTTGCTGTTGACTGGGCGCTGTAACTGAATTATTTACATCATGCTAATTAGTAATACACATTATATTAATGCTGCTTACAACAATACAAGTATTTGTTCATTCTGTGTATTTTTCAGGATCTTGAAGCACTCTTCAAATGTCCAATCTGTTTTGACTACATGCAAGCCCCAGTGATACTTCCGTGTGATCATAACTGTAAGAGTTACTGGTTATTAGAAATGTTCCTGTTAATATTTGTAATACTAAGATAACTAATACTGTAATAGTAATAGTGTTACTGTTACACTTACAGTGTTACATATCTTCTTTGTTGTTGCACACAGTTATTAGTAATATTACTGTCTAGTGTACACAGTCACTATGTTATGGGTGTGCGGTGTAAACTAGAAGCACAGAGTTAGGAGTGGCGGGATAATTTTCTCCCCAAGGTCAACTTTCTGTGCTGACTCTTAGTCTTACTTCAGTATCCATTGCACCCCCATGTTACTAAAGTAACAGTAGCACATGTATAAAAGATTCCTGCCATTCTGCCAAAAGTGCAGGTGGCAGGTTACACTTTACAGTGAACAGTAACTGTAAAACTCACAATATGCTAATGCAGTAATACTAATAGTCTAATAGAGCAATAGACTCATGACTGAAAGATTTCAGGTTCAAATCCTGGCAGGAGCTGTAGGGGAACTTTCTCCCCATGGTCAACTTTCTGTGCTGACTCTTATTTTAGTATCCATTCCACCCCCGTGTTACCGCAGTAGTACATAAAAGGTCCCGGTCAAATTGCGGTCATTCTGCCAAAAGTGCGTGTGGCGGGTTACACTTTACAATTACAGCCAAACCGTAAAACATATGTGTCCTATGTATGTGGCTTCTAGTTCTAATCTAATAAAGTAAGACTGGTGCATGGTTGTAGACTTGTAATGTTTGTATGGGGTAAACAGAACTTGTGCTGAGAGTGAGATGGCAGCAGTTTCACATGGCACCAGCCATGTATGATGTAACAACAAAACAATGCTGTAGCTACTTTGGTGGATGTTCACGTATATAAAATAATATATCATTATATGACTAGAGCACAGATGCAGAGACAATAGCGCTATAGTTGCCATTGTAAAATGTTTAAGACTCATTTCAAGTTGAGGTGCTCAGCAAGTATTCTTATTTATAAATACAGAAAATAACTGTCAGGTTTACAGTGCAATGCTTACCAGTTCCATACAAATTCTTCTAATTCTACACAACAGACAACTGAACAATCAACCAGACAACTTTATTTTCTGCAGGTGTTCAGAAATTTGGCACCTGACTTGTCAGTAATGTACAGAAGTCATTGAATATTTTAATAATAATATTTATTGCTATTATCACTAATTTTTTAAAGCATTGATAATTATATATTGTGTTTGGGATTTTGTCTTTCAATTGTTGATATGATCATATGTTGTTTGGGATTTCTCTTTTCAGCAATAGTGCCTTGTATATTTTGTTGATATTTTGATGTGTTTTGGTTTTCAGATTGCTCCCTGTGTGTTCGAAAGTACTTCATCCACAGAGAGTGCTGCCCTGCTTGCGCTATAGTAAGTTGGACACTGTATGCGACAGAGAACCGATCAACAGATCATACTTTTTTTGTTTGTTTTTTGTTTTTAGATCTAAACTCATAAAAGATTCAAAAGAACGCTTATTTATTATGACACAGACGTAGTGCAAATTTTCAGGGAAATCGCCTTCTTCAGGCCACAAAATTTGGATCTTATTTTAGAACACTAACAGTAACACTGTAGCAGTCATTCTTGTTTCAGATTATTTTTTTGTAGTTTTTTTATTTTTTAGAAACCTGGGGCCTTAACTATGAATCGGGCCTAAAGCAGTAGGCTGGCCTAAATCTCAAGGCTATTGACGATGGCCCCAAAATTATAACCATAGACTGTGACTACACCAAAGTCCGGGCCGAACCTTGGGCCTAAACAGCCAATATTTAGGCTAGTGATTTCGCTGGACTAAAGGTCATAGGCCCGGGACTATGACTGCTTTTAACCTTGTTATGCTTGTGTAGAGGAGTGGGGATGGGGAGTTGAGGGAAGCAGGTTGGAAGCATGGATGAAGAGTCACAAGTCAGAGGTTGCTATAACATAACTTTTATTTGTCCACCAACCAACCAGGAAACAGTGTCTGTTTTAGAAAAGACACAAGCAAACAAAACATTTAGAACATGAAAGCAAATGTAAAGTATAAACAACAGCAATTACTGATCTAATAAATACAGTAACCATGTAGTTTACCTGTGGGTTACTATAATACATGACAAAATGATTAATAATCAAGCACAAAAATCGTGTGCTTGGCTTACACTTAAAACCCATATCTCCCAGAGTCACAGTG
The DNA here is from genome assembly GCA_963584105.1 of Alviniconcha strummeri. Lineage (NCBI taxonomy): Eukaryota > Metazoa > Mollusca > Gastropoda > Provannidae > Alviniconcha > Alviniconcha strummeri. The sequence goes on from OY757546.1 coordinate 4,109,382, forward strand.
AGTATACAAGAGACGGCCAGTCAATTAACTGATGAACTCTCAGTATAATAGTATACAATAAAGTAACAGTGAAGAATGCGGATTACCAAGCTCATTCTTAACTAAGCAGGAAGAGTGAGATAACTGTTACTGTGTTAGTATCCATCTCATTGTGTGCTTAAGTGGAACTGCTGTAACAGTGTTACAGCAGTTCCACTTAAGCACACAATGAGATGGATAGTGACACGGGTGGCACCTGGGTCCATGCCGTAAGTGGGAGGAAGTCAGTCATAAACTGACCGGCTCCAGCCTCGTCAAGTTACTCAAAGCGTTACACTTACAGCGTGTTACTGTTACTGACTAGCAGAGCATATCTGGCTGTAAACAACGTCATCAAGAATCTAAACTGAGGGTAGTGCATCAAGAATCTAAACTGCTGATCTGGCTGCGCCTGTCTGCTCGGTTAGTGAACAGAGACAAAGACCTAATTGCCACCACTGACGCGCATCACCGGCCAGTTCGGGTACACGCACAAAGACCCGGAAAGGGTTTACAATCTAAGTAGAGTGAAAGTCTGCGCGCCCAAGACTCGGCCATACAAAAGCCGGATCAAAACAGAAATAACATGTCTCACAGTTTATACAATCACCCCTATGTACTAAACCATATTCAACTAGTAAACGTAACATTCGACAACTATGAAGTCAACATCTTCAAAGTGTTAGCCATAATATACCACCGATTTCATGTAGAAACATAGATCGGTAGGAAACTAATCAAATAAGTTATGCCACACGGCCGCACTGACAAAGTACCCATACTTTAGAGGGATAACTTTGCATCGGCAAAGCATCACTCAAACTGAACATCCAACAATGGCAGCATAACATACTAGTTACATATCAGCTAACCAAGGTTAGCTGCATACATTTTGGAAACACCGGTCTTCCTGTGGCATAAAGGTTTAAGATATGAACACACAAACAAGGTACTCTGATGCCACAGCGGCTGCAACCAGGCGGCAATCTGACGCTGAAATTACCCACGTATTCAAGAACCAAAATCAAGGCACGTTGTGAACATGATAACATTATAAACATACATTATTTACTTCAATAAGAAACAACAGAACAACAAGCCATAGAAAAATAACTACTTACACTAGTTACAGGCTCTCCCCTGATGAAAACACATGAACACCGGCCGCAACAGTTAAACAACCTGCCTCTGCAGGGACACTGGGGGCAAAAGGGACGCTGCCGGCCCAGCACACAACTTTTAACACCTTAGATAATTGGGCCATAAACCCCCCACCCAATCAAAAAGGAAAAGGACCGGAAAGAAAAGGTTATAGGGTCATGGCCCGGAACATGTATACAATGCACTCGGTTACACTTGGAAAGTTGGTTCTTCTTCTTGTTTTTATTTTTTGCTATTGTTGCGGCTTTACGCCTGAATTTAGCGGATTCTCTCACTTTTTAATTAAAAAAGTAATCTTTCGTTTACTTCATCAAATGAGTACTAGATGTTCGTCGGCCAAAGCTCTTTCATTTTGGAGGGAAGAAAGGTCGCACTAGCTGAGCGACGCAGGCATAATGACTGATTAATGTGATCATACGATTTAATGTTTGCAAATTATTAGGACAGCAAGTTTGCTTGACGTCTTACATTATAACTTGATTTATTTTCTTGTTATTTAAATTCACCTGCACAGCGTAGGCTACCTCTGATTTCACAGCGTCCACTCGCCTTTCTGGCAAGTTCAAAATGGCCGACGCAGCAGACGATGCTACGGTTACTCGATTCAGTAAATGCCAAGAAGAATACTCCATCGAAGATGTCAATAGATCAGCGTTTTCACAAATAATGACCTTGTCGAGATCACTTGGGTGTTGCAGAAGTAAAACATGGCGAATCACATCCAGAATCGGGGCCTGCCAGGCATGCCTTCACCTAATGTTTATGTTTACTGATGGTTGCGCGTGCGAAATACGTCGCAGGGAAGTGAACGAAGCGTGTCGGTGCGCATGCCCAGATGGGATTGCCCCGTCTAAAGTTAGCACAAGCGAGGACGCGTGTGATGACCACTTTCTTATCAGCGCAAAGTCAGTGACTCTTTTGTCTCGACCATTGTCTGCGTCCATGTATACGAACTTTGCCTAACTCAAAGTCTTGGACTCTAAAGTCAGGGACTTTGGTTTAGGCCTGGCCTACCATAGTCCCGATTCATAGTTAAGGCCCCTGCCTGTGTTTGTAACTGTTGCGTGATGAACAGGCTAAAAAAGATCAGGTTTTCAAAGATAAAGTTGCAAAGACAACTAGCTGAAGAGGGGTGGTGTTAAGGGGACTGTTCCGGTGTGACTGCAGATGGGACCACAAAGAGTACAGCATGGGCCTGGCGATATTATTTTCATAACATTAACAGGCTCCACCTTTTTCATTTCGAGGTTGAAAATATATATATACCAGATAACAAAATGAAATGGTTGAATCATCTGCTGCTTTAAAGTTAAATGAAACCTCAGTATTTAACATTTTTGACATTTACAAATTGGAAAATCTTGACAGCCACAGGCTTTCCCACTGACATAATTTCCAACAGCCAACTGTCAGTGTTACTATTAGCAATGATTTCTTTGTCTTACTCTCACTCTTATTCTTACTCTTACTCTTACTGCATCTTAGTCTGTGGAAAAGATGCAGTAAAATAACACTTTTATTAGTTTTAACAGCCTTGCTGCTTGTTATAGACAGTCCAGGGTGTTGGCTTTGAATCAATCATTCAGCGTTTCTGGACATGGTCGTTTTTCAGCCGGCCTCCAGCAATCAGCTGAGGACCAACCAGCTCCTTGACAAGACCATCCAGCAGTTCAAGAAAATCAGGTGATGATAATATGATAATAATAGATTATTTTTGGCGCCCCATCACATAAGAGCCCAGTGTGCTTACAAACATATAAAGATACACTCATTTCATCATTATCATACACACACATACATACACACACACACGCACACACCACAGATACATGCGTCAGTGGTGATGGATTAGTAAAACGACAGATCAGTATGCAGAGGAGAAGAGATGGGTTTTCCGTTTTGACTTAAGAGAGTGAATGCCTGACGGAGAGATGAAGGATCTCTCTCCCAGGGTCTGTTTGCCCATCCTAGGAACAGGGAAGATGTGAGTATCCACAGCTGAGTGAAAAGGAGAGTAGAACTAGAAAGGAAGTAACTCAGAGAGGTATGGGGGAGCTGTACCAGAAACAATGAACAATAAGGGACATCAGCGATGCTGGGTAAAACCCTCAAGGAAGTGTTTCCAGACTCTGAAATCATTGATATTTGATGTGATGCATTCCTGACAGAAGCCTTAAATTTCCTGAGAAATCATGTTTTGGGGCCCTAGTTTCCTGAAAGGGCTTTTTATGGGTAGGCAGGTCTGAGTTGATTACTCTTTGAATTTTATCAAGGAGAACCTGGTGTAAAAAAAAAAAAAGGTATTGGAAGATGGGGGGGGGGGGGGGGGTTGAAGGAAACAGCACATTCTGCAATGGCCAATGATCATGGTTGTGTTTCAGAACCAATATTCATTGCCTGGTGTCCAGAATCAGAACTGGTCAGGCTTTTCTGCACAAACTAGTTGTAGTCTTTAGTCCAACCAATCCTTTCTAATCTTTTCATTCTAGTTATTACTTCATATCTCAGCTTGGTTTTCTTTTCTATATTATAATATTCAATTAGTAAACATGGTGCTTAACGTCCACAGAAACCATACTAATATTCAATAATAGTAATGCATAATTATATTGTTGACTGTGTGCAGTTGGGAGTTTGAGTAATTTTGTTGACTTAAGTTTTCCTACCCTATAATTTATGAGTTATAGACACCATAAATGCATAATCATTTTGTTTATGTTATGGTGATAACACGGATAACATTTCCAGGTATTCCTCTTCTTTTTCCGCCTTATTTTGTCCATTAACTGATTCAGACCTTCAGGAAAAGAAAACTTTTGTACTGTTACAGAAAACCTCTACGAGCACTTTGCCTTGGCAACGCAAGACATCAGCCTCCGAAAGCAGGTTGCAGTACCAGCAATGATGTTGAATCAAAGAAGGAGGACATACTTTGTTCAAGCAAACCATCCACCAGTATACAGAGAGAGATCCACAGATCCCGGACCAGTTCTTGCAAGGTGAGAATAAGACACATTGCGATTGTCTCAGTCAGTCAGTGGTTTTTGCTAGAATGTTTGTGTTGTCCTTTGTGGTGATGTGCTAATGCCAATGAATATTCTGTATTTAGTGGGGGTTGTATTTTTGTAGTTGCTTTAGGTTAACCCCTTCACTGCCTCAGCCTGTAAAATGTCCGGGCTGAATGATGCATGGACACACCTGCAAACAGCATATTTTCTGGTCCTGTGACATCTGTTTTCAGTGCTGTGCATTTTAATTGAGATCCTTTCATGTGCCAGTGTGAAAAAGAAGACAAGAAAGCTTAAAGCCCGTTCTTAACTGGGCGAATGTTTCTTCGCGAACCTAGTTGGAAGTATTCGGCGAAGATAGTTGGTTCTTAATTGGGCCAACTTTTCTTCGCGAACCTAGTTGGAAGTATTCGTCCAAGCTATATTCGGGGTCCAAAAACCTTCGCTGAACATGTTCTGGGAACATTCGTCCTATTGGACGATCATTGCCTCTGATTGGCTGAGAGCAGAGCTCTCCTGTAAATGGAGAAAAAACTAAAATAAAAATGGATGACGGTGTCGCTAGGTTCTTCACTCGCTTCGAAGGGAATTTGTTCATTTGTTGACTTGTGGAAGGCACAGCCTTGTCTCGGAGAATCCAGAATGAGATAGTAGTTAGTTGAATTACCCTGTGAGGGATGATTAAAGTATACTGACTTGACTGACTTGACTTTAGCCTACATTTTCGATCATGCTGTCTGCTGCGCGTCTGCCGAAAGTTCTGGCCGAAGCTTGCATCTCATTACAAGCCAGTTGAGAATGAAGTAAAGTCTGGACTGTCCGAACCATATTCGGCGAACTAAATGTTCAATTAAGAAACGAATCATAGTTCGTCGAAGTGTCCGAAGTATGTTCGGGCGAACAAACATTCGTCCAGTTAAGAATGGGCTTAAGGGTTTCAAATTTGGCACTTTTTTTCAAATGACACCATGGCAGTGAAGGTGTTAAACAGTATTTTGAACATTGTGTCAATCAGTCAGTCATAAATGAATGAGTATTTATATGCATGGCATATAAGAGCCTCCACCACACAGAAACTTGCATGTTCACAGCACCACGTGCACACAGTGCATGCATGCATGTAGCCTCTCTAGTCTCACAAGCTAAAACTACCAAAGACATTCATACTGGTCAAGAAAGTACACAACAACCCCCCCCCCCCCCCCCCCCGAGAAGGTACACCTGTGGCTGTGATGTTTTTCAAACTTTTTTTTTCACTTGCAGTCACAAGCCACCAAACAAGACAGACCAAAAGATGGCACTGCTGGCAACAGACCATCAACCCATCCAATCAGCGACTCCGATGACTCTGATGTAGAAATTATCACAGAAGGCAGCGATTCCTCATTCAGCAGCGACAAGCCGTGCAGCGTGGCATTCCGCTTGCTCTCATCCATTTCCTCAAGCCAGGCGGATGGTTCAAAACCCAGGACTGTTCAGAGCAAGCTTTTCAGTCACTTGGTGTCCGGGGGAGACGGAGTGAAGTCTGCAAGCAACAGAGGCCAGTGCAGTGCCAAAGAAAATGTTCACGGGAAACAAACTCAGGATTCCAAGCCAGCATCCTCGCTGAACTCGTCTCCAAAAGCGCCATCTCCACTGTTGTTGTCCCAGGATGGAAATTCCAAGTCGCGGAGCGCGTCCCCTAAAGTGTCGTCTCAGCGGCAGCTGTCCGGCAGCAAGAGCCTGCAAGGGGTGGCAGTGGCAGGGAGTTCCCACTCCCCAAGTGGCTCGCCGCTGGTGGAGAAAGGTGGGAATGCTTTGGTTACATCTTGATTGCATTAATTGTTCCCGGATGTGTGCATGTTGCCTGTACTTTGCTGTTGGTGTTGAATCATCTTGTGCATGCACGTTTCATGTTGTGATTCTGATGTGTGTTCTTGTTTTGAATTGTGAAGTGCTTTGAGCCAGTCGAGTTGGATTAGGCGCTGTATAATGAAAATCTCGGTGTCAGATATGTTTGTTACGGAGAACATTTCCCTTACAATGTTTGTTATGGAGAACATTTCCCTTAAAAAGTTAGCTACACCTCCACCCCACCCTGCCTTTTTTTTTTTTGTAAGGGTACCCCCCCAAGCAATGGGGTATTACTGGGCAGTTCAGGGGAGTTGGTTTGCATGAGTAGATGCCCTTCATAGTCTTTGGCACAAGAAGTCACGAAAGGTCACAGCTGCCACATCTGGGATGATTTCCAAGTAGGCGTTAGTTCACGCTGTGTGTGACAATGGAAATTTAACCTGGAACTGTGAAGCTGTACAAATGCCACTTGTGTTGCATCTGCAAAAATGACAGGGGAAAGGTGGTGGAGGATGGAAAAAAGCATCTTTGCATTGTTTTTTTGGCTCACCAGATCATGAGTTTGTGGGGGGGGGGGGGGGGGGGGGGGGGAAGCATTCTGGGGCATCCTATAGCACAAGCAAAAAAAGTATTGCTTGTTGCCCAACACATTCTGCCTATGAGTATGAGCCTTAAAAAATGCCTTAAAAGCCATTGTAAACTTAGCAAATTCACTGTCACCCTTTTTTATAGTCATAACAGTGAAGAAAGTAGACACTGAAGTAAAAGCAGCTAAGGGACATAAGCGATGCTGGGTAAAAGTCAAGGGAGTTAATAACCCTGCTTGAACCACCCAATACATTACCTGTCTGTAGGAATGGATTTTGGAAATTGGAATAAAAATAGACTCATCAGTTTTTCAGTCACTTTACAGTCCATGAAGGAAACTAGTTAACCAGGTAACTGTGTCAATGTATGTTACTTCTGTTCACAAACTGTTTACAAGAACACTTTCCTTTAATAATGTATGTTTTATTTCAGTTACAACATATCTTTGTCAAGGTCAAAACAATAATCTGTAATTCATGTAACTGTAACTAATGTAAGCTACTAAGTGCACTGTTCATGAACACATTCGAAATGCACCATGAAATTATCCACATAATTATGTCATTTAAGCCATGAAAACTTCATGGTCGGCAAGTATTATTACTGTGAGAATCCTTACCTCTTGGAGTTGTCGCACACTCACACGCTACTTGTGTCTGTTCTGTTGTGCGAGCAGTGCCATGTCCAGTGTGCGGAATACCAGTGCTGTCCCACGCTGTTAATCAACATCTGGATCTGTGCCTTGCCAGCCAGGGGAAAATGGAATCTCTCCGCCCGTAAGTTGTGCACTTTACCCCACTGCTGGGCGTTAAAATTAAATGGAGCCTCTGCATGTAAGTCGTGCACTTTATCCAACTGCTGGGCGTTAAAATTAAATGGAGTCTCTCTGCACGTAAGTCCTGCAGTTTATCCCACTGCTGGGCGTTAAAATTAAATGGAGTCTTTCTGCACGTATGTGGTGCATTTTATCCCATGCTGGGCATTAAAATTAAGTTGAATCTCTCTGCCTATAAGTTGTGCACTTTATCCCACTGCTGGGCGTTAAATGTACAGAAGTTAAGACTGTTCTGCTGAGACGCTAGCGCTACCAAAGGTTCACTTCACTTTTCTGGGACCTGGGGCAGGTCAGAATTAGGTTTGCATGCTTTCCCTGCTGCTGGGATTTTGTGTCTGATTTCTTCCTTCCTGATTCTGGTTTCATTCAGCTTCGTTTCTTCAGGCCAAAACTGAGAAAGTGATGAGTGTTAGTTACTGTTACAATGGAAGCATGTGTTTATTTGTGATGTGATGAATTGTGTTCCACCCTGATTAGTTTATAAAACCTTTGCAATTAACTACCGTAAACTGGGCATTAAATATCAAGCACCTGTTCATATAACCAGATCTCCATCTTTTCTCTCACTCTCTCTTCTCTTCTCTCTCCTGGCGAAGCAAGTCATTGGGGGGGGTATTCATTCACGTGACATGCACCCTCCCAGTCCCAGCGCAGTAAACCTTGACATTCCCAGGCACATGTACCATGTTCAGTGAGGCTGCAAGCCGGGTTATTGTACTGCAGGCGAGAAAAGAAGAAGCCGCTGCCCAAGCTGGTGTACAATTTGATGTCTGACAAAGACATCCGCAGACGCCTGAAGGAGCTTGGCTTGAACTCCCAGGGAGATAGACAGGTAAGAGAACTGAGACCTAATTCACCCCAGGGAGATAGGTAAGAGAACTGAGACCTAATTCACCCCAGGGAGACAGACAGGTAAGAGAACTGAGACCTAATTCACCCCAGGGAGATAGGTGAGAGAACTGGGACCTAATTCACCCCAGGGAGACAGACAGGTAAGAGAACTGAGATCTAATTCACCCCAGGGAGACCGACAGGTGAGAGAACTGAGACCTAATTCACCCCAGGGAGACAGACAGGTGAGAGAACTGAGACCTCATTCATCCCAGGGAGACAGGTGAGAGAACTGAGACCTCATTCACCCCAGGGAGACAGACAGGTAAGAGAACTGAGACCTAATTCACCCCAGGGAGACAGGTAAGAGAACTAAGACCTAATTCACCCCAGGGAGACAGACAGGTAAGACTTAGTAAGAGAACTAAGACCTGATTTGCCCCAGGGAGACAGACAGGTAGAACCTAATTCACTCCAGGGAGACAGGTAAGACCTAATTCACTGCAGGGAGACAGGCAGGTAAGACCTGATTCACCCCAGGGAGAGGGGCAGGTGAGATCTTGTTCACCCCACGGAGACAGGTAGGTCAGACCGAATTCACCACAGAAGAAGGTAAGACCTAAACCCACTTCCAGCAGGTAGTGCATACTAAGAGCTGAGTTCAAGAGAGAGGTGAATGTGGCTTATACCCTTTGTTTTGTGTCTTGGTGCAGGCGATGATCAAGAGACATCATGAGTTCACCCTGTACTACAACGCTGACTGCGACTCCCTCACCCCAAAAGATGGTATGCTGGGCTTTTGCTCTTAAATATGGTGTGTGTGTGTGTGTGTGTGTGTGTGTGTGTGTGTGTGTGTGTGTGTGTGTGTGTGTGTGTGTGCATGCATCTGTGACATGCATGCGTACATTATATATGTGCGGATGTATATATATATGTGTTTTATTGAGTTAAATTAAACCTATAACAGCATTAGTAGCAATGAGACAGGCACCACTGTGAGTGAAACTTTATGTACTTATTTCCTTTTCATTTGCTTGATTTTAACTTGGATTAAATATTTGTCAAAGCCAAGGCAAACAAGATTTCCTTTTAAGGATTGACAAAGTATTGTTGATTTTGTTCTGCTGTATTGTATTGCTGGTATGCTGGTAAATGCAGAAACAAAATTTGACAGTAGACAACTGCCACATATCCCTGCACTTAGCTGCTTCTGTAACCAGTTGTAGAAAGTGTCAAAAGCAGGGGTGGAAAACTACACTGTGTCAAAGTCCCCATGGCAGATTCATCTAATATTGTTGGCCTTTTGGAACAGTTTGGCAGGTGAAGTGGATGCAGGTATATATTTGGGTATGTGTGTGTCAGGGTTCAAGTTAACCGGTTATTTCCAGTATTTTACCAATCGGCGTATACTTGGAGAAAACAGTAATTGGTCAGGTGTACCAGCTGTTATTTTGTTTGACCAGTTCCCTAAAAATGCCATCTTTTGTCTAATATTGCCAACAGTGCTTATAGAAAGCATGGAACCATGTAGAAAGCATGGAACCATGTAGAAAGCATGGAACCATGTAGAACATACGACTTGAACTGCTGATGGGTCTGATGCCAGAATCCGACATTGTATGTGTCCTTTCAGTGGGTGACTTGGTGAAAGAATTCGAAGACATGCAGAGACTGCAGAAAAAGCTCAGTTCCAAACCCTCTTCCAGCGGCCAGTCGGTCAGTGTAAATATTCCCTCATTTCGTTACACTTTTATTTTTACAGTAACAATGGAAATTCAGGCTGGATTCAGGATGCTGGGCTTTAAAGAATAAGATATCATTAACAAGCACGGTTATTCCATCAAAATTTAGCATTGGAGTCTGATTGCTTATAAAGAATTGCTATTCATCATCATCGTCATCATCATCATCATATATCTATCTCTTCTTCAAAATTTGATAAGTTAGACTCTAATATACCAAGTGGTGTAACGATTGCAGTGTTTAGTCGAGATCAGTTTTATTGATAACACTTCTCTTAATTTCAGATTCTGCGCTTTTCAAAGAACTCAAAGAAGGAAGACATAGAAAAAGCCAATAAAGAGTATGGTAAGTGGAAGTGGCATTTTCTTCCAGGTGCTGCAAGAGTCAAAGATGCAGGTGGTGTAGCAGATATGGGAAATAGTGAACGACAGATGTCATGGAATATTGGCTTAGCTGCCACAAGTATCACTTTTCTTGTGACAAAACATTTGTCACGATAAACATGTGTTTTTTCCAACAAAACACGTCTTTTGTTGTGATAAAAGTATGCTTGTCGCGACAAAACTTTCGTCACAACAAAAATATGTGTTCGTTGTGACAAAAGTATGCTTGTTGCGACAAAAGTATGCTTGTCACAACAAAATTATGTTTGTTGTGACAAATGTTTTGTCATGACAAACACGCAATTTTGTAATGACAAAAGTTTTTTGCGACAAGCATACTTTTGTTGCAACAAAACCTTTCACGCAACAAACATACTTTTGTCGCAACAAAGGATATTTTGTCTTGACAAACGTATGTTTGTTGTGACAACACTTTTGTTGCGACAAAAATGACACTTATGGCAGCTTCCGCCAATGTTAGCGTAATGGTTGTGTGAAAGAATGAATCACTGATGGGGTGTGAGGATTGTGTCAAAAGAGTGAATGTCTGATGGGGTGTCAAGTTTGTGTCAAAGAGTGAGTGACTGATGGGGTATGAAGATTGTGTGAAAGAGTGAATGGCTGATGGGGTGTCAAGTTTGTGACAAGGAGTGAATGACTGATGGGGTGTCAAGATTGTGTCAAAGAGTGAATGACTGGCTGTCAAGATTGTGTCAGAGTGATTGATGTGGTTTAAAGATTGTGTCAGAGTGAATGATGTGGTGTCAAGATTGTGTCAGACTGAATGACTGACGTGGTGTCAAGATTGTGTCAGAGTGAATGACTGATGTGGTGTCAAGATTGTGTCAAAGAGTGAATGATGTGGTGTCAAGATTGTGTGAGAGAGTGAATGACTGATGTGGCGTCAAGATTCTGTCAAAGAGTGAACAACCGATGTGCTGTAAAGGTTTGTTGCAAAGTGTGAATGACTGATACGGTGTCAAGGTTGTGTGCAAGAGTGAATGACTGATGTGATGTCAGTGTCAGGGGTCGTGTTGCCTTTCAGAGATTTGCATCAACTGATGTGAAACATTACCTATTTTGCGTCAATGGCATGAAAAATGCGTACAGTATAACCTAGAATTAACACACATTACAAAGCCAAAATGGTGAAGTAACCTGATTGTAGCTCACAGTCTATAAGTATAACGTGAGCAGACAAAAATAGTCAAAAGGTCTATCTGTGCACAAAACCTTCAGTAAATCTGCTGTTCACAGAAAATGTTTGAATAGATCGGAACATCGTACACGGCATCATTTTTAAACTGCAGCAGACGATGTCAGCAAACCCAGTTCTCGTCTACTGTGGGATTTAGTAACGAGATGAAGTTGAAGTCGAGGCTTCTGCCATTTTCTCTCATTCGTATTCGGTGTTGACACGTGTTTTGTTTTTGATTTCGTAGTCTTCTACCTTTGAGTAAATTCTGATAATATTACACGCTAATGAAGTAGGCATACTGCTTGGTTCCATATTCCATATCTGGGATGGTGTCCTCCGTCGATTGATCGGAAAATATCACAGGTCATTTCGGCAAAATGGCTGGCCAGTCTGATACGGGAACCAATCGTCTTCAGATCTATACGGGTTCGTTAGAATTCAGTTTCAAATTGTTTTCTTTTTTCGGAAAAGTATGTGAATATTATGCGACTATAAGGCGCATGGATAAGATTTTAGGAAAAGTTTCACCATCACCTTATAGTCCAAAACTTCCGGTAGCTTACGGGGAGTTACGTGTTTATTTCGCTGTCCAGATCCCGCCCTTGATTGACTGGACTTGAATGGCTGAGATGACACTGAATTTGCAAGTAGATCTAGTGTTGAGTGACACAGCATCCACCAGTGAGGCATAACTTGTTTAATCGGTGTTGTCATTTTGCGTACAGTGACACAGCAACGTGGCTAAAATGCGTACGGCACCGGAAAAAAATGCAATATTTACGCAAAATTTTGCAATGAGCGTGACACCTGCGGTGTTGTGTCCAAGAGAGAATGACAAACATTACAAAAGCAAAACTCATGGCAACAGGTATAGCAGGCATCATTGCATGAAAGGTTACATCCTGATTTCAGTTCTTGTTGCTGTACAATGCTGCATGGACAGTTCATCGGTGTACTGTGCTATTATCTCCCCCACCACGTGATTGTTGTTTCTCTCCCTGAATTTGGCTGCCTTGGTCCTGTAGTGGTTGCACTCTGTTAACTGTTTCAGCCCTGCAGCACAAGGCTCAGTTCCAGACCCTCATCAAACAAGCCAAGAAGCGCATGGCATCCGCCAGGCAAACCTGCAGCACCTCCACCGCTACAGCAGCAGCCCTTGGTCTCGCGGAAGATGGTAGCCAACACTCAACGGATGAAGCGCCCAGTCCAACGACAGTCATGAAAAGTGACTCTTCAGAACATGCTGAGTGTTTAGTTGGTGATGATGATGCTCATGAAAATGATGATCAGAATGTGGTGAAAGGGAGCAAGCTTGTGGGCAAGTTTGAAGACTCAGCGCACAGTCTGCTGGGTGAACCCGACTCGGATCCTTCAGAATCAGCTGCTGCGAATGAGGAAGAGTCGGCCACGCGTGACTGTGTTGTCTTTAGCTCAGGGGAGGATACAGGCTCGGACGTTTTTGACTACGATTCTGAGTCCATGTTTGTGAAGACGACTGCTCCAGTTGGAGGGAGACGTAGAAGAGTTTTGCGGCCGTCCCAGCCGAGCTGGCAAGACGCGGATGGCCTGCATGTGTCGAGCGTGTCGACGTCGTCGGACAAGTCCTTGACCGGGGATTCCCCAGGCAGGTCTTGTCCAAGACGGTCAACCAGGTCAAATGCAGGACGCTTGTCGAACGCCAGGAACCCGCAGTCAAGAAGTTCATCCGACAAGTTCCAGTTGGCGACTTCAGTGGATGAGCTGCAGTCCAGTTCTCTGGAGAATGCTGTACCACCAAAAAATCTTCCGGATGACAGAAAATCAAGATGTTCTTTTGACAAGTTATTGTTAGGGAAGAGTTCACCAGACTTCCTATCAAACAAACCACTGCCAGGGAATTTGCCAGGTCAGATAGAGAACCTGTCAGACAACACTACGCGTGATTCTTTGCAAAACTCAAAGTCATGCAAGCAGCATCCAGAAAGAACAAACACTGATGTTACACATACTTCTGAGGACCTCACGGTGGCCAGCGAGATCCAAAATAGGACCTACTCTATCAGTTCTGATACCGACACCTCACTGACAAATGCCACGCAGAGCATGTCAACAGATGAAAACCACCAGCACATTTCCACAAAGGAAGTAAAATTAGGAAAGAGGGCCTGCAAAGAGTCTGCCAAGAGGGGCAAGCCGGGATCTGACGCTAGAAAAACAAGGTGTAAAAAGGAGGAGTGTGAATCGCCACGTTGCGATGATGCAGACACTGTTCATGACAAGCACATGGAGACGGTGTCAAGCCCGGAAGCAGGAGCGGCAGAGCTGTGTATACATGGATCACCCTCTGAGCCAGCGGAGACTGCCATGCAGGGAGAGGATGCGGAACAAGCGCCTGGAGCACCTGCTAGTGCTGCTGAAGAGTGTGCGAGTGAGTCCCGGTCGGGAAGCAGTGAAGGTGATGGTGAAGCTTGTTTGCACGAGGAGAGCTCCGGCTGTTTTGAGGTGACGCTGTCCGACATTGAGGAGGAGGCCTCCTCTCCGCAACCTGATGTTGAGGAGGAGGCCCCCATTCCTGGAGATCCACCTCCCAATCCTCCGGATGTGCCCTGCGTTCCTCCAGATGTTCCGCTTAATCCAGTGGATGTACCCTCCATTCCTGTGGATGTACCCTCCATTCCTGTGGATGCACCCCTCATTCCTGTGGATGCGCCCCTCATTTCTGCAGATGTTCAAAGTCAAGAAAGTAAGGGTGCTAAATCTCCCAAGAGACGCAAATGTTCTGCGAAGGAAAAAGATTCCGAGGCTCGTAGCGGTGTGCCAAAATCAGACTCCCTGACTTGCGGCTCCAGCGAAAACCTTGAAGTGACGCCAGACCTCTCGGCTTTGCCTGAAGAAAAGCAAGTGCTGGAAGAAGGAGAGGAGGGACCCTCAGCACCAGACGCCTCCCAGATCACCAAACTGAAGTCACTGCTGAGGAAGAAGAAGAGGAAAAGTGCTGTCTGGTTTCAAAAGTCGGTGCGGTTTTTCGGACTGCGGTCCCGGATCAGCGACATCCACTTTGAAGGACGTGATAGCGGTAAGCCAGAGGAGACCATCTCTGACAAGAAAATGGACAGTCAGGGCGCCAGCGAGGAACCTGTCTCTGCCGCTGAGCATGGCGATGGAAAGACTGCTGCTCTGTTGCAGCTGCAAACTGCAGAGAGTCTGTCCGGAGGTAAGGAAACGCTTACAGAACCTGCTTCCAGGGAAATGACGGAATGCGTTGTACCGCATGAGACCCGTCAGATTTGCAAACCGGTTCCGACAGAGGCGGGTGCCCTGTCGCTAGGTCAGAGCAAGAGAGGGGGGCGAGGTTCAAAGACTTGCCAGAAGAAGAATAAAAAGCACAGGCCTTTCCCTGTCACTTCTGATGAAGAAGAAGATTCACTTGTAAATGAGACTTTTACCAGTGTGCAACTTCCATACATGGTGAATGAAGACCCAAGCTCATCGTCCAGCGCAAAGGAAGCCTCGGCTTTGTCAGCAGGCCGGCAGCGAGACGAGATCCCGGAGTTTGAAACTGCAGAGAACAAGCCTACGCAAAAACAGCGTCAGCCTAAGAAACGGAAGAACAAGTCTGATAGCAGCACTGTAGCACCACACGTTGTAGCATCCTGTACTGACAGCATCCTCTCAGAAACATCTGCTGAGAGCAAATGCAAAAAAAAGGGAAGAGGCAGTTCTGCTGGTACCAAAGTCATGCACAATGTTCCAGAGTTGCATGTGTCAGGCTCAGAACTTTCTTCTGGGATGGAGCCTCAGCTCTGTGCTACCGCCAGCAAATCTGTTGGTGCCAAAGTCTCGCACTTCATTCCAGGATCAGGCGCGGACGTTCCGCTGCCGTTGACAGAGGTGGATCCAGGGATGTTGCCTGTGAAGAGAAAAAGGGGCGTGTCCAGGAAACGAAAATACGTTGAAGTTGAAGAGAGTGATCCCTGGGACGGTGACGGGAGCGACGATGAAGGCAAAAAGCTGGCTTTGTTGCCAGCTGACATCGTCAAAACCAAACAACGCAGAGCCAGCCATGCAGCTAGGACTCGCAGTAGGAACAAACAGAATTGAGGTTAACTCTCTGAGCCCTGAAGGCTTTAGTACATGTGCAGCCTCTAATGCCGGGGCGTTTTTTTAGCCTTGCTGCTACAAAAACCACAGCTGCTGTGTTTAATTTCTTTAGGGCTCATTAGCTCCACTTCTACATAAGGTAGAGCTATGAAAATTTGCACACACTGTTAAAAATGAACAGGGTTGTAGTTACAAAACTGCTCAGCAGTGCTTGACTCACGATTCAGGCACTGGGCAGAATGGGTTAGTGTAACTCTGTGGTGTGCATGGGGGGAGGGGTTCTTTTCCTTTGTTTTGTTCCTCACTTCCTGTGTGGCTGAGAGTGACACTGTAGCCTGTATGTCATTCTGTCTGCTGTCTCTGTGTGTTTTTTATCACATTTGCTGGCTTTTATAAAGAGTCCAGCTTCATTGAACTTATTGGAAGTTATTTTGCAGTTTAGGAGAAGAAAATTAATGTTGAGTGTTTCTTTTACCAGCTTTAGAGCAAATGTTTACAGTAGGTATATTTATTCAAACTCTTACCTGGAGGAGGAGGATATATTGAGTTGGGCACACACACACACACACACACACACACACACACACACACACACACACACACACACACACACACTCACACACACACACTCACACACACACACACAGAGACCGAACATACACATATACACCAAACAAAATACACACACACACAGTCACACCTCACATGCGCACACACACACACACTGCAGAGTAGCCTGCACAGACACACCTCCAAACATAATTATCGTGATGGACGGATAATAATTATTGTTAAATGCATGCTTGTGTACTTTGTGAAAGATCAACACTTGAATGATATGTGTATATAATATGCTTGTTTTCGTTTGGTTGTGTAATTGTTACTGTTGCTGGCTTTGTACTGAATCTGTTGGAGTAACATTGAAAACATCAGGTGCTGTGTAGTTGTTGCTGTTGCCTTCTCTGCACTGAATCTGTTTGACGGGAGTAACATAGAAGAAATCAGAGGTGCTGTGTATTTCATTGTTTGATAGGAATAACATTAATAATAATAATGTACATTTACTGCACGCTCATCAACGCCCTGAGTGCTCACATAATACATATTAACCTAAATACGATATTCTATACTTGTGTAGAGCACAGTCCTATCAAAAACAATTTACATAAAATATTATACAGAAATAAACAAATATGCGCATGCACACACACACACACACACACACACACACACACACACACACACACACTGCAGAACATTGCAGAAATCAGAGGTGTTCAGTAGCTGTTGCTGCTGGAATCTTTGTACTGAATCGTACTGAAGAAACTAGAGGTACATCGCTAAAATAAGTTGAACTTTCAGCCACAGTTATTATCTGCTGTGAAACATCAATTTTTTATATATTTTTTTTCTCTGTTTGTCTGAGTGTGTATCTGTATCATCAGTATGTGTGTTGGGGTGTGTGTATAGTATGCATGTGTGTGACTGGATATACAAGTTGCTTCTAATGGTTGTAAATGGACATGGCTCTCAAGGGTGAGAACTTGTAGCTTTCTCCATGAATTTTACTGCTTATAAACATGCAGGGCATGTTTGATGGTGTTAATAATGCAGATGTTAACAATGCATGCTTGATAAGTTTTAAACAGAAATGCATGTGCCTGTACCTATTTTGATGACAAAATACCTGCTCAGGGATTGTTCTTTTGAGGATGTTCATATTTTGGCTCTACAAAATCACCAGGTAGTTGCACATTATGTTAGGATACACTCAGGAGTACTTACCTGAATTTGTGACTTGTGAAGAATTAATGTTTATTGTAGTGGAATTTATTCACACGGGTAAATACTGTAATCCATTTTTGTTGTTGTTTATTTCACTAACAGATTAACGCTTTTCTTATGAAACCGACAGTACCTCCATAAATGCACCCACTGTCCTGACTTGAGTTCCAACAAGCAGCTCTTCCTGGTGTTTGCTGTCAGCAGTGGGTATGTTTCCAGGGGCACTATAGCACCAGGTGTAAATGACTTCCTAATAACATTATACTGAAGTGTTTCATCTAGTTTGGCAGCTCATTGCTTTATTGGTATTAGACTAAATTCCAGACCCAGAATGGAGGCCGGAGCTGGAGGTGTTTTGCCTCTTTTCCCTGTCTGGAATCTCAGAGCTGTCATTTGATTCCTCTTTTCTGTCTTCTCTCTTGGTTTTACGTGGTCCTGTTTCTCCTTCTATTTTGTCCTTTTTTCCTGCTCCTGCAACATGCTCCCGACTTTTTCCCCCCAGAAAAGTCTCGCATGTTTCTTGAAAAGATTGGCTTTGTATTGATATTTAAGAAAAATATTCCCCAGCACAGTCAAGTTGAGCGTACTTGTATTATTGGAGAGAGAGAGAGTGTGTGTGTGTTACAGTGTGTGTTACAGTGTGTGTGTTACAGTGTGTGTGTGTGTGTGTGTGAACAATTTATTCACACTATACACAGTAACTTTTTTTCTTCTGGTTTTGCGAGTGTCTTTACAGCTGATTGACCTGTGTTGACACAATGGTGGCTATGTGTTTGTGTGGTTATAGCCTATCATTGACGGGAGCTGTCACAAGTATCGTTTTTGTCGCGACAAACACGTGTTTGTCACAACAAGAACGTGTTTGTCGCGACAAAACACGTCTTTTGTTGCGGCAAATGTATGCTTGCATAAAAGTATAAAAATATTTGGTTGCAACATATTTTTCGCAACAAGCATAATTTTGTCACAACAAAACGTATGTTGCGACAAAAGACCTGTGTTGCGACAAAAATGATACTTGTGCCAGCTCTCGCCAGCGATAGTAGCCGAAGCTGCATGATAATTCGTGTGTCCCAGATTGGTCAGTTGTTCAGCAAGGGATTCATGGACGTATCGGTACCACAGTACTTCTGCTGTTGTCATGGACAACAATAAGGACAACTGTCTGCATGTGCATGCTGGTGTGAGAGCACGAGGACCAACAAAAACGCAGGAAACAAGCCAGTATGGATACCATAGTTTATTCCTCACGTAACTGCAAGCCTTAACCCCTTCAATGCCACAGCCTGTAAAATTTCCGGGCTGAAAAATGCACACATACACGACTCCAAACAGTATATGTGATGGTCTCGTAACAAATCTACTTTCAACACTGTGCATTTTGATGTAAATCTTTTCACGTGCTCATGGGAAGGGAGCAAAAAAGCCTTCATGGTTTCAAATTTGGCACTTTTGGTTGTTTTCCGAGTGACGGAGCGGCAAGTATGGCAGTGAAAGGGTTAATGATATTCATACGACACGAGTTAATTCCCTTGGATCACACGCGCTGTGTCTAATACCGTGAGCATTTCTTTTACTTTTCAGCAAATACTTTTACTTCACATAGGTGTAAGTGCCTTATAAATATTCATACTTTGCGTTACATTACGTACATTTTAACAAGATTAATGAATGTTACAGTTTCCAAGTAAAAAAATTCCACTCTGTTGATCATTTACATTTTTCTCTCAACAGTAACCTTGAACTACAATTTTAAACTGTAACGGCAAACAACAGCAGGGCTTTTCTTTTAGCGTTAACCAGTGTGTGATCAATATTCTTTTCTCATTTACACAGTTATCTTTTTGTTGTTTTGTCGGATGTTCTTAACCGTTATACTCCAAAAGCTGCTAAACAACAAGAAAAAAGAAAAGAAAAAACAACAACACACAGACACACAAAAAGAGTGTAATTTGAACTTGTTTGATTGGATATTCATAGTTTTCAAATTCCACATCCAAATGCGAAATTCCACATGCCGTTTACAGCCTTCATGAAGTCAACAAAGGGAGTTAATTCAGTATCGTTTGAAAAGCGTCACATAGCAACAAAGGCATGAATTGCCTGCGGTCACTCTCGCCTGGCATGCGGTGGTGATGGCAGAAGAGCGTGCAAAAATGATGATGGTAAGCCAAGGTTCCCAGGGTCCTTACAAGTGCTTACAAGTACTTACAAACTGAATTAGCCAAGTAAGGCCTTACAGGTCCTTATATTTCCATCACGGTCCTTACAAGTCTAGCTAATACTAAAAAATACTCGTGGGTAGTTAAAAAAAAGCCTCTCATTTTTCCGAGTCAGTGACACTGGATGCTTCCACACATTTACTGAATTTCAAAATTATTCGGACATAGGTTGAGATGATGTCTCAAGCAGACGATGTTTTCCTCCATGTTCATTTAGGTCATGTGCAGCGGAAATCGCGGTCGCAAGATTACGCGATAACTTCCGGCTCAGCCATTTGGTTGCAAAATTTGAACTGTGCAAGAACCTGAGCTAACAGAAAAGATGCCGAGAAAATGTTTGTTCCAAGACTGCTGGCTAAAGGACAGTGCATACCAGGAGTGGGTTCTAAAAATTAAGCTGGACAAACACTATGCTGGTGGGTTCTAAAAATTAAGCTGGACAAACACTATGCTGGATGCGTGGCATGCGAAATTAGCTCATTTTTGTGTGTTCCTTACCAGGCTGTTGTGATGGTCCTTACAAAAATCAAGGTCCTTATTTGGCTCTAGTCCAAGTCCCTGGGAACCATAACTGAGCTTAATGTCCTCGGATGCCGGGTTGACATATTAGGGACAAACTGTGACCAATGCCTAAGCACGGTTCAATGTTGCTTTACGTCCACAGAAACCGTAAGGCTCATAAGGACGGGGAGACCAGGACGGCCACCTCGACTTTCACACAGCTCGTGAACTCTGCGTGCAAAAAGAATTCGCGAACTTTTTATTTTTAGCTCGTCAGAGTTGTCGATCCCTGTTCAGGCTCTCTGAACAACAGAAATCACAGAATATGATAAGAACAACTCTGTATACACATAGTTCAGGAGCTGTGTGAGAGTCGAGGTGGCCGTCATGGGCTGTCCGTCCTAACGAGCCTTTGGTTTCCGTGGACGTAAAGAATTACTGAACCATGCTTCGGCATTGGTCTCAACTTGTCCCTAATATGTCAACTGACATCTGAGGACATTAAGCATCAATTCATCTCTGTATACCAGTCTGTCAAGAAGAGAAGTGGACATGGAATATGCTGGGCATTGTGACTAACAAATAGATGTTACCGGTATAAAGAAAAGAAAAGACGGGCATTCGTGACATGCCAGTACCTATCGCGGCATTGCACTACGTCAGATACAATAGCAAATCATTCATAAGGGGAATAAATCAGCACCCGCCCACTCAGTCTCGCGCAAACACACATACACGCACTCTGGACTATGCCAGTTTTGACACTTAAAAGCATAATACTGAAACGGTGGAAACAGCATCGCCGATGAATATAGTAAATGTAACAATGACAGAATACTGAAATGGTAGAAATGACGTCGCCGATGAACAGGGTAAATGTAACAATGACAGAATACTGAAATGGAAGAAATGACATCGCCGATGAACAGAGTAAATGTGACAATGACAGAATACTGAAATGGTACAAATGACATCGCCGATGATACAGTAAATGTAACAATGACAGCTTTTGTGAAGCCAAAAAAAAAATAAACAACACCGAAATGATAGTGCCGTAATACTGTAAATATTCTGAACGATGACTAGGCCTATTGATCCACTGGTGACAGACGCTGTGTCAGTACACCAAGTCTTGTCTTCGACTGAAGTATTCCTGACCGTGACGTATTTCCCACGGCAGTCCTGTACATTAATAGGCTTATCGTCTCACACAGTCCGTTAGGGGCATTCGTTATTTGGATTTTGTCCTTAATTTAAGAAAAAAAGAACCTCCAATCTGTTTTTGTTTGTTCACTTTTTAGATATTAGTAAAAAAAAAAAAAAGGTCTGCTTTTGTTTGCTTACGTTTTAGATTTTATAAAATATAGATAAAAAAATTAATTATGGTAGATCGAGTTCTGATAAGGGGACCACTACGATTTTTCAACTGAATCAATCATCTAGGCATTCCAATTAGGTCATCAGTGCTTAAACGGTACTTAAAAACAAGGCAAACACACCCCTTTCTTCTTCTTCTTCCGTTAATGACCATCGGCCACAAAGCTGGCCGTTACTGTCATTTTAGGGTCCTGCGCAGCCTTGATAGTGATACACGCAGGAAAAGAAAAATAGAAGAAGAAAAGAAAAAGAGGTTTTTGGTTTTGGTCTTTGTTTTGTTTTGTTGCCTCTGACTTTTTGACAACATTTTTGCCATCTTGCCATAGTGAATGTCTGTGTAATTACCATTATTTTTGTCTATAGGTAACACTCCAATAAGCATACTGCTTTTGTGTTCCCTGTACTTATTTGTTGAACTTCTGATTACGATGAATAAATACAATTTTGTTTAAACCAAAAAGAGGTTTGGAATTTACTGGGACCGTGGGGATGACACCTTCGATTTGGTTCCAAGGTGGGGGGGGGGGGGGGGGGGGGGGGGGGCAAGGGGGGACTTGATTGACAAAATCAGATTTATTTAAACAAAAGAGAAATACCAGGTAACAAACAGCCTGCAACGGACTATAAAGCTAAGTAATACGGTCTTTAGTGCAAGTCGGACTGAGCAGGCATCATTGACTGAGAGTATACAGGCATCAGAGCACTGTCCCCCAAACAGTCACGAAAAAACGAACAACAACAGCGAAAAACACCTCTTGTCAGTGTGCACATCACCACACCTAATGCTGCACAAAATCATTGGTCTGGTTTGCTGTTATTCCTTCGTTGTGTCGTTTTTCCAACAAAGCCGTATGCAAACATCGATCGGTTATTTCCTCAGAAAAGGCACTGCTGGTTCTGCAGCGTATAATTGTAAAAGACATCACCTTGGTCATCCCCATTGCAATGACAAGCATCACTTCCTTCTGATCAGTCATCACCAGTCGACGTCAAAAACGACGTCACCAATGTCGTCACATCGGTTAGCAAAACGATGTAACTCTTGTCATCAAAATTTTAATGTGTTGGCAAAACGACGTCACCTCTGTCTTCATGTGATACGTGTTGGCGAAACGACGTCACATCCGTCTGCCGTCCCCATTATAATCAAGACGGTATAACCTCGGTCGCTGTCACCAGTGGAACAAAAGGCAGTGTAGAGATGACGACGTCACTTCCGTCGTTGCCAGTGTACACGCAACGTCACCAGTGTAGACATTACGTCACCTGTGTGGACAGGACGGCGTCAGCTCTGTCATCACCAGTGTGAACACGACGTTACTGCTGACGTCACCAATGTAGACATGGCAACGTCACCAGTGCAGACATAACGTCACATCTGTCGTCACCAGCGTAGACAAGACGTCACCTCCATCGTCACCAGTGTAGACAGGACGATGTCACCGGTGCAGACAGGACGTCACCAGTGTAGACATGACGACGTCACTTGTCACCAGTGTAGAAAAGACGTCACCAGTGTAGACAGGACGGCGTCACCAGGAGGCATATTGCCGTCACCTGTGTCATCAGCAGTGTAGATACAATGTCACCTGTGTCATCACCAGTGTAGACGAAAAGACGACGTCAACACCACTCATTGTTAACTGACAAGACGACGTCACCGCGCGTGGACGAGACGACGCCACCTTGTTAATGACGCAAAGAAGAGGGCGTCACCTCTGTTGTCCCCACCGGAGGCTGGGCGACAGACGGCCAGCAGCGTTCTCTGGGCCCTTCAGGCAGACTAGGTTTAGTCTTACGAACGGAGTCTTCAGCATAGGAGCCGAGGCGAAATATCTGCCAATATGGCAGAGGCGTCCGTTGAGACAAAGTATACAAGGTGCTTAACGTCCACAGAAACCGCAAGGCTTATCAGGGACGGGGAGATGGGCTGGGGGCAAAGGGAGTATGGAGGCGTTATTGATGTTGAAGTGTTGCTTTACGTCCACAGAAACCGTAGGCTTATTAGGGACGGGGAGCCCAGGACGGCCACCTCGACTTTCACACAGCTCCTGACCTCTGTGGCGATTTGGATAAGTAAACATGGTGCTTAACGTCCACAGAAATCATAAGGCTTATTAGGGACGGGGAGAAGGGGGGGAAGAGGGCATGGAGGTGGGGGGAGAGGGAGATTATATACCTATCGCTGCACTCTTAACCACCAGAATTATCGCTGCACTCTGCCCACGCATTCAGATGGGCAGCGATAAGAGCCACTTTACTGTTTCACTAATTCTGAGGGACAAAAGTCACAAACAGGACAGTGTCCACAGACTACAACTTTTGAAGAGAAAGGAGAGCCGAAGCGGATTCGAACCGAGGGCCTTCTGTTTACCAGCCTAACGCCTCACCGCTAGGCCAAACCGGCTCACACCGTTGAGACCAAAGCCCGTCTATTTTAAAATACACGGGGCTTTGGTTGAGACAGATACGACCTGGTTGATGGTTTCACTGAAGGAGTGGAAGGGGAGGTGGGTGGGGGTATGACATGGGGAGTTTGGGGGAGGTGGGGGGGTGGAGGTCGGGATCGTCCATACGGTTCAGATTGGGCTGATTTAAGTCACGTGGCTTTTGAGGCCGCGGGAAGGCGTCATTCACACTCACAGAGATGCTGGCAAGAACGTGACACGACTAACACTGCGCCGGCGTGTTCTTTCTTTCTTTCTTTTTTCTTCTCATTTTTCTTCGTTTTTAATCGTTTATCTGTTGTCTAAGTGTCGTTTTGTGGCTTGACGAAGGGGATTTCCCCGAAAATTTGCATACTGTGTGTCCGTGTCATGATAAATAAGCGTTCTTTTGAACTTGTGTGTGTGTGTGTGTGTGTGTGTGTGTGTGTGTGTGTGTGTGTGTGTGTGTGTGTGTGTGTGTGTGTGTGTGTGTGTGTGTGTGTGTGTGTGTGTGTGTGTGTGTGTGTGTGTGTGTGTGTGTGTGTGTGTGTGTGTGTGTGTGTGTGTGTGTGTGTGTGTGTGTGTGTTTGGATCTTGTTTTTCGAACGCTAGCAGTCATTCTGTTTCGTTCTTCTTCTTCTTCTGCTTTTTTTTTTTTTTTTTTCCTTCTATTTTTTACCACACGGCTTAGTTTATTACGGACAGAGGGGCACATGGGATAGGGAATGACAGCCCAGCCCCACCTCCCTGTTCACACAGCTCCTGAGCTCCGATACCTTCTTCTTTTGTGGTGCTTCACGTCCACAGAAACCGTATGGTTTATTAGGGACGGGAGAAGAACGGGATGGGGAATGAGAGCTCATATCCACCACCTCCCTGTTTACACACTAAACTCCTCAACTCTGAACCTCTGTTCGACACACGCCTGAAAACAATTTGAAGGCAAGCCGCATTCAGTCACTGAAAGGGTCTGACGACCGGTCTGAGGGTCTGACGACCGGTCTCAACTGGTGCAAAAGCCGACCAGCTCCACGAACGGTAAAAAGTAAACACGGTGCTTAACGTCCACAGAAACCACAAGGCTTATCAGGGACGGGTGCGAACGGTTCGTCCCGGGCTGCAGACTAAAACCTGCCCTGGGTCACGAAGACGGCAGGCAGAGATGACGCGGGGTCCCGGCCGCTTCGGTCCCCGTACCGCTGGTCCCCCGCGGCCCCCGTGTAGCGGGAACCCTGGATGGTCTCCCCTTTGTCGTCTGCCACCTGGTGGCGCGCCCATCGCACCGTGATGGGCGGCAGGATGAGCTGCTTGGAGGCGGACGGGGAAGACTCCGCTGCCTCATTCTTGACGTCTGACGCCGGTCGGCTCTGGACCTGAAAAAAGAAAAAGAAAAACATGGTGATTAACGTTCACAGAAACTGACGACGACGTCACCGCCAGTAGTCGAGACGACGTCACCTTGTCACTCAGTGACGCACAGAAGAGTGCGTCACCTCTGTTGTCCCCTCCGGAGGCTGGACTATAGACGGCTATAAACATTGTGCTTAACGTCCACAGAAACCATCACAGTTTAGGAGCTGTGTGAGAGTCGAAGTGGCCGTCCTAACAAGCCTTCTGGCTTCCGTGGACGTAAAGATTTATTGAACCATGTTTCCGCACTGGTCTCAGCTTGTCCCTAATATGTCAGCCGACATCCGAGGACATTAAGCATCACTTCGTATCGTATCGTACCACAGAAACCACAAGGCTTATTGGAGAAGGTGGTGAGCTAAGAAGGGGTGAGCCGGTTTGGCCCAGCGGTAAGGCGTTAGGCTGGTATTTGTGGTAAGCAGAAGGGCCTCTGCTCGATTCCGCTTCGGCTCTCCTTTCTCTTCAAAAAGGCTGGTTTGTAGACACTGTCTTGTGACTTTGCCCCTCATAGTTAATGAAACATTAAAATGGCTCTCATTGCTGCCCATCTTAATGCAGCCAGCTCCACCTCCTTTTATTTTCCGTGCCACTAATACTCCAGCCTAAAACACCGACTACCAATCTACCCCAGTCATGTCTCTTCCACAGTCAATTGCATCATCGCCAGTACCATCTCCCCTTCTTTCCCAGCACCAGCAGAAACTGAACTGTTATCCGTCGGTTTTCGATGCTATGGCGTCACCAGCTGTGGCAGAGACTCGAGCAGTTTAAGGTACGCTTGTGTTCGACGCTTTTGTGAAGTGGAGGCTCCTTACCCGCTGAGGGAATAACGCTATGGCACATTAATTTATGTATGATTGTTATTATTATTAGGCTTCATCTTCAACAGAACATTTATGTATTATTATTCTTTACCTGAGGCTTCATCTTCAACAGACCATTTATGTATTATTATTCTTTACCTGAGGCTTCATCTTCAACAGAACATTTATGTATTATTATTCTTTACCTGAGGCTTCATCTTCAGCAGACCATTTATGTATTTAAAAAAAAGAAAAAAAAGAAAAAAAAAGGCTTCACTTCAGCAGATCAATTATGTATTTATTAATTTTTACCTAAGGCTTCATCATCAGCAGACTATTTATGTATTTCATTTTTTAACTGAGGCTTCACCTCAGCAGAATATTTAAGTATTCTTATTTTTTACCTGAGGCTTCATCTTCAGCAGAACAAAATTATTTTTTTACCTGAGGCTTCTCAACAGAACATTTTATGTATTATTATTCTTTACCTGAGGTTTCATCTTCAGCTGAACTTTTGTGTATTATCATTTTTGACCTGAGGCTTCATCCTCAGCAGAACATTACGTGTTATTATATTTATTATTATCATTCTTTATCTGAGAGTTCATCCCCAGCAGACCATTTATGTATTATTATTATTTACCTGAGGCTTCTCAGCAGAACATTTTATGTATAATTATTTTTTATTTGAGGCTTTATCTTCAGCAGAACATTTACGTATGATGATGATGATGATGGTGATAATGATGATGACGATTTACCTGAGGTTTCATCCCCAGTAGAACATTTACGTCTTATTATTATTATTATTATTATTATTATTCTTTACCTGAGGTTTCATCCTCAGTAGAACATTTACGTATTATTATTATTTACCTGAGGTTTCATCTTCAGGAGAACATTTACGTATTATTATTATTTACCTGAGGTTTCATCTTCAGTAGAACATTTACGTATTATTATTATTAACCTGAGGCTTCATCCTCAGTATAACATTTACGTATTATTAT
>OY757546.1:4142293-4158147 GCA_963584105.1 Alviniconcha strummeri
GATTCAGTGGCCAAAGCGCTTATTTGTTCTTATTAAGAATTTAATATTTGACCATGGTTTTCAAATGCGCAGGTACATCCCTGCAGAATGAAGATTTGATTTTGATTTTGCTGATAAATGATACATTTCCACTTCAGTACTAACATTTATTGCTTAGTTCTAGTGTATTGTATTGCTCACCGTTATTTAGCTTAATTGTCATGGTTAATTGGGCGTAAAAATCCAGTTTCCTTCACTTTCCGTATTGTGCTGCATTGTAAACCATATTACTGTACCTGCATCCAAGTATCAGGAGTGCACAATATTTGTACGTACACATAGTCAAGTCGAGTAGAGTATTTCTCTGTTCCATTCAAAGAAAAACGTGGGTGCCAATAACGAACAAAGAAACGAAATCTGTGTGTATACAAGGTTCACAGTCTAAGCGTGTGCAATAACAATCAGATTAACACACAATAGTCAATATCATCGTCACAGATTGCATGAGCTTGCTACAAAAAGTGACAAGTGGAATGGGAAGCCAAGACTGGAAAGTGTTGATGGTTGACACTGATCCACCTTCGAAAACTCCTGTAGCTGTGGGTGTACTGCCCTGGACATGCCGGAGTGAAAGGAAACGACCGAGCAGATACACTGGCAGGCAAAGCAGCCATCACAAGTGGCTTGTGTCTCGCAAAATCTGAAGTGTTGAGCAGCTTGAGGCTTCACCTGGGGGCATAAATCGAAGGACATCACACCATCGACCGCCTGGAGGAGACAGGCGTGGAAAGAGGAAGCGCCCGACGATCTTCTTCGAAACTAATGAAAGGACGAGAGAGGGCCATCGCCGGTGAGATGAACATTGGAATCGTTTCAAAGGTAATGTTGGGGAAACTTCTGAGAGACGGTGTGGAGCGCATATGGGCTTTTCCGAGCGCATAGATACCATACTGAATTGAACTGAACTGGCCTATCATAAGCACAGTTGCACTCGGCGTGTACAGCAGCGAATCACTAATCAGTAGTATACATCATTATGCCCACACTGGCACCTAGTACCTCCGCACCACACACACACACACACACACACACACACACACACACACACACACACACACACACACACACACACACACACACACACACACACACACACACACACGCGCGCGCGCGCGCGCGCGCGCACACACACACACACACACTCTCTCTCTCTCTCTCTCTCTCACACACACACACACACACACACACACACTCACACACACACACACACAAACACACACACACACACACACTCACACACACTCACACAGACACACACACTCACACACTCACAAAGACACACACACTCCGGCACACACACACACACACACACACACACACACACACACACACACACACACACACACATACACACACACATACACACCCCACACACATACACATACACACACGCACACGCACACGCACGCACACACGTGCAATATCATATTCACAGAGAGGAAAATATAGCAGAGAGACTTGGGCAGAAGATAAGAAGCTTTGCTAAAAGAGATGAGTTTTTGAGGTGGTTGGCTTTTTTATACGCTTTATCTTTAGCCAACGCTAGAGCACAACACGCTTACAAACAGATGCAATACCACCGGAAGAAAGAGAAATAGAAACAAGACAAGAAAAGAAGAAAGAAAGAATGAAAAAAAGAAAAGAAAAGAAAAAAAAGTGAAAGAAAATCCAGATTCAAGGATTGAAGGATGTTTATTCCTTTAATTCCCTTGTGAGGTGTGGAGGATTTAAAAAAGAAAACATCAGAATCAGCCATATGAAACATAGAGGCCACAAGGGAGCTACTTAGCACTGGAAAGATGTTGTTGTGTTCCTTCGACGTCGTTCGAGAGCTAATTAACTCCGTTGTTTATTGATTAAATCGACAATGCAGTAAATAGGGATTAAAAATACGGAAAGAAATGTATAATTAAGTCCCTTTAAACATAATTAACACATGACAAAAAATTTGTGCATTTACACAAGTAAAATACTAACTCTTTAATAACGAGAACTGTGGATGTGTCGATAACAGCAATCTCTGGCACTAGTGGTCCGGTCAGGAGTTCTATGTGGTTTTCGTTTTCCTTATAAATATTCACAAAGCTAAAAATATTCTTGTGTGTGAAAAACAACTGATTAACCCATCCCTTCAAAAACAATAACAACAAAAGCCAAAGCAGACGAAAACAAAACAAAGTATTAAAGCGGTTGAAGAATTGTTCTTGGGGAAACATTTTGGACTACTATTAATATCTACTGTACATGGGGGGGGGGGGGGGGGGGGGGGGCGAGAGAAAGAAAATGGCACCCATAGCCAACAACAGATTCAAATTCAAATTCAAAAGAAATTTATCGTTTATGATAAATGCCTCATATGAAAATTTGCCTTGTGGCTCACTCAAAAACCATATACAACAAGAAACAGTTAAAGAGTTCCGAACAAAAAACTAAAAATAAGTATGCAAATCAAGTAAAGCAGAGTAAAAAAACAACAACTCACCTCTGAGATCGTAAAACTGCACAGTCGTTACTCAGATTACAAAGATTTGAACAACAAAAGCCAAACAATGGCACACCCCTAAGACTATACTAAAAAAACAACAACACACAAACGAAGTCGAAGCCTGCACTTTGAGGAGCCGTCTCGAGAGCGTACAAAAACGTGAAGCGTAAGATTATTACTGGCTTTGGCACCAGCGGTGAACTGAAGGTTGTAAATGCTGTTTCCGTTTCAAAGTAGTGGCTGGCTATGTTTCTCTTTTTATACCTTTCGGGTCTTCTTCATGTGTGCACACTATCCCGCGCCCTTCGATCTTCTTCTGATACGAGATTATTCAAAGTGAACAGGCGCAACAGGAAACGGCACAGTGTCTGCATTTTCTCTTGCTCTGGACCCCATGTTTGGAATGAATTGCATTACCCTGTCAGACACTGCAATGATTTCTTCTTCTTCTTCTTCTTCTTCTTAAGAAGAAGAAGAAGAAGAAGAAGAAGAAGAAGAAGAAGAAGAAGAAGACGACGAAGAAGACGAAGAAGAAGAAGAAAAAAGAAAGAAAGAAAGAAAGAAGAAGAAGAAGAAGAAGAAGAAGAAGAAGAAGAAGAAGAAGAAGAAGAAGAAGGAAGAAAAAAAGAGGAAAAAAAAAGGAGAAAACTCAGAATCAAGAATGATCGCTAGCGTTCTAAAATAAGATCCAGACACATAAAAGGTTTTGTGCCATTTGAATTTTACGTCATATAATATCTGTTACATCACACCCATTACACGTCAATGTCATAGCAACATTCTTCCAAGCACCGAACAAAGCTCACCCACAAAAAGATAAGTGGATTAGCTCTCCATCTCATTTTTCATCTTTTTTCACCGTCTAATTTTTGTTTAAGTGTGGTTTTGTAGCTTGATAAAGGGGATTACCCCGAAAATTCGCATGTTGTGTTTTGTCCTAATAAATAGAGTTATTTTGAACCTTTTACGCTTTTGGATCTTAAAACGGGTTTATAATGACGTGCAAGCTTCAAGTCAATATAGTTTAATCATTCCTCACAGGACAATTCAACTAACTACTATATCATTCTGACTCACACAGACAACGCTGCGCATGGAACTAGTCAACAGATAGGTCACTTCCCTCCGAAGCGAGTGAAATATTGACACCGTCATTCAGTTGGCGCTTTCTACTCCTTTCTTCCTCATCCACAGGGGAGCTCTCACTGCTCTCAACCAATGAGAGGCAAGGTTCCACGAACTGGGCGAACAGTTCCCGGAGCATGTCGAGCGAAGCGTTTTGGACCCTGAATATAGCTTCGTCGCAGTTCGTCGAAATCCCCGAAGCAGGTTCGTGAAGTAAGAGTTCGCCCAATTAAGGACGAACTGAGTTCGCCGAATCTTTCTCAGGTTCGCCGAACACCCCGAACTAGGTTCGTGACTGAAGCCGGCCGAAGTTCGTCCAGTAAAGGAACATCGGTTCAGCGACTTCAAAGCTGCAGAGTTCAGAAGCTGTGTGAAAGTCGAGGTAGCCGTCCTGGGCTTTCTGTCCAAATGAGCCTTACGGTTTCTGTGGACGTGAAGCAACATTGAACCCACATTCCGAGCACCGCTTTCCGGCACCTTCCTCCAAACTCTGTCAGATTTAGTTACGCCGTTGAAGGGGCACTCTTTATCTCCGCGCAGCTGTCCAGCGACGCGGTCAACGCCCTCCGAAAGGTTCGGGTACTAATAATTATGACTGTAGAAGCAACCTAGCGCCAAAGCACGCACGTAAACATGAGACGCATCCACCCCGGGTAAAAAAAACAGAAGAGTTCGGCCGTCTCCATTCAAACGACTGTGGTTTTATTTTTGCTGATGTAAACTTTGTTGGCGGCTCTAAAAGACACGTCTTGTTTTATTTGAGTTTTTTGTAACAAACTTACTACTGTTTTAGCACCAACCACAAACTGCTCGTTAGCTGACAGTTTTCTGGACCCTATGGCGTAACTAAATACGGCAGTAGTTGAAGGAAGGATGTCGTAAACCAGTGCTTGGACTCTGCATTGAACCATGCTTCGGCATTGGTCACAGTTTGTCCCTAATATGTCAACCGACATCTGAGGACATGAAGCTCTACATCCTCATCAACAACAAAGCTGCAATATAGCACGGCAAGGCTCTGCCGTTTCACCGGCGGCCTGTAGCTACTCTGTTATCGCTGGCGTTTGGGATTTGGACCAGGCAACCGGCGAAGCCGCCACCCCGCATCAATATCGCCGCCGACAAACA
Source organism: Alviniconcha strummeri (assembly GCA_963584105.1). Lineage (NCBI taxonomy): Eukaryota > Metazoa > Mollusca > Gastropoda > Provannidae > Alviniconcha > Alviniconcha strummeri. The sequence goes on from OY757546.1 coordinate 4,147,071, forward strand.
TCGTGCAAATCCGGACACAAACTTTCACTTCCATCAAACGATTTGCGCCGCACGGCGCAGCCGGTCGCTCAATACCTCGCTGATCAGACACACTCTAAAGGTATGCTGCGTCCTCCTCCCCTTTAAACCCTAGAAATATACAACAGGGAGTCAACATTCCCCACTGATCCCCCCCTCCCCCTTCCGTCCCTCCCATGCCACCCTCCCCACCCAATCCTCCCCACCCCACCACCTTTCCTCACCAACGCACTTCCGACTGAAACGGTGCCGGCACACCGCTTTCGGTTTCACACCGTGAGTCAAAAGAAATGGAGCAGGAAGGTGTTCTATCACTTTGCAAAGGTTTCGCGAATGGAGGGATGAGTCGCTAAGCCGTGGGATCAGAGAGCCAATTTGCAGCCCCCCGGATTTTATCAATCTTGCCCCGATAATAACGTAACTAGAGCGCGGGAGGGGGAAAAGTTGGGATTAGCGGGTTCTGCGGGGTGTCAAAGCGATACATGATTGATATCGATCTCTACTACCTTGCGACTCGGAAGGCGCGTGTGGAATGGGTGGTGGTCGGAGCTATGGGGGTGGGGGGTGGGGGAGGGATTAAATGAAAGGGAGAGGAGAGGGAGAGAGAGAGAGGGAGAGGGAGAGAGGGGGGGAGGGAGCAAGAGAGAGAGAGAGAGAGAGAGAGAGAGAGAGAGAGAGAGAGAGAGAGAGAGAGAGAGAGAGAGAGAGAGAGAGAGAGAGAGAGAGAGAGAGAGAGAGAGGAACACACACACACACGCACACACACAGACACACAGACAGACAGACAGACAGACAGACAGACACACACACACACACACACACACACACACACACACACACACACACACACACACACACACACACACACACACACACACAGCCCCTGAACTGAAACAACATTTAGCAAAGTAATAGCATCGCTTCGGTTAATTTGTATGCCCGTCGTGCTCTTAAGCTATTTTAACTACCATCGAACACTGTCTCCATGCTAGTCATACGAGAACCCTCTCGGCAAAAAGACAAGCCCCAGCCAATCACATAACAGAAATCGAGACTCGCTGCATTCATCTCTGAGATTAGACACTGTGTTGATTTTCACAGCATGGAAAAGGCCGAGACATGCCGAGTTCAGCCTTTCGGATTAAACTCATTTGTTGATATTCAATCGATACAGGGAAGCAACTGCTGCTCTGCCATGGCCTGGCATTTAACGGCATTATCTGCCAAGCTCCTGACGCTGTCATATAATCATGGACAGGTTTTGCGTGTGTATGTTTTTTTTGTTTTTTGTTTTTACTCTACATTTTTTTGGGGGGGTTCGGATTTACTCCCCTCTTTCCCAGTTTCTATTCAGTTTCCTGAAGACAGAAACTAATCGAATCCAAGAGTGTGAATCACACGAAACCGCCGCTCACCAAAAGCGAGTTAACAAGAACAGCAAACAGGAAAGTATCCACCGCGGTAGCTCAGCGGTAAGCCGGCCCCATCCCCAGGCTCGGCTTCTCGCCATTTTGTTCAGGCCTATCTTCCACCTGACAAGTGCCGACACTCTCAGCTGGCTAATCATCGTCGACGAAAGTTCGGGCCACGAGGCCTAGTGAGGGAACTTCCCTCGACGATTGGCTAAAACGTGGATGCGAAGGGCGGGGCTTTCCGGCGCGTGCACCTGTCAGCGCACCCTGTCGGCTGTTATTGTAGCCGTGCTAGTGATCTCCTCTTGTATCTTGCTCCCTGTCATCCCTGAACCAGCGGGGGCCGCTTTCTCGCCGCCGCGTACACCGAATTTGTTTCTGCAGCGCGAGGGGGCCAAAAAAAGCGAAAAGGAGGGAGGAGGGAGAGAAAGCGAAGGTGGCACGTTGCTACAACGAGCGAGCGCGAGAAAGGCTCGAGAGCGCAAAGAGGAACAAGTTTATCGCAGTAGCATCGCTCCTGGGGTGCGGTGCAGCAGCAGTAGGAGCGCGCGCGCGTGCCGTTTTTCTTGCTTTGGGAGTAGTGAGTTCAGCTCAAACTTTCGGCAAAGTGTTGGCCTGATGGTGTTGCGAGACTGTGACTACAGAATAAAAAAGATTAATCTTTACAATGTTGAACAGCAATTAGCCTGGAAACGTGACTGCTGGACATTTTCTTGAAGGAATGATGACGCTTAAAAAAAGCTGAAGATTGATTCTCTGTGTGCCGCTTCGATTCTGAGTGGATGTCAAGACCACGAGCTTAATAGAGAATGATTTGGGAGATAAAAGAAAGAAAAAAAGTTTTATGATTCTATGTAAAGAAACCTAACGTCTGTACAGGAGACAGCAGCAGTGCTTAAAATGATTTGTTGACATGTTTTGCTGTGGATGATGACTTTTTTGTGTGACGGTGACAGCTCAAAGAGTTGTAAGCGATCATGCAAAGGACTCTCTGTGCTTGTGGTGCCTTTTGTGTTACGGATAATCAGCGACAGCAGTGCTTCACGTGCAAGCTGGATTCTGTAGCTGTCTTCGACAGCAAGTGTCACTAGCTATTGTGCAAAAGGTGAGTACATGTTCTATTATTTTATTGTCAGTGTTTCGTACGGATGCACTCCAGTTAATATTTGATGAGTGGGATATCAGAGGCGAGACGGTCTGGAAAGCTTCGGTTATTGTGCGAGCCGTCATCAGTATTGTATAGCTCGTGGTGCGATTAAAGCAGTCTACCGAACAGGGTCTCAGTAATTGGGTTATTGAAGCTAGTAAAGTTCCTGTTTAGTTCAGTGTTGCTTTACGTCCAGAGAAACCATAAGGCTTATTAGGGACGGGAGCCCTGGACGGCCACCTCCATTTTTACACAGCTCTTGAGCTCTAGAAAGTTCCTGAACACATTGTTCAACTACATGTATAGCAAACCTGTTAACCAGTCAGCCGTCAAACCAACCCACCAACCAACCCGCAACATCTTGCCAACTTTTATCCTACAACAGAACAAGCCCAGCAGCTAACCTTTATTAAATGACAAGGATGCATTCAGATGACTGCAAGAGGTTCGTGTCTATTATTCCCAGAGGCTGATAGGAATCGGCCTTATTGGTGATCAAGCTGTTGTTGCCACTTAGTAGCTTGGAAAATCGAATCACGTCCACATCGAATCCTTCTTTTTTCCACCTCCTTCTTCTCTGTCTCTTTTTTTGTTCGTCTGTCTGTCTGCCTGCCCCCATCTCTCTTGTCCTGAGATGACCCTTTGTCTTGCCGTTGACAGGACGTTAAAATCCAATTACTAACTAACTAACTCTCTCGTTTTCTCTGTCTGCCTGTCTGTTTGTCTGTTTGTCTGTCTCTGTCTTTCTCTCTCTTCGTCCTGATGTAACCCGTATGCGATTGGTGGGACGTTAAAATCCAAGAACTCTCTCTGTCTGTCTCTGTCTGTCTCTCTCTATCTCTCTGCCTCTCTGTCTGTCTGTCTGTGTCTGTCTCTCTGTATCTGTCTCTGTCTGTCTGTCTCTGTCTCCGTCTCTTTCTGTGTCGCTGTCTCTCTCTGTCTGTCTCTCTCTGTCTGTCTCTCTCTGTCTCTCTCTCTGTCTCTCTCTCTTTCTACCTCTCTCTCTCTCCGTATCCGTATTTTTTTTCTCTCTCTCTCTCTCTCTCTCTCTCTCTCCACACCCCACACCTCCGACCCGTTGAAACCTGTGCACGATGATCAGTGAACCATAGTGGCTGGATGTTCAGAAGTTGTACCGTGACAAAGTCAGTGACAGAGTGTATGTATCACGGCCAGGTCCGACCCGCACCAGCTTCAGATTTCAGTTGTCGTCTCATCGTGGGCAGGAGCCGGGCAGGGACAATCGCCACCGTTCATTGATCGAGGAACAAAGCAGTTCACTTGGCTGTGCTGAAGGCAGCAGTCGTGACTCTTAGTGTTTTAAAGTCACCCTTTTTACTTGTTTCGCCCGTTCGTTCGACCCGTTTACTGTTTCCGGAGAGGTTCGCCCTGGTATAACCGCACTGGTTGACTGGGCGTAAAACACCAACTTCCTTCCTTCCTTCTTTCCGGAGAGGTTTGTCTTGAGGTGACTGGGCGGTTGACAGGACGTTAAAATCCAATGACTAACTAACTAACTCCGGAGGAGGTACAGGCAGGGCCCGAGATCCCAGGAGGTGGGGTCAGGGCGTGGGAACTATACCTAACGCTATCACCACCACAATGAGTTCTGCATTAAGATGGGCAGCGACGAGAGCCACTCTGACTATCACCACCAGAATGAGTTCTGCATTAAGATGGGCAGCGACGAGAGCCACTCTGACTATCACCACCAGAATGAGTTCTGCATTAAGATGGGCAGCGACGAGAGTCCTTTTAATGCTTCATTAACTGTGAAGGCCAAAATTACAAAGACAGTGTTCACAGACCACAGTTTTGGAAGAGGAAAGGAGAGCCGAAGTGAGGAATCGATCCCACGTCATCCGCTCACATTCTTTAGTTCGCCTGCCAGCCTAACGCCTTACCGCTAGGCCAAACCGTCTCGCTCTGCACTCGTGCATCTTTCGAAAATAATTATTGTCTGCAGCAATGATTTATTTTTGATCAGTCTCCTCGGTCTGTTATCACCCTGCCTGTAAATGTAAGCTGTGTATTGCAACACAGGCCGCGATTGGGGATTTTGACTAATTGATTGAATATCATATCTATTTCAGGGATTTATAGTTAGCTAAAATAAAGGTTTCTGCTCTGTAATGTCTCCGTTTTGCAATTGTTTATTACCAAGTTTAGCCAGTGGAAAGTGTAATCGCTCAGATCATTGGCTCACTCACTTACGAGTCATTTATAACCACTTAAATCCTTGGCTCACTCACTTATGAGTCATTTATATTCGCTTAAATCATTGGCTCACTCACTCATGAGTCATTTATAATCGCTTAAATCATTGGCTCACTCACTCATGAGTCATTTACTCACTTACTCAAGACTCTGACTCACTGTCTCACCCACGCAACCACCAACTCATTAATTCAATCAATCAATCAATCAATCAATCAATCAATCAATCAATCAATCAATCAATCAATCAATCAATCAATCAATCAATTATCAGTGTTGAAACTTTTGATCCCTCTGTCTGCTAATCGCATCTTATTACTGTCCATTAGTCCTGTCCATTATTACTGTCCATCAGTACTCTCCTAACTACGCCTACAGCCTACTGTGTACTGTCAATGCAAGATACTAAGATGCATACACAGGTAGGCGGGGGATTGTTCATGGTCAAACCTGGCAGCTACCTTGTCGTTGTGGTAATCCTTTCCCATCCCCTGGCACTTACTTACCTGTCCAAGCAACAAAGGAACGAAGGGTGGCCTCTCTCGCTCGTTCTCCTTCGCCATCCTCTCTCTAGCTTTTCTGCTTTTCTCTCTCTCCATCTGTCTGTCTTTCTCCACTCCCTCTCTCTCTATCTGTCTCTCTGTCTCTGTCTTTCTCTGCGTCTCTCTGTGAGTGTGTCTCTTTTTCACTGTCCGCCTGTTTGTCTGTCCATGTCTGTCTCTACTCAGAGTGGTCTTTCTGTCCTCCCTCTCTCTGTGTTGTTACTATTGTTTTATTGTAGCCTACTGGCATGTAGGTTAGCAGGGACAGATTTCAAGTATGCGTAATGAGTTCTGAACTCTCTCTCTCTCAAGCGTAGAGAAACTACGTGAAACTGCTGTGACACAAAGAGCGATGGATGAGATAATGCGGGTGCGGAAGAGCGTCTCCAATGGCAAAAAACGAGGAACTATCGAATAATTATTGCTTCTAGTGTAGTTTAGAATTTAATTGTATCTTTGCGTACTTCTTTTTCTTCTTTCTGCTTTCTGCTTCTGCCTTCCTGGTTGGCGGGACGTTAAAATCCAAGAATTCTGCCTTCCTGGTTCATTCTATTTAAAAAAAAAAAAATCTTCTTCAAAGCATGAAAAAGAACACTTCACTTGACCATTAACCTGGATTCTTTCAGTTTCACACCGAAAGTCATCACCATAAAAGTTATGTGTAAACACCCACTTTAAAACCGAAGGAAATCTGCACCCTATGCACACTATTGCACTTCGTGGAATATTTTAACAAATATGTGTCTGATTCTTGTTTGGGTAACGAAAAGCAAAACAAAACAAGCATGCCCCCTTCCTCCCAAGAGAGAGAGAGAGAGAGAGAGAGAGAGAGAGAGAGAGAGAGAGAGAGAGAGAGAGAGAGAGAGAGAGAGAGAGAGAGAGAGAGAGAACGCGCAGCGACAAATGAGATTCAAGACTATATGTTTTTAGAACATAAGAGAGAAAAACAACAACTTTTGTTTCCAAACTAAAAACTAGCAGCACGAGAGAGAGAGAGAGAGAGAGAGAGAGAGAGAGAGAGAGAGAGAGAGAGAGAGAGAGAGAGAGAGAGAGAGAGAGAGAGAGAGAGAGACATTTCACCAGTCGCAAAAGTAACAGGAAAATTGGATATTGTTTCGTAAAACTTCCCGTTGAGTTTTCTGCATTGACCAGTAAAAAAAAAGCAGAAAAAAAAGAGCGTTAATCTGCTCGTTTTCTTTCCCTGGGACAGCTCAGAACTGCACTGTCAAACCATCATCAATGGGCGACGGACACGCAGCTCTGCTAAAAGTTTTCCTCCCTTCCTTCTTTCTTTCTTTCTTCCTTTGCTTTAGAAACTCTGCAATAAAACAAACGCCCGCATTGGTCGCACTGCTAGCGGACGGACGCGTCGTCCGCGGTAGCTCATCTGGAAGAGCTTACCGTGCGCTGGAAATGTCTGACACAACCTTTTCCCCGCTCCCAGCAAAGAGCAGAGGGCTGTGTGGAGGGCTGCGGCCCAGTCGCTGGCGAGGAAAGGGTGGGGATGGGAGTGAGCGTTGCCGTACAGTGCGCTGAAAACTGGCTGTCAGCAGTCATTTCTCGGCTTGATAATGATTTGGGCGTACGGTCCTCGGTACGTGTGTGTGTGTGTGTGTGTGTGTGTGTGTGTGTGTGTGTGTGTGTGTGTGTGTGTGTGTGTGTGTGTGTGTGTGCCTATTTGTGTGTACACGCACACACACACACACACATGTACACATACACACACACACACACACACATGTACACACACACACACACACACACACACACATACACACATGTTCACACACACACACACACACACACACACACACACACACACACACACACACACACACACACACACACACACACACGTGCGTGTGCGCACACGCGCACGCCATGAACACTTACATATATACACATTCCGACACTCCGACGAATTGACCCCCCTCCCCAACCTTCACCCCACCCCCCAAATCCACATCGCACCCCCCCCCCCAGCACCCCCCACCACCACACACCACCACACACACGACAAGCAGCACTGACGATAGGGGCAGGTTGTGGCGATCAGGGCGGTTTGTACAGGTAGCCAGCAGACTCAATTACCAGCCTCTAATCTCTCCTGCAAACAGTGGCACCAGCCGTCAGCGTCTACCCCTCGTCCACCTCCAACCCCCCTCTCCCTGCCCCCCGGCCCCCCTTCTCTCGCCCAATCGCCGAGAGTCTCCGCCGGAGAGAAAAAAGACCCTCCACATTCCCAACAACTCGACTCACTCTCGGGTCCTCAGGGAAAGGAAGCACAAAGTGTCTCAGGATCACGCGGTCCTTCTTTCTTTTTTTGTTGTTGTTGTTGTCTTTCGGAGGAGTGAGAAAGACAGAGACAGAGAGAGCGAGGCGAGGCAGGCGTTGGAATCTTCCGATAATTGTCTGAAATCAGGCTCTTTTTTTTCTTTCTTTTTTGTGGTTTTGGCTTTTCAACGTGTGCCAAAGCCTGAAAAATCCTACTTTCGTGCTGGAAAGTTTCGTGTTTCTTTCCTTTTGTATTGTTTCTTTCTCGCAAGGGGATTTTCGACACTGTTTTTTTGTTTTGTTTTTGGTCGTCATAATATTGTCGGTTCTAGAGAGGCTAGTTGGAGATTGGATTCTGAAAGCGTCTGCAAGGGAGGAACGAGTGCAGAACGGACAGATGTGTGCAGGCAAACTGTGTGGCATCAACGCTGACCATAGCGCCCAGCCCAGTCTTTCCGACATCCGATACTGAAAGGAAAAAGACATGTACATGCATGGACATTAAAAAAAAAAAAAAAGGGAAAAAAAGGTTTGAGCGTTGAAATTTCGAGTACTTTTCTGGTGTTATAGACAGGATTTCTGCATTTGCTTGACATGAAAAATGCATTTGCTTGACATGAAAAATGCAGTTGCTTGACATGAAAAATGCAGTTGAAACAGTTGGGAATTTCGAGATGACGTGCTGAAACAGAAGAAGCAGAAGAAAAAGTGACAGAAAAAAAAAGGTGGAAATCGGTAAAAAAAATTGAACTGATTTCAAGTATCACCGCAGAAAACAACAACAAAAACAAAAACAAAAAACACACACACTAAGAACCTACCACCCCGTCAGTCGTGTGACCAGCGAAAGTGAAAAGAAAGCGGGAGTTAGTTGACTGGAATCTCCTTTAACCTCATACCGAAGTGTAGCGGAATTTCGCCGAGGGATTAAACGACATCGAAGTGGTCAGAATCCCGAACTGACGACACAGAGCGTTCAAAGGGAACAACGACGACGAGAAGAAGAGGGGACGGGACAGTGGGTGTTGCGGAAAGCAAACATCATTTCGAGACCTGACCCGGGCGAGGAGTTGGGAGGACCAGGCACCGAGTCGACACTGGGAATAAATAATACCCCGAGGGCGACTGCAGCGTCCCCTTCTTCACACAAGGACCGCCACTGATGCAGCCGCCCGCCGCCCGGTCGCCCGCGCCGACCAGCAGCGGAGGAAAGGTAAGCTCGCACCCGCATCGGCGGACAATCTCATCAAACTCATTAGTATTGGTGCAAACAGAGCGGTCCGGGCAAGCCCTCGGGCGAGGGATGAATGGACAAGCGAAGGTCCGGAGCCTGCTGCAGAATAGATACAGAAATAATTGGCACAAACGTACGTGGGCAACTCGGGCAAGCTGAGGAGCTCCTCCCGCCCCACGCCCCCCTCCCCCCCCCCCCCCCGGTTTTCCGGAAGCCGGCGGTGTCTCCACGACCTAAAGAGTGCCATTGTTGTCGCGAATTGTCTGCTCCCCGGCCCTTCATCCCCACCCCCACCCCCTCCCCGACACACACCCCACACTCTCCCACCCCGTCCTCCACACACCGTGATCGACCTGCGTCTTTTTTTCTTTTCCTTCTTCTTTTTCTTTCTTCCCTCCCCCCTTCCCCTCTCTCTCTCTCTCTTTTGTCCATGAGGCTGCTGGCTTCGTAATGAAAGAATAGCAAGTGAAAATGGGGATAGTGCAACCACGGGCTTTGAAGGTGATAGAGCATTGCGTTTGCTCTTTGACTAGCGCTCGATCGTCGCGAGCGCGCGCGCGCGTATTTGGAAAGAGTTGAAAAAGAAAAAGAAAAGGAAGAAAAAGAGAAAAAGAAAAGAAAAAAATCCCTGCTCGTTTCGACCTGTTCTTATTTTTGTTTGAAACGAGAATTGATGACTTTGTTTTAACCCGCCAGACCGTGGTCTGAGAGAGAGAGAGAGAGAGAGAGAGAGAGAGAGAGAGAGAGAGAGAGAGAGAGAGACAGAGACAGAGACAGAGACAGAGACAGAGACAGAGAAGATCAGATAAGATCAGATAATGCTTAGCTTATTACGCAAGGATAAAGATTTAAGCAGACGTCGGCTTTTTTACAAACACGGCAACATTCAGTGCAGCAAACCAGGATACAAATAATTTGTGTGTGTGTCCGTGTGTGTGTGTACGTGCGTGCGGTCGTGCGTGCGTGAGTGTGTGTGTGTGTGTGTGTGTGTGTGTGTGTGTGAGAGAGAGAGAGAGAGAGAGAGAGAGAGAGAGAGAGAGAGAGAGAGAGAGAGAGAGAGAGAGAGAGAGAGAGAGGAGTTTCTCAGCTTTTAATCATTTGCTGATCTTTGTCACCGTCAACATTGTCTGGGTGAAATGAGTAATGAAGCGCTTTGTTTATTACAAACGCTTTCAGCCTATTTTCAATCAAAGCGACGAGATGGGTGGACGGGTGATGGTTGATGGGAAAAGAAGATGGATCGGGAGAAGGAAGGCGGGTCGCGTGGTGGTGGGGGGGTGGGGGAGGGGGAAGGGGGCATCGAGAGGATCTTGCAAACATTCATCCGGGACGATCAACAGCACCCTGATTAAGGCACTGGGAGGACGTGGGTAGTCTGCATGCCTTACCGAAGACCGGGGATGGGGACACGGTTGTTGTGTCCGTTCGCTACCAGATATCTACAGCTGCCCTTCCTCCATCGCCGTCATTATCTGACGGACCGCCCAGCCTTACAGGTATATATATACATATAATTATGGACCCACTGTCGCGGCATCGCGGACCGTTTGACAAACTCACAGGACAGTTTGATCTGCTGGAAATCTTGACAAGGTTTGACCATTTGACCAGCTTGTCGGAAATTTTGGCCATGTCGGACCATTTGACCAGCTTGCCGGGCAGTTTGATCAAGTCAGACCATTTGACCAGCTTTACGGACAGCTTGAACAGGTTGGGCCATTTGACCGGCTCGCCGGGCAGTTTTGACCAGATCGGACCATTAATTTTTTGACCAGCTTTACGGACAGCTTGAACAGGCTTGACAGTGTGGCTAGGTTGGACCATTTGACCAGCTGGCTTGACAGTTCGACCAGCTTGGCTGAATAGTTTGACCATGCAGGTTGGACCGTTTTTACCAGGCTGGCAGCTAGATTAGGCGTGACCATTTGACCAGCTGATTGTTCAGTTGCACGATGCTCGAGTGTTTGAGCAGCAGACTTGGCCGTCTGCCCAGGATTGTTTGACGGGTTGGACCGTTAACTTTGACCTGCTGTCCGAAATTAAATTGACCAGGCTAGACAGCTTGACCCACAACGGCCTCTGTCTGTCTGGTGCCAGAACTATTATCATTATTGATTGCCTGTATACAGCGATATTCTCCGCTTTCGTGCAGACTCACTGTGCTTCACGAGTTTTTTGTGCGTCTTTGGTTACTTTAGTGTTTGCATAATCCACACCGACCTCTGCACTGGTC
>OY757546.1:4158347-4215847 GCA_963584105.1 Alviniconcha strummeri
TGTTATGTGTTTGGGTCTTACCAGACACGTTCCGATGGCTGCCTGCATCTTCTTGAGTTGTCTCCACTGAGGCACAGTCCTGGTGGTGACACACCCTGCCACCAGGTCGCTATGACCTCCCATGTACTTGGTACTGAAACCGGGCAAACACTGGATTGCATTGTGGCACTGCAAAACGTAACGTCACGTCCTACGCCACACTGATGACGGGTGGTCGGGGGGTGGGGTGGGGGGGGGGGCACTTTGAACAAGGGGGGGGGGGGCACTTTGAACACCGAGGTTACTTTGAACAGGGGTCACTCTGAACTTTTTGTTTGTTCGTTTGTTTGTTTCAGATGGGCGTAAAACACAAACTTACTTTATTTACTTTGTTGTTTTAGAGCGCGTTAATGACTTCATGCATCATTTCTTAACTACCCAAACCAAACTCACCAGCTATGCATGGAGAAGTCGATGCCATACTTGATGACCTGCTGAAGATAGGGACTGGCGAAAGTGCTGTCCACAAGAGTGAGGACGTTCTCCAGGGAACTGCCAAGCTCAGCGAAAGCCTTCAGGTCCAGAATGGACATCTCGGGTTGCACGGCGTTTCTCCGATCAGCATCTGAAAACGGCCATGACTCCGTGTCAGTGGAGACAAGGAAACGTCCGAGAGACATATGTGTTGTTGCCGTTGTTGTTGTTGCTGTTGTTGTTGTTGTTGTTGTTGTTGTTGTTGTTGTTGTTGTTGGGCGGGGGTTATTATCAAAATATTTGGGGGGGGGGTTGTTGTTGTTTTCTTGGGGCTTTGTTTGCTTGTTTTGTTGTGTTGTGGGTTTGTTTTGTTTCGTTTTTGTTTGTTTGGTAGGTTGGTTGGTTGGTTGGGTTTTTTTTCCAGTGTTTTATTGTATGGTCTGTTCATAGCAAGCTGACATTATTTCCGAGAGACGGGGTGGAGCGCATATGGGCTTTTCCGAGCGTATAAATACCATTATGAACTTAAACTAAACTGAATGGACATGAAAGTGACAGCAGCGTCTTCACTCAGTAATTTCACGACACAAACATTCTCTCTCTCTCTCTCTCTCTCTCTCTCTCTCTCTCTCCTCTCTCTCTCTCTCTCTCTCTCTCTCTCTCTCTCTCTCTCTCTCTCTCTCTCTCTCTTTTAAATATTGACTGTCGTCATCGCTTCAAATGTTTGCTGTTTACCACAAAATGGGGTACGATTGTAACACAACATCAACGACACAGACGCGAAGCAAACAAGAACAAAGCAGCAGCATTTGTGTATTATTCAATGGATTCTACGAGCACTTGAAAGTATAAGGTTGTCTGAGGAGCGGCATTTCTCTGTAATTATTCACCCTGGTGTTTGGCTTCAGGTTTTTCTTGTAATCGTCCACGGGGCATCCGGATTTGACCCAGGTGATCTCGATGTTGAAGCTTTCCGACATCTTCTTCAGCAGGTCGATGGTGCCGGAATAGGCCGGGTTCTGACAAATCTGTGGACATGGACGGATGGTGCACATTAGCTGATCGATTGGTTTGTTGGGTAGATGGGTATAGGCAGAGAGCAAAGCGAGGGAAAAAGTGGATTTCAATGCCTGTAAGTCGCTTAGGATCACCTCAGGACGAGAGAGAGAGAGAGAATGAGACATAGAGAAAGAGGCACAGAAGAGAGATATACAGAGACAGACAGGCAGGTAGACAGAGACAGACAGGCAGAGATAGACTAGACACAGCACAGTAGACAGACAGACAGACAGACAGACAGACAGACAGACAGACCCGCAGCGCTTATGCCAGCACAGATACATGTAAAACCAAAATCGTTCTAATCGAAACGGAACTCTTTTTTTCTTCACACACCCCCCCCCCCCCACCCCCCCAGCCCCCCACCCCCCACCCCCGGGGCCGGATGCGCTTCATCTTTACGTGCGTGCTTGGACGCTATGTTGCTAACGCTCTGTGGTGCCAGGAAAGCGATGCTCGGAGTGTGAGAGGGAGGCACGCAACCTGTGACACACACTCCGAGCATCGCTTTCAGGCACCTTCATCCAGACTCTGCCAGAACTGGTTACGCCACTAAAGGGGTACTCTTTATCTCCGCGCAGCTGTCCACCAGCGCTGTCAGCGCCCTCCGAAATGTTTCAGTATTTATAAGACTGTGGAAGCAACACGTACGTAAACATGCGGCGCATTCGCCCCGGATAATTAAAGAAAAAAAGAGTTCCGTCTCGATCCCAGCTATTTTGATTTCATTTGTGCATGGACGGTTATAAAAGAAACGTCTGCTATAATTTGAGCGCTAGGAGTTCGCCAGTAATAGTCACGCTGTTGATTGGCTGAGACGTACCACGTGATCTCCAGTCTTGAGGAAGCAGAGCAAGATGGAGGAGATGGCGCCCATACCGCTGCTGAACACCAGACTTCCGGCGCCACGCTCCAAGGCGTTGATTGCGCATTCCACAGACTCCTCCGTCTGGTTCGACAACCGGGAGTACACCGACCCGCCCTGAAACCCACCAGTCAGTTCAGTTCAGTTCAGTTCAGTTCAGTTCAATGCTGCTTTACGTCAACAGAGACCATAAGAACTAATCTACCATTAACGACTGCGAGTCCAGGACGGCCACCTCAGTCGACTTTCACACAGCTCCTGAGCTCTGAAACCTGCCCAACACTTGTTTGTATGAGTGTGACTTGTTTGTATGTCGTATGTATGTATGTATGTATGTATGTATGTATGTATGTATGTATGTATATTTGTGTGTGCGTGCGTGCGTGAGTGCGTGCGTGCGTGCGTGCGTGTGTGTGTGTGCAACAAAAATCCTCTTCTAGAAACCAAAGGCTCGTCGTTGTCAACTGACATCTTTCACAGTTCCAAGAAAGTTCCCCACTATGTTCAGGACGAAGGTGGAGCATGGCGGCGGACGATGGAGGAGGGGGGGGGGGGTCAAGGTGAGTGACAGATGGGGCCGGGGTGGTGGGGGGGGGTCAAAGGTTGGGAACTACATTACCATCATTGCCATTATCGTCAATGTCAAGTGACATCTTTCTTAGCTCCCAGAAAGTCCTCCACTTTGTCCAGGATGAAGATGGAGCTATGGCAGACTGGGGGGTGGGGGGGGGGGGGGCACCGTGAGTGGTAGAGATGAGGTTGGGGGGGAGGGGGATGGGGAACAGGTGCAAAGGTTGTGCGTTACATCACCATCATCGTCATTCATCGTTGTCAAACTCACGTCCTTGATGGTCCCCAGAAAGTTCTCGACCGTGTCCAGGATGAAGATAGAATTATGGCAGACAGGGGAGGCGGGGGTGGGGGGGGGGAGTTGGGTGTGTGTGTGGCGGGGGAGTTGGGGGGGGGGGGCAACGAGAGTGGTATATAGGAGGAGAGCAGGGGCAAAGGCTGTGCATTACATTACCATCATCGTCATTTGTCGTTGTCAAACTCACGTCATTGAAGGCCCCCAGGAAGTCTTCCACCGTGTCCAGGATGAGGATGGAGCTATGGTGCACTGGAGGTGGAAGGTTGGGGGCACCGTGAGTGGCAGATATGAGGCTGGGGGAAATGGGGGGGGGGGGAACATGGGCAAAGGTTATGCGTTACATTACTATCATCGTCATTCGTCGTTGTCAAACTCACGTCCTTGATGGCCCCGAGGAAGTCCTCCACCGTGTCCAGGATGAAGGTGGAGGAGTGGCAGATGGGGGGCACCAGAGGCTCCGTGCGGGTGCCCGTGAAGTGCAGCCTGGCGCTAACGGCCGCCGTGTCCAAGGAGACGTCCTGCAGACTCAGCCCCGACACCCCAGCCTCCAAGGTGCTGCGGGCCGGCTGCTCTCGGCGGCTCTGTCCTGGGGGGTTACTGCGTGGGGTGACGTTGTTATTATTATTATTGTGATGATGATGGTGGTGGCGCTGATGATGATGATGATGATGATTACTTTGTTCCTTCTTCTTTCCTGGTGCTTTACGTCCACATAAACCATCAGCCTTATTAAGGACGGGGATTTGTGGGGGGGGGGGGGGGGGGTCTGGTAGAGATGAATAGCTCGTCCAAGCGCTCCTATCCGTAAAGACCGAAGAGACCGCCAGCCACCGTCAGAACAACAATGTTAAGGAGGTGGGGACCAGCCAGTGCCAAGCAACTTGTGTACTCTGCCAATTGCTGCTTCAACAGCTGTACGGAGCAAAGTCGCACTGACACTGTCCGAAAAGCAGCTGCTGAGGAATAATTTTGCAGCCAGACATTCCATCCAGCGATGAGAGCCTAGTCAGTAAGTGAACATGGTGCTTAACGTCCACAGAAATCGCAAGGCTTTTCATGGACGGGGGAAAAGGGAGATTGAATACCTATCGCTACACTGTCACCGCCAAAATGACTAGCGCATTAAGATTGACAGCGATGAGAGCCATTTTAATGTTTTTCTTAATTGTGAGGGACAAAGTCACAAGGTATAGTGTCCAAAGACTACTACTTTTGAAGAGAAAGGAGGACCGAAGCGCATTCGAACCGAGGTCCCTCTGCTCACCTGCCTAACGCCTTACCGCTAGGCCAAACCGGCTCACCAACGCGTGTAAACATGGTGCTTAACGTCCACAGAAACCATAGGGCTTATTGGGGACGGGGAGAAGTGGGGAAAGGGGGTATGGAGGTGAAGAAGCATGGACCAATATATATGGCTCCCAGGTAGTCCTCCACCGTGTCCAGGATGAAGGTGGAGCTATAGCAGACTAGGGGACGCAGTGTGAGTGGCAGATAGGAGGAAGGGGCAGGCGCAAAGGTTGTGCATTACATTACCATCATTGTCATTCGTCGTCAAACTCACGTCCATATGTATATGTATATATACTGGTCCATGCGTGGAAAGAATATTGTCCCCAATATGCTGTTTAGCATCTGAGGGTATTAAGCAAAAAGATAGAACAGGAAAGAATGGGACATGTTCCAAATCGTGCTTATCACAAGGACCTTTGCAGGGTCTGCACAGGATCTGGCTCCGGATAATTTAAATCCCAGAGTGGGCGCAAAGCCTGTCTAACACGTGACAGTTACCCAGCCATGTAGTGACCACGCTCGGCTTTTGAGAGCGAGTGTTTTACCGTCTCTCCTCCCCCCCCCCCCTCCCCCCACTTCTCCCGCCCCCCACTACACACACACACACACAACGCCAGTCAGTCGCAAAGGCCGTATCAAGGTAAAAAAGAAAAGTCAGTGACCAAGGTCATTTTGGGGTGAAGTGCTTGTTATACCACACGTGAAATTAATGGCCCAGTCAACCGCGCACACGGTCATGCAGATCTGGATGAATCACTTCACAAAGGTCATCTGAATGGTCCCAGATGGCAGGGCGGGAGGGAAGGAGACAGACAGACAGACAGGCAGGCAGAGAGAGACAGAGAGGGAGAGAGATTTTAGGCAGTTGCCTGTTCTTACAATCTGTCCCTGCTAATCTACAGAGAGAGACAGAGAGACAGACAGAGAGAGACAGAGAGAGAGAAGAGGCATTAAGATTTTAGGCAGTTGCCTATTCCTATTGCCCCTGTTAATCGAGAGAGGCAGACAGACAGACAGACAGACAGACAGACACAGAGACAGAGACGGAGAGAGAGAGAGAGAGCAGTATATCCCTCCATTAATTCGGGCAGACACGGTGATATAGGTGTGTAGCATACGACAGAGCTAGTTTGCAGTCAAGGTCAAACACTGTACTTGTGTGAACAAGCACATGGCCGCCAAAATGAGGCTGTTGTACAGTCCCTTCATCCTGCGGCCTGGAAAACCAGCCATGGACGATATATATATATAGTGGCGGGGGAGTTGGCTGTATATAGAGAGAGACAGACAGACGGACAGAGACGGAGATCTATTTATAGCTCCATTCAAACAGCGGAGTACATCCTACAGACATGTTTCTTCTTTCGACTACTGTCCCTGTGGTCAGCGAACGACTACAAGAAGATGAAGACAGTAGCCTATATATAGCTACTGTGTTCATGAAACGGGATCGTGAGCCGGTTTGGCCTAGCGGTAAGGCGTTAGGCTGGTAAGCGGAAGGACCTCAGTTCAATACCACTTCGGCTCTCCTTTCTCTTCAAAAAGGTTGCGGTTTGTGGACACTGTCTTGTGACTTTGTCCATCACTTCCTACTGAAACATTAAAATAACTCTCATCGCTGCCCATCTTAATGCAGAAGTCATGCTGGTGGTGACAGCGCAGCGATAGGTATATAATATCCATCTCCCCCCACCTCCGTACCACCTCCCCCCCTTCTCCCCGTCCCTAATAAGCCTTATGGTTTCTGTGGACGTTAAGCACCATGTCAGTTCAGAAACGGGATTAACATATAATTATCATGTCATCCTCAGAGATAATTATGTGTTTACTGAAAACACCATGGACTTATATTTTGTAAATCTTTGGGAAAAGCTAAATGAGGCCTATATTCCGTGCTTGTGTAGAAACAAAAAACACGTGTGTGGGGGTGGGTTTTTTGTTGTTGTTGTGTGTTTTTTGTGTGTGGGGTTGTTTTTTTTAATCGGGCGTAATGTCCTCAGATATCGGGCTGACATATGCTTTAAACGCCTTTTTTTCCCTAATATCTGGACAAAAGGCCCCTAATATTAGGGACAAAAGGGGTTTAAAGCATTCGATTAGGGTTATACGTGCTGCAGTTCAGTGAACGCAACAGCAGAGGCCAGACTCGCCAGCAATCAGGTGACACAAAAAAAGAATCGAAGGAGAGAGAGATTAGATAAACCCCACCAAAGCTGCAAGAAAAGAAAGGGAGTTTCGGTGCAAAAAAATCGGTTGCTGTAAATTTTTCTTGTTGTTGTTTTTCGTATCTCATCTACAGCAATTTCCGACAAAATTACAAAATATATAAACAGACGCATTATCAATTTAAGAGCGAGCAATGGCGTCGAACTCCTACGGTTAAAAACGAACTGCAACAGGACACCCCAACTAAATATCCGCAACTACGCCCATGCCTGATCCAATTTAATATCGTCTTCTTCCTTCATGGTGCTTTAAGTCAAACAGAAACCATAAATGAAGGCATATTAGGGACGGGAGAAAAATGGGTTATGGAATGAGAGCCATGGCCTACCTCCCTGTTCACGCAGCTCCTGAACTCTGATGATAATTATAGTCTTACTTCAAACTGAGGATTAAAACCAAGTTCCTTCACGGTGCTTTACGTCCACAGAAACCGTATGACTTATTAGGGACGGGGGAAGAGTGGGATAGGGAATTCCAGCCCAGGCCCACCTCCCTGTTCACACAGTAAAGTAAGTAAAAGTAAACATGGTGCTTAACGTTTACAGAAACCATAATGCTTATTATGAGGAGAATGGGGGTAAGGGGGTATGGAGGTGGGGGAAGAGGGAGATAATATACATAGCGCTACACTTTCACCTCGAGAATGACTCCTGCATTAAGATCAGCAGCGATGGGAGCCATTTTAATGTTTCATTAATTGTGACGGACATAGTCACAAGACAGTGTCCACAAACCACAACCTTTTTCTACAGAAAGCCAAATCGAGCGGAGGCCCTTCTGCTTACCAGCCTAATGCCTTACCGCCAGGCCAAGCCGGCTTACAATTAAAACCAACAAGTAAAATCATGATTACAGACCGCCGGTGTTATTTCCCCCCTGTTTTTTTTTTTTTTTTTACGAAGAATAGTCAGCAATCAAGCCGAAACGTGTGTACAGTTACCTCATGGTGTAAGCGGGCGACAGAACGGAGCAGCTACAGAGCACGGTATTGTTGCAGGTTTAGGAGCACAGTGACGACAGGAGGTTAGCAGATAGGTTAGTGTGTACCGACAGAGTGTCGAGACACTGTGGACCCCACTGGTTGCACTTTCTACAGCCGAGCTGAGCAAGGTCATTTGTGCTTAATATAGACAATGCGATACGCTGAGTTCGCAGTGTCAGTGGTGGCTGCGATACACAATGTCACAGGCTAGTTATGTAGGCCGAGTGAGATTATTTACAGCCTGCGTGTGTGTGTGTGGGTGTGTATGTGGGTGTTCGTGTGTGTGTGTGGGAGGGTGGGGTCCCAGCCAGTGCGGGGGGGGAGGGGGGGGTCCCAGCCAGTGCTTCGCCGGAGACAATTCGACGTGAAAGGAAATAGCCTTTGTCAGTTCTAGAGAAAAGAAAATGCTTTTGTTGTAGTTTTCTTGTGGGTGGGGGTGGGGTGGGGGGTCCA
Source organism: Alviniconcha strummeri (assembly GCA_963584105.1). Classification (NCBI taxonomy): domain Eukaryota; kingdom Metazoa; phylum Mollusca; class Gastropoda; family Provannidae; genus Alviniconcha; species Alviniconcha strummeri. Next base: position 4,166,544 of record OY757546.1, read on the forward strand.
GAATGATTTATTTTTAAATAGTAATTATGAGATAAGATAATACTTTATTGTCCTTGAAAGGAAATTTGCTTTGAAACATACCATCAATATAGCACGTAATTGAATAAAATTCAAATTAAACGTAAGACATACACATAAACAAACAAAAAAGTGTTTAAACAAATTGGCGTAAGTTGCAAAGTAGACAAGTTGCTTTGCACTGGCTGGTTCCACACCACCTTTATATCTGTTGTTCTGGTTGTGTTGGTCTTGCTTGCATTTGCGGGTCGAAGCGTTCGACTTTACAGTTGTTTTACGGCCACATGGAGATAAGTAGGTAGTGTTGCTTAGTGTCCTCAGATGTCGGCTGACATATTAGGGACAAGCTGAGACCAATGCCAAAGCATGGTTCAATATAGCTTTACGTCCACGGAAACCAGAAGGCTCGTTAGGACGGACAGCCCAGGACGGCCACCTCGACTCTCACACAGCTCCTGAACCACAAATTTACGTCCACAGAGACCGTACGGACTATTAACGACGGACAGCCCAGGACGGCCACCTCGACTTTCACACACCTTTTGAGCTCTGCACGCGTGTTGTTCAAGTTCATTGTTGCTTTACGTCCACAGAGGCTGTAGGGATTATTAGGGACGGGGAGCTCAGGACGTCCACCTCGGTTTTGACATAGTCCTAGAGCTCTGGGGGTCGGAGCTTTCTTCTTCTTCTTCTTATCTTTTTTTTTCTTCCAAGTTCGATGTTGCTTTACATCCATAGTGACAATACGGACTATTAGCCCAGAATGTTCATCTCGACCTTCACACAGCTCCTGACCTCTAGGGGTCGGAACTTGTTGCTTTCATTTTACAAAGTTCAGTGTTGCGTTACGTCCACAGAGACCATAATGACTATTAGGGACGGGGATCCCAGGACGGCCACATCGACTCTCACACAGCTCCTGAGCTCTGAAAAGAGGCCGGAGCGCTTGGAACGAGCATTAGAACAATGTCCCTGATAAACCGTATGAGGTTTATGTCGACGTTACGACAGTCCAGCTCCGCTTCCCTGTTCACACAGCTCCGACAACGTACCCTGACATAGTAAGTAAGTAAACATGTTGCTTAACGTCCACAGAAAACATGAGGCTTCAAAGGAACGGGGTAAGGGGCGGGGGCGGGGGAAGGGGGCGGAAGACGCGAATAGCTCGTCAGGGCCCTCTAACCCGTAAATACCGAATAGACTGTCAGCCACCGCCGTTCTGGTGCTAAGGAGGTGGGGACCCCGCCAGTGCGAATTAAGCAACATGTGTGTACTTCGCTAACTGCTGTTTCAACAGCTGTGCTGAGCAAAATCACAAAGACGCCGTCCGGAATACAACTATGACGAACAACTGACTGAAGCAAAGGGTTCTCCAACTTCCTGTGAGGGCCCAGCTCTACCTCCCTGCTCTTGATCTCGACTGGAGCCGCAAATGATTGTCCAAATCTCTGAAAGCCCAGCTCCACCTCGCTGCTCTTGATCTCGCCTGGACTCTGACCCGATCATTATGTCGGACTTAATGTCCTCGGATGTCGGACTGACAATTATTAGGGACAAACTGTAACAAACTCTTAAAATTAACGATTAATGAGGGAGGGTGGGGTGCCAGGGACTCTGACCTTGACATGACAAGAGATACAACGTAGCATAGTAGCATCTGGTCCACTCTATCAGTCCTTCCACCTCCCCCTCCCCCCCCCCCCCCACTCCACTTTTCCACTCTGATGAACCGAGACAAAGAGTACTCCGGACCATAGTTCACCACGGTATACAAAGCTTATCTCTTCGCGGGTGACTGACGCAACATCAGAGAGTCTTCGGTCGACACCTCGTAAGCGTTGCAACAAACACTAGGCCCTAAACCTTTGTCCCTTGTTGCGCACACTCGTAACAGTTTCCGGGGGGCTTTGTCCCATCCCAAAGGTCTTCACTGACTTCAACAGCAAAGTACAGGAAATGACGTCTTAGTTATTCACTCTACTCCTTGTCCATCGACAACTTACAGAAGAGAATTAAGACCAGGTTTCTCTGGACGTAAAGCAACACTTCAACCAATCAAAAATTAAGACCGAGCGCTGGTGGTTGTTGGACGTCTTTCAGCTGCTCCGGATGTATTTTACTGGGGCAAATCTACGTCTTCACGAAACGAAGTTGAAGGAAAGTGTCACGTGTTGATCGAAAGCTCCAGGTTATCCCAGGTGGTTTCATTGTGCATCGGGACTCCAAGGCGTATGCAGCACCCTCTATCCGTCCAGTCTTCCTTCGTCGTCTTTCACTGCATGCGTATATACACTACAGCCAGGTCACTGAACAGTGGACGTGGCTCTGGAAACACGTAAGTGCACTATCTTTTCTGATCATTATAGTGTTGTTGCTTATTAGATGCCGCTGATCGACTGTTCAGGTGCAAAAAGTTGTTATCTTCGCGGGTGACTGACTTTCATAAAACTGAATTGAATTGGTCGAATTTAACGAATGCTTTTCTGCATGCACGTTCGAGTTCTACGTTAGCTGCAAAAATGTAACGGCAATAAAGTCAGTTTCTCTTGCCCTTAAGTTATCCAAAGTTGTTAGCAAAATGGTGGTTTAAAGTCTGCTTTTTCTCCTTTAAACAATTTTTATGAACCATGTTTATTATGTGAGATAAAAGTTCATGTTTATGCCTCTTTTGCCCTACCGTATGTCTGGAATGTTAGGATATGAAAACATCCCTTTCACTGCCACTAAACTGAAGATGCCGTCTTTCAGTAAATCTTGTTTTCCCCGTGTGGAGGGAACGGATTAAGTTTTTAATGCCGTCGCTCGCCAGATGTTGTGAGGAAACATCCCCTGCACCCTACGCACAAAAATATTTCACCACTATTTTAGGGCTGTCGGTACATTTATTAGCCTCCTAATTAACCTGTGAAACCTGCATTTTTCTTAGTATTACTATTCTATATCCCTCGTGTATTTTGTCTAATGACTTTACTGTTGTTTATAAATACAACAGAAAGAACAAAGAATCATTAAAATGGCTATCACAGTCCAGGAGTCAGTTTGGTGGTGACAGTGTAGCGTTAAGTATAGTCTCCCTTTTTCCCCACCTCTTGGGAGGTACCGCTTCGGAGACAACTCGGCAGTAAGTTTAACCAACCAACAAGTACATCACCCCCACCCTCCAAACAGCTTTCCCAAGTACCTGTGGTCCAGGGTAGCGCGCTCAGCTTGCAATTAAAAAAAAATCGTTATAAAGACTAACGCTTGTCATCTTAGGCCGTCGAGTTGTCTGAACGGTGGAGAACCGAAGAGAAAAAAACCTACAATAATAATAATACATAAATTTTCTGTAGCGCTATTCCCCGCTGAGCGAGCTCAACGCGCTTGTTCACATACATGTACATAAAATATTACATTTACATTTACTAACATATCTTATACAAACAATCTCATAATACATACTTAATAAAATACACTAATATAAAACAAATACTTGTAAAATGGCACATAAAAAAGAAGAAGAAAAAAAAAAGGATCGCACCTGAGGCTACATGACACTCAGCTAGTGCGTTCAGTGTTGCTTTACGTCCACAAAAACCATCAGACTTATTAGAGACGGGGAGCCCAGGACGGCCACATCGACTCTCACACGCTTCCTGAAACTCAGCTAGTATATGAGTCTAATCTAAATGAATGATGACGAGCCATTTCGGAGGAGTAGGAGGGGGTGTTGGGCCCGGGCAAGATCAAAGATCGCAAGAAGAGAAAGGTGAGCGGATTCGAACCTATACGTCAGTAACCGACGATAGAAGAAAGTTTTACAATGACTGTCTATTCATTTGTTGTTTGTTTGTTGTCTTTACCCCCAGGTCCTTCGCCCTGTTGTAACCATCACGGTTGACTGGGCGCTAAACCCCCCAATTACCTATCTGTCCCCAGGGCTTGATTGCAAGCGTTAGCAGCTGCACGGATTCTGCCCCACCCACCCAGCACACCGTACAGCACGGCTCCTCCACTGCTGCGGCCACCCGTCCCCCTCCCTGCTCCGCCCAACTCCCTCCCAGCTCTGCCTCTTGTGTTCCAGCGAAGAAGACCTCATCTCACACAACGGGCCGCGTCACCCGCTAGCTGTCACTAGGGAGAGCGTCAGCAGTAGCACTGGGCCAACGGACACGAGAGAACAACGATCCTGACGTTCCACTGTCACCACTTACCACTGGGTCAACTCCTCACGTTCCTTGGACAGCCGTGACGACGCCTCCGCCGCCGTGTGGAGTCGACAGTGACAGGGAGTCGATTTGAAAGCAAGACCTTCCCTTCTCACTTGTGTTCTTCGAGCTGTTACGTGTCTGGGAGTTACTTGTTTTAGGCCAGGGCCTGTAGACTTACTCCTGACAGTGACACTGACTAGCAAGTAGCATGGAGACTGCGTCTCACCACTCGTCCGCCTCACACCCGGACACGGACTACGCTCCATCTCCCGCAGACGGCTCCCACCCTGAAGTTTTCCACGATTCCAGACCGGGTGGAAGCGTGTCTGTGTTGGCTGGAGACCAGCGCCTGGTCTTGTCCGTCACGGGCCCACAATTGCACTGCGGGTCCCACCGCTGCTGTTCCCACCCCGACCACTACTCCCACCCCGACCCAGGCCACCCGCTGCGCTCTGGTCCCACCGGAGCTAGTCCGGGTCTTGGCCCTGAAATCACGGTTGACCTGTCCTTCGAGGGTCGTGCCCGCTGCAGCAGCAACATCCACACCGCCGCACGTTCCAACAGCATCGCCATCGACAGACTGGGAACCGCGGGAGGGTTCGAGTCCTTCCCTGACGTCGTTTCAAACTACACCCAGCCCCTACAGCAAGTCGCGCCGACGCTCCGGCTAACCCCTTCTCAGCAGTTCCACCACCCCGACCACAACTACGACTCCGCCGAAGAAGACCACCTCGCACGGGTCGCGTCAAGCGCTACCTGTCCCCAAAGAGAGCGTCACCACAACCAGCAGCAGCAGCAGCAGCATTGGGCCAGCGTCCAGCACGAGAGAACGACGATCCCGACGTGCGGCGTCACCATGGGGGCGGCGGGGCAACGCGTGAGCGACGAAGCGGCGCGTTGGGCGACCGAAGGCGGCGTGGAGCGAAATCGCACGCGGCAGTCCACTACCACCAGCTCCTCCTCCACCTCTTCCATTCGCTCGGTGCTGATTTTGCTCGCCCTGCTGGCCATCCTGTCTTCGCTGGTAGGTGTCGTCTTGATGTCTCGGGGGCACAGCTCTTTCGTCTACGCCGTGGCCTTCATGGGGCTCGGGCTGACGCTGAGTACGGGCGTGTGCGTGGCGAGGAAATGCGTGGCGTTGACGTCACAGCCGCCCGAGACCGCGCCCGCGCGGCGGATGATTCAGCGTTTCCCGTCAGGCACCAGACAGAGGCAGCGGCGTCCCAGGCGATGGTGGACGCACGGAGGAGAACGCGTGCACCGGAGTGGACGACGCAACGCCTACTCTTCAGCCTCACCCGGCCCCAGGCACGGAGGGGCAGGCCTCTTGGAGTTCCAGCACCTGGCCTCTTCACCTCCGCCATACGACGACGTTGAGGGCCTGCATGCCAGCCAGACTCGGTCGGCCGGTGACACAGCTCAGCCTTACACTAGTTACAGCGTCTGCACTGCCCTGGCCAACGGCAGCGGTGACTGGAGCTATCCAACGCGAGACCTGGCACCAGACTCCCCGCCTCCCTCCTACCGCTCCGTAGCCTCCAGTTCCCGCGCTGGACTGAGGGTTTTCTTCCCCGACCCTGTGGAGTCCGGCTCCGCTGCACCACCTCCTCCTCCTCCTCCTGCCTACTGGTCCCCATCAGCTTCCAGTGTTGGTTCAGAGCCTGGTGTGTTCAACGCCTTCCTCTCCCCAGGGTCTCAGTCGTCCGCTTCCAACTCTCCTCCTCCTTCTTATCGTTCCGGAGCTGGAAGTCAACGCCGGCGACCTCGCCTGTACGGCGTGGATGAATCTGAGGCTGACAGTCACCGGCCACCATCTCGCTTGTCTGTGGACGACGAGGCTGAGGATGACGATCAACCGTCTGCAGGGCCAGCTTCCGCCGTCAGCTCTCCGCTTCCTGATCCTCACCGTTCTGGAGCTGGACGTCGCCAGCGTCCTCGCCTGCACTTGTACGGCACTGAGACGTCTCCTGGAAGTCATCAGTGACCTCGTCTACTGTTGGACAGTTATCCTGAGGCGTCTTCTGCAGTCGAGTCACCAGCGACCTCGCCTGCTAGTGGACAATTATACTGAAGCATCTTCTGCAAGTCACCATGGCAGTGACCTCGCCTACTGTTGAACAGTTATACTGAGGCGTCTTCTGCAACTGTGTTAACAGCAATCTCGCATACATTTGGACAGTTATACTGAGGTGTCTTCGGCAAGTGACCATGGTAGAGACCTCGTCTTCTGGTGGACAATTATACCGAACCGTCTTTTGCAACTGAGTCACCACCAAGTGAGTCATCAGCGATCTCGCCTACTGGTGGACAGTTATGCTGAGGCGCTTTTTGCAGGTGACCAGCAACCTCGCCTACTGTTGGACAATTATACTGAGGTGTCGTCTGCAACTGTTAACAGCTACCTCGCCTACTGGTTGACAGTTATACTGAAGCGTCTTCTGCAAGTGACCAGCGACCTCGCCTACTGGTGAACAATTTATACTGAACCTTCTTCTGCAACTCAGTCACCAGCGACCTCGCCTACTGGTGAACAATTTATACTGAACCTTCTGCAACTCAGTCACCAGCGACCTCGCCTACTGGTGAACAATTTTACTACTGAGGCGTCTTTTGCAACTGAGTCACCAACGATCTCGCCTGTTGGTGGACGTTTATACTGAAGTGTCTTTTGCAAGTGACCAGCGACCTCGCCTGTCTATTGGACGGCACTGAAGCACCTTTTTCCCGCCCAGCAGCTCCAGCCTAGCTGTGTCGCCGCGATGAATTCCTGATGATGGCAACATGCGTACAACAGCAGACATACTCGTGGGCCGGTTTGACTCGTTTGCAGTGGACTGCCCTGTTTGACGAGCAAGTCACCCTGCGAGTGAGGTGATGGGAGACGACCTTAAGGCGTTAGGCTGGCTTGCAGCTACGTGATGTAGTGCGTAACACACCCAACTGCCGCCCCAGTCTTCAGCACTGCTTATACGTACAACATTTGTGAGCCGGATCCGCTCTCATCTCTGGCCAGAGTGATAGAGAGTGTGCCTAATTTTTCATGTAAAATGTATGAGTTGGGGGGGGGGGGGGGGGGGGGGAGATCCCAACAAAAATGAAGACGGTCTTTGGACAATTTTTAGATCACTTCTTTTCTTCTTTTTTTAAAGGAATGGTCGGTGTTGGGTATTAAAACTAGGCACCATGCCAGTGGTGCATGTCGCACTCCACTCCGCAATGGTTCGACAAAATGTCGGTCACTGCGACCTCAATAGGAGCGATGTTCAGCTTTCAAGCTTCTGGAGAAAACTAGACCTAACCTCTTCTGATTGTGTGTGTGTGACTGTGTTTATGTTTGATTTTTGTAAATGTACATTAACCAACTCCCCCGATTCCCATCATGTTCTTTGTAAATTTGCTCTTTAGAAATATTATTATAGTTTACAAGTGACTGTGGCGGCGTGTTGCGTCTTATACCGTCACATGCTGCTGCGTCAGTTGATCACCATGTTAGTTATTACTTACACTAGTAACACATAGGAAACTGGCCAGCTTTTGACTTCATCACCTTGTAGATGAACAACTTTTTCACAGTGCCTAGACTTTTTAGATTTTGACTGTGTGTGAGACAGATGAACAAGGAAAAAGCATCGAAAGAAGTCACAATTGTGGCGATGATGATGATGGGTGGATTGGTGGTGGTTGTGCGAGATGCTTACTGAAACACTCTTTGTGTACTTGGTTTATTTTTGTTCTGTATCATGTCACAGTGATTTTGTATGCCAAATGACTCATGTTATAGTGATTTTGTATGTCAAATGACTTGTGCGGGGCTACCCAAAACAAAGAAGGAATGGAGGAAAAAAAGAGAATAAAACAATGCGACAGTCACAGCGTCTTCAAATATTTATTCAGTTATAAGCACATTATGACAAAGGGGTGAGGGTGGGAGAGAGGATCTAGTCTTATTCGCATAATTCAGCTGACATTAACCACACACAGAGATGAGTGTCCTGTGTTGTTAATTATCATTAAAACCGTTCATTGGAAACTATGCTACACACAAAAGAAAGTAATCCAGTCAGCAGAGATGTTTTGAATACACATTAAGTAAGTGTATTTTATTCCTTTTTGCCATAAAAGTAAAAACTCAAACAAATGTCACATATGCTTAAAGAATGCTTTTGCCGATACAGTAGCAGTAAAAACGTAATATGGTAGCAGAACAGATCTTTGTACACATTAACTCAGCTGCTGTACATGTGCAAAGCCCAGTAAAATGTTATTCATTATATTCACAATTACATACCGCCAAAAAGAAAAAGCAGAGAAAAACAACAACTCAAGACTGAATATGAGAAGAGAGATAGAAAACTAAAACACATGCCCCAAGAAAAGAGTGGGAGGAAAAAGTATACAGTGAATAAACACAAACCCACTCACACACATAAATAAAAAAAGACAAATACATAAAACTCATTAAAAACAAGCAAACAAAAAATAAAAGAACCTGGTGAAAGTCAGAGGGCAGTTAGTAATAAAACTACACTTCAATGTGTACCTCAGTCTCCCTCTCATAACACTGTGAACTCAGTTTGTTAAGGTAACCACTCAGTTTGCTGACTGACTATAGAGATGACAGAAGGTGACAAAGCAGAGACGAAAAAAGAACAGTTCGTTCTGGAGAAAGCGGACAATACACTGGGGGAGAATTGTTTGAAGAGCACAGTTAGATGTCACACACAGTGTCATACTGGTTATGAATAATAATGATGGTGATTGTTATGAAAATGAACTGAAATTTGCTGTGTCACTACTGACAGTATAGCCTCACAGCACTGTACAAATACAATAAAACTTCAAGTGATTAAGAGGGCAAACGCTAAAATCACACAACTGGCATGTGTACACTTAATGGGTATAGTCCGTGTAGTTACTGATCACCCTAGCTGGTTATGTAACATGACAAATCTTAAATGTTACAAGCGAAAGACAGGTCAGACCATTCACACACACACACACACTATTCCTGTCATAAATGTTCAAAATATTAACATGCAAAATTCCTAGTTTTATCATCCTGTACACAATCCTTTGCGTTCACCATGAATTAAAAATCAGATTCAAATATGATCATTTCCATTGTTATATACATGGTACTATGTACTGATAAATTATGGGTCTGAATCCTTCATGCACACATCGGACTCAGTGTTTCCAAACATTCGGCACCCCATATGAGTGTGTTTGGTGCGTGTTCCCATTTCATGACCATAGCCACTCTCCCAACTGTATGATAATGAGAAAAGCAGTCTGCAATTTGCAGCCTCCTTAACCCTTTTACTGCTGAGATTTTTGGTGCTATTTCCTCCGAAGAGTAGTAGCCTTGAGAAAAGGATAAGCTGACCAAAAATGCTGCTTTTGAGAACTTCGTTTCATGTAACAATCTGACAGAAGCAGGAATTCAAACAGGTAATTACAGAGCATCCAATAAGCAAATAGAGAGTACTATCTCACTAGCAGCACACAATGTTCTAATGGCAGGGAAAGGTTTAAATAAACACACCCATTTTTAGCCTCCTGAGAACTGAATTGGAAATAACTCCTCTCATGCTTGGAACAGGTGAAAAGAACACGGCACACAGTAAAGTAAGCGATGTGATCAGAATTATTCATAACCTCTTTCCTCAGGAGCTCAAATTCAAAGCAAAAAAAGTACTTTCGTTGTTTGAGCATGGACCACACAAAGCCTGCAAACTGGAAATATTTGCACATTTTTTGGCCAACTTCCCTGGGGGTCCCCTTTAATAAAGACTCCATACGCAGAAAGAATGGCAACTAGACCTATTTACACTCAAATACAGAGTACACATTGAAAAACAAACAAACATTATTTTACACTCAAATACAGAGGATACTTTGGAGAAAAAAAATACAAAAAGTTACAGTACTTTTATTTCTTTTGCGTTTCATTTTGTTTTCAGTGAAAAATAATCTAAAAATAATTTCAACATGGCTTCTAGAAGAAAAGAAAAAAGGCAAAGGCTCATGCTTTGCAGCAGAAATAAAAGCCTTGCTTTGAAATGCCCAAAATTCAGTGCTGAGACTCTGCAAAGTGCAATACAGAAACAAACACTACAACAGTAAGAGGTCGCAAGACTTTCACATGTGCCATCGAAATTCCAAAACTGGGGATATTCCAGACTGGAAAAACAAAACAAACCGCAAAATATGTCTAAAAATATTTATGATCGTATTTTAAAAATAAATGTTTGTACACTCAAAATTTAGGTGTACAAAATACGCCCAAATTGTACAAGTAAACGGGTCTGGGTAACCCAACACAGCACAGACACCAGAGAGCACCAAACTGCTAACCTCTTTCTCAACCCTTACAGCAAAGTAGCCTATCTAAAGCACAGCGAATAGTTGTGAGAAACCAGGCCCCTGTGAACTTTTCTGAGTCATCACCTTTGCAATGCACCACCCTCATAACGCTCCTTGCACAAGAAACCATGTTGTTATACCACAAAGTGACCGCTGTTTGACACTTGGCTATTTGTTTCGCAGTAGTACCAGTAACCGAGTCACTTCACAGCCACAACAAAACTGACACACAAGAGTTGGCCAGAATGACAGTCCTTTGTGTTATGTATGGTGGTTGCCATTTGCAGGTACTTTATTAACCCTGCAGTACAGTAGAACCCCCAATAAGACCACCCTGAGAAGACTACTCAGTGACAGACCACCATGATGAAAGACTACCCAATAATAGATCACTCTGATGAAAGACTACCCAATGAGTGACCATCCCAATGAAACTTGAAAAACCACCCAGTGAGAGACCACCCTGATGAAAGACTACCCAATGAGAAACCGCCCTGATGGAAGACTACTCCATGAGTGACCACCTGAATGAAAGACTACCCAGTGAGAGACCACCCTGATGAAATACTACCAAGTGAGAGACCACCCTGATGAAAGAGTTTAGACTACTGAGTGAGACTATCCAGTGAGACCACCCTGATGAAAGACTACCAGTGAGACCACCCTGATGAAATACTACTGAGTGAGAGACCACCCTGATGAAAGACTACTGAGTGAGAGACTATCCAGTGAGACCACCCTGATGAAATACTACCAGTGAGACCACTGATGAAATACTACCGAGAGACCACCCTGATGAAAGACTACCCAGTGAATGAGACCGCCCTGATGAAAAACTATCCAAAGAGAGATCACCCTGATGAAAGACTATCAATGAGACCATCCTAATGAAAGACTACCCCATGAGTGACCACCCTGATGAGAGACTACCCCATGAGTGACCACCCTGATGAGAGACTACCCCATGAGTGACCACCCTGAGGAGAGACTACCCCATGAGTGACCACCCTGATGAGACTACCCCATGAGTGACCACCCTGAGGAGAGACTACCCCATGAGTGACCACCCTGACGAGAGACTACCCCATGAGTGACCACCCTGATGAGAGACTACCCCATGAGTGACCACCCTGATGAGAGACTACCCCATGAGTGACCACCCTGATGAGAGACTACCCCATGAGTGACCACCCTGATGAGAGACTACCCCATGAGTGACCACCCTGATGAGAGACTACCCCATGAGTGACCACCCTGATGAGAGACTACCCCATGAGTGACCACCCTGATGAGAGACTACCCCATGAGTGACCACCCTGATGAGAGACTACCCCATGAGTGACCACCCTGATGAGAGACTACCCCATGAGTGACCACCCTGATGAGAGACTACCCCATGAGTGACCACCCTGATGAGAGACTACCCCATGAGTGACCACCCTGATGAGAGACTACCCCACCTTTTAAGAACGTGTTTTCCCTGCGACCTTTCCCCCATCATAATTTTCATGCAAAACGAACTTTGCCCGATTTTGACAGTTGATTCACTAAACCATAATTAGAGGGGGCCCCCTCCATGTCTTGTATCATTCTACTGCCAACTCATAGCTATAAAACTTCAGAAGAAGCAAAAGTCCACGCAATCCTATATCCATGCTAAGAGAGGTAGTCATTTTAGTGCAAGGGCCTGAAGCAGCATGGCGAGCTTGTTTGTTTATCGTGGGGTGCGGTGGAGTGGAGGGGGAACAAACATTCAAGCCTGGAGCTCTCCTGTCAAACCAAAGTCAAGTTTGTACTTGCTATCAAACCAATACAACCGTTGCCCCAGCAGTGCAAATCATCAGAGGCGCACTTTTGCTCGAAGACGGTCAGAAAAGCGTGGGGACTCAGCTTCGGTGAGCGGCTTGTCACTTGGCTTGACGATAACAGGGTTGTACCGACGGACAGGGTTTGGGCGGTGAATCATCTCGGCACGCAGCTTGGCGATGGCGGCTTCTTCTTCTTCCTTCTGCCGCTGCTCCCTCTGGCGACGGTGGCCCTCCAGCTCCACCTCACGCTCTTTCTTCCACAGCTCAAACTCCTCCCGCTGTACCGCCCGACGGTCCAAGTTGAGCTCAAAATCGGACACCTCTGTTGGACACAAGAGACAACACAGAAAGGATTCAAACATGATCGTTTACTTTTGCACAGACCAAAAAATGACACACACAAATTAGAAAACAAAGAAAAAACACAGGAGAAAAATTAACAGAGCTGGAAAGTTATGCACAGAACAGTGACACTAACAGCACACACCCAGGAATAATAAAAAGAAAAGACCTTTTGCTAAAACCTTGGATATTATGGACAACTGCATTAAGTGCAGACTAAAACACTGTACTGTGGAACACAAAAGGAAAATGAACAGAACTGAAAGGTTATGAGCAGAAGAGTAACACTGACAGTGCATGCCTGTAAGTGAATGATAAAAAGATCTTTTGCTTAAAAATTTAACCTTACAAACAAGCACATTAAGTGCTGATTAAAGCATGGAACCCTCACAACAAACTGGGACCTGAGCACAGTTACTAGACATTAAGTTGAATGTGCAATGCCCACAACTAACTGGTACCTCAAAATGCACCTTTCCAATCAGAACATATAACTGGAGATCAGTTACAACAGGCAGGTACACTAAGTGCAGTTCTGAATGCATGATGCTTGCCACACAAACTGGACCCTGGTGCGTTACCTGTCAAGGGTTTTGTGGACTTGGCTGGGATGAAGGGTTCTTTGTAGATGGTGCGGTTGGGCTGAGCACGGAACTGGGCCGCTCGTCGTAGTTCTTCCTCCTCTTCCATCAGCTGGGACAAAGGCAACGAAAGAACAACATGAATAATGTCCGTGATAACGCTAGACACATTTCAAAACTGGTATGTTATCTATAAGGTGGCAAAAGTGGTTCATAGAGACTGGTCAGATAATCACTGTAACTGGTCAGATACCAACACTACTACTAGAACTGTACTAGCAACCACCCTGCTCCTTTCCCCTGTCTAGAACACATACACACTCTCTGTGTGCATTTTAAGTTATTTGGGGTATACCATCAAGGCTCATCTAAATTAAACCAATATGCTGATTCCCAACACCCAGGAGGGTTACGCACTTCCCACATCCAGGAGGGTTACATGCCTTCTCACAGCTACTAACACCCAGGAGGGTTACACATCTTCCCACAGCTACCAACATCCAGGAGAGTGCCACATCTTCCCACAGCTACCAACACCTAGGAAGGTTACACATCTCCCCGCACCCAGGAAGGTCACACATCTTCCCAAAGTTACCAAACACCATGGAGGGTTACACATCTTCCCACAGCTACCAATAAAGCAGGAGGGTGACATGTCTTCCCACAGCTACCAATAAAGCAGGAGGGTGACACCTCTTCCTGCCATTACCAAATACCATGAAGGGTTACACGTCTTCCCATAGCTACCAATAAAGCAGGAGGGTGACATCTCTTCCTGCCATTACCAAATACCATGAAGGGTTACACGTCTTCCCACAGCTACCAATAAAGCAGGAGGGTGACACCTCTTCCTGCCATTACCAAATACCATGAAGGGTTACACGTCTTCCCACACTACCAATAAAGCAGGAGGGTGACACCTCTTCCTGCCATTACCAAATACCATGAAGGGTTACACGTCTTCCCACAGCTACCAATAAAGCAGGAGGTTTACACCCCATTACCAAATACCATGAAGGGTTACACGTCTCCTCAAGACTGGAATCAACATGCATTTTACCTGCGTACTGCCCACCTTGTGAGCTAGTTCTTGTGAGTAGTGTGCACCACGCAGGTCAGTTTCCAGCTGGAAGGGTTCTGGTTTCGTGGGCTCCTTCGGGTGCTTTTCCGGCAAGGTGCCCAGGTCTTGGCTAGGCAAGGGCTGAGCGTGGAACTCGCGGGCCTTTGGAGGAAGGTCAAGAGGCAGGAAGATGCATGTGGGTTATTGCTATAAACACAGGCACATGTATAATATTCTCTAGTCCAAAGACTATTAGTCTTTGGAAAACATGCATTTCAGGTGCAGAAAGAAAGAAATACACTGTACTCTATATCAAAAAGCACAGAGCCTCAGACAGCTTCATTAGTAGTTTTTTTGACAAACTTCTAGCAACTTCCCTTTGAAAGCTTCCTACTGGTATTCAAAGGCAAAACAAACAAAAACATATCTGGAGCAGTTTCATTGATTACCCTCTCAACACTAAGTAAACACAACTTGGTGACTAATTAAACACAACCTCGTGACTGCCATGCTGAAGCCACTTAAAACTTATATTGAGAAGGGACACGAAGAGTGAACGCCTTCTCATGTCACATGCTTGCATGTCTGCCATCTTACGGATGATTTACGCAACACATGCAGCTAAGTCAGTTTGTAGTTTGCATGTAAAAAGGATTTTGTTGTTGTTTTACACTGCACACTGCTTTTGTCATGCCCCATTAAAAGACTTTGCAGCTGAACCCTACACGTGCATTGCTCTCACAACAGGGAAATAACAATCTTCCGCTCTGTTCTTGGTACTAGCAACCATGACACAAGGTGAGAAGCAGGGCTGAGTGGACGACTGCTCTCAGCACTAGCAAGCATGACACAAGGTGAGAAGCAGGGCTGAGTGGATGAGTGGACATGACTTACCCTCCTCTCTTCCTCCAGGATCTGTTTGATCTTCTCCTCCTTCTGTGCTAGCATCATCTTGCTGCGCTCCTCCACCGTGAATGGCTCCGGCACCGTGTGCTGGTGGGGCAGCTTGGGCTGAAAGGGGATGCCCGTATGGGGCACTGGCTTGGCGAGAATCGTGCTGCTGGAGTTGGCCTGAAACAGGGCAGATGAGGTCAGCTGGCCGTCGCCTCCACATAGAGCGACTGCTAGCAACAGCATTCTGGTGGAGGTAGGGGCAGAAGTGGAGTGTTTATATTCCCTGCCTTTATTCGCACATTGGGTGACAGTTACCATAGGCGTTCCAGGTCTCTGTGGTTGTGCCCTTGTCAAAAATGCGATGTACACTGGGTGCTATTATTCACCCCTTTGTTCATTATGCTGACATCAGAGATACCAGAAGAGGGGAGCCCAGTTCATCCATCTCTTCTTTCACAAAGCTTCTGAGCTCTGCAAGGGGTGGGGGGTTGAGTTCAATGTTGCCATACATCCACTGAGACTGTATGGACTGTTAGGGATGGGGAGCCAAGGTCATCCATCTCCTTTCACAAAGCTCCTGAGCTCTGAGAATGGAGGAGGTTTGAGTTCAATGTTGCTTTACATCCACAGAAACTGTGTGCACTGTTAGGGATATTAACGTCCTGTGACTTTGTCCTGACATAACCGTCATGGGTGACAAGAACCAAGTTCCTTCCTGTGGTAAATCACAGTCCAAGAGGAACAAAAAAAGGAACCACGCTTTTGAAGAATGGCAGGGTTCTGTCCACAGACAGTAAGTACAACAAGCTGATGGTTATGCAAATCAGAGCGAGCCAGCTTCAAGACTCATGAATGCTTGTCATCTCACACGGGCAACAAAACAGGAAGCAGGAAAGATGTTCAGATTCTGAAGTCAAGCTGTGAACAATGACAATTATTATTCAATTTGGGGTTTGCACTGTGCCAAGCAGCAGGCACAAGAAACAATTGTTTTTTAAAGCAGAGAAAAAGAGAATCACAAATTTTCAGATACCCAACTACACAGATCCAGCTACTGTAGTGGTCCCTGGGATAAACAGCACTGCCTGGCATAGCTGTAGCCATCATCTACCCTACTTTAATGATGCACTGCCCTGTACTTGAGGTGAGAGTAAAGGTGGGGGATTTGGGTGTTGTAGTCCTTACCACCTATTCTGGTATTTCCACAGGAAGGCACACCTTACCCTGCAGGACCCTTGCGGGCAAAGGTAGTTGACAAAGGTACCATGATCCTTACCTTTTCTTCAGGTACCTCAACAGCAGGTAGGCGCACCCTGTGCTTGAGAGCAAAGGCAGGTGACATGGGCACAGTGGGCAGAGCAGGCTTCACTGGTTTCACCCCCTGTCAATGTATCGCATGTCTACATTAAACAAGATTAACGTTGAATCTCATCACTGGTTTCACCCCCTGTTACTGTGTTAAGCAAAACAAATGTTAAATCTGATCACTGGTTTCACCCCATATCAATGTATCACATGTCTACATCAAGCAAAACGAATGTTGAATCTGATCACTGGTTTCACCCTATATCAATGTATCACATGTCTACATCAAGCAAAACAAATGTTAAATCTGATCACTGGTTTCACCCCATATCAATGTATCACATGTCTACATCAAGCAAAACAAATGTTGAATCTGACCACTGGTTTCACCACCTGTCAATGCATCATAGTTCTTGGTCAAGTAAAACAAACGTTTAATCTGACCACTGGTTTCACCCCCTGTCAATACAACACATGTGCAGGCAAAACAAATAATGCATCTGATCACTGCTTTAGCACCCCCCTCCCTCCCCCTGTCAATGCAGCACACTTCTAGATCAAGCAAAAGAAATCTGATTTCAACACACCTTTTTAAATCAAGTGAAACAAGTGTAAATCTGGCCTGTCAACACATCACATTTCTTCACCAATCAAGCCAAAGAACACACACAAGGACACAGCTGGGTCAAAATTCCCACTGGTCTGATGGTCCATGTCTGCCATAACCGCCAGTGGACCAGAGGAACTCTACTTTCCACTGGTCCGCTGGACCCGTAATTTTTGTGAGAACATCAGGATTTACGTACCACAGGGCCCTCCAAGATTTTTTTGTTCAAGGGATTGGCGTGGAACTCAAAATGCTCCTCCTCATCTTTGTTCTCTTTCTTCTTTGGAATGCCAGAGGACAGCGCAAACCCTTCCGGCTGTGTCAGAGGCTTGCTGGGAACTTTCCTCACGCCTGTATTGGGATTGGTCAGGATCTTGGTGTTGACTGGATGAGCCTTGAACTGATTCCTGCGACAGAGCAGCAAGACAGCAGGTTTAGATTTACCTAGGTGCTTTGCAGGGTCACTGCTGTTACAAGCAGGATATGTGGCAACAGACTGGACAATTAAGAGTGGTTTTGTACCCACAGTGAAGCATGTCATGTAACAGGACTAAAAAGACTGCTTTGAGTGTCATCATAAAAACTAAAATAAATTAGGAGTGTTATTATATTTCTTTTGTTTTGCAATTGTTAAGATGCATGTTGTGTGTGTAAGAGCTATCCAATAACACTAATTCAGACAAACTGTGTTGTCTTCAAACTTACAGCTAACTTATTTTGACAGAAGTACAGGAGATTACCGTCCTGTTGTCCAGAACCCAGGAAGCTGGTGATGCCTATGCGGCACTGACTGGCTACGTTTGTCAGGACAACGAGAAAGACAGAGATGCTGACACGGAGATAAGCAGGAGATACAAAAAACTCAAGAGAAAGAGCACGTGTGTATATCTTTCAGTGTGCACGTGCATACATGCATTACTTACCGTTTCATTTCCTCCACCTCCTTGGCCTCCAGCTCTGCCTGTGACAGGACCTGGATGGGCCGATGACGACCACGGGAGGACAGGTTGGGGGTGTGAGGCTGAGTCAGCCTAGGGGGAGGGGAGGTAGAGCGGGCACCTTGTCTCTGCGCAGTCTCTCCACCTGCACAAAAGTGACGCCAGCTTGTAGTCACTTCACAAGGCAGAACTGACAGATAAAAAAAAAAAAATCTTGTCCATTGTATGTGTTTATACATTTTTCTGCAGCTTTTTGTATGGCGCATTGTGCCCTAGATGTTGCTAAGGATCATGCGCCATAGAAATGTCCATTATTATTATTAACTGATGGGTCACAATCCTTGGCAAAGAATTCACGCTTAAGTTACCATTGTACTGGTAGTGCGGAAGTTGAAGATGAAAACTGATCCACCTGTTTCAATACTTTGTTTATCCCTGAAGGAGCAATTAAGTTACCACAGACTCATGAACAAACGAACAGCATGCAAACAACCATGCCATGTTAAACACAGAGGAGAAACTCCAGTTTTTACCATTCTTTCCCAGCAAAAATAACATTTGATAATGTAAGTTAAGAATAGACACAGACCATATTAGTGTTACTTTTTCTGAGGCATAGGAATTGGCCAAAGCAAACCCCTCTGAAACTTGGGGTTGTCCCAGTAGGAGGGTGGATGTGTTGTGGAGGGAATTCTCTGCCAAAGTATCTACAGTAAAATACAACAGTTTTAAGTGTGAATAAAAAAAAATTGTTAGTATTAAATGCAAATCAATGCAGTTTTTGGTTGCATGTGCACAAAAGATCCAAGTTCTTACTGCGCGCTCGTGCTCGGAATCGCTCTGGGGTACGTTTGTGGAACGCCTTCACCTTCTCTGCCATGGACTCAAACTTGGATCCTGTGGACGTCTGGGGTGCCCCTGTGCTGTGCTTCTCTGTCAGGTGAAAGGGCTGTGGTACCGTCAGTTTCTTGGGTGCTGAGGCGGAAGGAACCTGAAAACAGGACACAAACCAACAACTTCATTATCCGGTTGGCACAATTCCTACTATGGTATGCATGAACATGAAGAAAAATGATAAAGCAGGCATTTCTCCATTTTCACAGTTCATTGCCTTTACTGTTTTGTTTAACCCATTGTTTCACAATGTTCTACAAATGGCAGCTAGAACAGCAGTATTATTACACCATTTCCATGCTAAAGAATGCAGCCTCTTGACTAAGACTTTTTGTAATTGTTAAAGACGTAATGGCTCTTCAATTTACTGGTCTTGGTTAAAATCTGGTCTTTCAGTCTAATATCAAAATGGTGTGAAATTACTTCAGTGATGTGCACAAGTATGCAGTTAATTTTGAGCAACATTTTTACAGCCACATGGAAAAAGACATCACAGATGCATGTGGTTCAGGACACTGTTGGGCTTCATCATCGAATCTCCAACAATAATTTACCAAATTTATAAAACATAGACTGTCATTATCTTACTGGTGAAACCACAGTGCGTGAGCGCAGGGACTTCACAAAGTCACCCACGCTTTTGTCTTCTGTCTTCTCGGCTTGCGTCTTGAGTCGCTTGTCTGTCTGGAATTGGAACTCCTGAGGAATGGTGGGATCTTTGGAGTGCACTGCGACGGGAACGGCCTTGGACATGGCTTTCTTGTATGACTCTTGTGCCATCAGGCGTTTGTGTTGCAGCTCCTTCTTGAGCTGTTTGATGCGCTCCATCTCTAGCTCCTCTGTGCTCTTGGTTTTAGATGTTGATAAACTTTCCCCAAGACGTCTGGTTAAAAACAAAAAACAAACTTTAAGAGAAGATGGAAGGAGAACAACAATAAAAACTTATGGATTTTGTCCCATGGATAAAACGTATCACACATGCATTCAATACACGTATTTCACTCTCCAAACTGGGAATACTTTCCACATAATATTTTGTTGTTGTTTTCCAATTTCCCTGACAAAAAAGAGGGTTCAGAGCTGCCAATAAGTCCCAGAAGCTTAACCCAACCAGAGCATCACAGTGTGCAGACGGTTCACCAGCTCTATCCCAGAAGCTTAACCCAACCAGAGCATCACAGTGTGCAGACGGTTCACCAGCTCTATCCCAGAAGCAGGCATAGCATTAGTCATTGTCTAGTTATGTAAAAGAAAAAAGTCTCCCTAAACATGAATGGCTGGTGGAGTGGAGGTGCTGGCTCTAGAAATGATTTTTTTTATAAATGGGGCGATAGGAGTAGACCACTCCGCCCTGTCAATCTAAAAGCACAGGAAACATCCCAGCCAATCAGCAGTTTTAAGGCTAGAAATTCTCTGAAATATTTCACTGGTCCAGGGGATTGTGAGGGACCAGTACATCACACACTTGACTGGTCCCCTGTAAGTGAACTGCTAATGAAGGAAAGAGATAGACTAGACACATGGGGACTGATTTTAAAACCTTTTATTTTTCCTGTGTTGTTAATGTTACGAATTGTGTGGTGCATTCAATTTAGACTGTTAGTGTTACTGCCCTTCATTTGTTTAAGAACTCCGGGTACGGGCCACAGATCAGATATAAATATATTCTTTCAAGTTTCATCTTTGTGGAAAATGTTTCACAATATGAATAAAAATTATCTTTCTGAAGAGTTTTCATCTTGTACTGGTCAGCTGGCAGTTTTAGTGGTCATGGACCACTCATTTACCAGCCTTGAATAGGGCTGAGCTTATACAATTTATAGTCAGAGTTGGTAAGTTGATTGGAAATAAGGAAGTGGCCATTTCAGACTTTGTGTCTACAAGTGCATTTCGATAGTGTGTACGCTAGCACTTTTTCATTATAGAGACCCCCCCCCCCCCCACACACATTAAGCAAACAATTTTCATTTATTTTTCACAAAACACAGGAAGCTTTAATGCAGAATTCCACTAATCAGCACAATATTCCTTTCAGTTCAATCAATCAATGTAAAATACAAGCAAAAGCATGGCAGCAAATTAAGCTAAAGACTGGTGGTCTCTGAGCGAAACCTTCAAAATAAATAATGGCACACATCCACTGATGTCATGCTGATGAGAAATATCAGCTGCAAATGAATGAGAAAACTTTCGTTTAAATACCGATTTCAGACTCAAATTATTGTGCATTTCAGTTTCACCAGCATCTACACAATTGTGACAAGGTCACATGAAAAGTTTGTGGGACCATAAATACTTTAGGCTGGGCTGAGAGCTTGGCATTGAACTCTCTTAATCTCTAACGATACATGAACTTCAGAAATTGAATCTCTGAAGAAGAAAAGTAGCCATCATGGATGCTATAAGGGTAGAGGTGAACGAGCAATGGAAATAAAAACTGAATGCATGAGTTTACTGGTGGTGATAGTGTGTGGTACTTACTTCAAAAGACGGGGCATTTTCGATGGCTTTTTTGTTGCTGTCGTATCCGCCTTTGATTCACTCCCTGTGCTGATGTTAACAGAGTTGCTGCGTGATCGCCCCTGTGAAGCTGTGCGCGTGTGAGCACGCACAGGCCGAGAGCCAGATGCTGCCCCACCAACCGCTGGCTTTTCAGCACACAAAGATGAAATTGAATTGCTCTTTGGCATGCGCAGTGAACCGGAGCGTGTCAGAGCTGACTTAGGTGGTGCAGCTTTGCGCATTTCCTGCAAGGCTTTTTCAGCACTCTTGCGAGACTTCTTGCTGTTTGGCGCCTCACTGCAGACAAGAGGTCTGAATAAACAAATGACAGAGGGACAGAAAACAAGAGATCAGCACCAAGTGTGAGAAGAGAATGTTCCTGTAGTGGGTTTGCATGAGGATGGGTCATGAATATGAGGACAAATGAGCATGTCATGCTGTGCACATAAGTCATTTACTACAGATTTTGTGGATCAGACAGCAAAGTCATAATTATAAGACAAACTATGAAACATTACATTTTTAGTTTACATCAACATATGAGCTGAAACTGAAAACTTGAAAAAGTTTTGAGAATTACGTTACCTACACAAATTCGCTGCAGCAAACAAACAGGCAATGGAACTAGATTCATTATTTTTAATCATTAAAACATTTAACGTAAGATTTCATTTTAAAAACAAGAAAAATAACAACTGAGCAACACCAGGAACATGACAGTCCCCGTTCTTACTCTGCCCCCGTGGAAGCATGCTTTCCACGACTCTTCCACTCCTCCAGGGAGGTGATCAGGTTGCTAGGTTTTGTCTCCTTAGGCTTCTCCACCTTCTTTGTGTTGTTGGACTCTTCTTCTCCTTTCTCTGTAGTTGCTTTGGGGGCAACTGCAGAACTGGTCACTTCCATAGGTGCCTCTACTGGTCCATTGGACTCCTCCTCTGCTGTACCTGTCAGAATGTGGGTGCTGCCCTTTAATTTTTTTATTTCACTTAATTAAAAAGGGGACACCGATCCAAGAAGCACCACAGGCCCTGCTGTCATTACTACTGACAGGTCACAGGAATGGAACTAAACATGAAATTAGAACTAGTCATACAAATAAAGTAATAGTACCAATACTAACACTAGTAACAGTAATTCCACTTATAATTTACATGATCATGGCAAAAACTAAAGACTCTAAATGTCTAATAACATTTAACTTTAAGCTGATCTGAACTTTATTAGTTTAACTTAGTTCAAGAAAACTCATGTTAGAGAATGTATGAGACTATTAAACTAGCAGTGATTTTATGGCCACTTCATCTTCTTGGCATATGACTTGTAAACTGTATCTGATACTGAGTGTATGACAGAGGGTTTCCAAATGTTGCCCTATCATTTGTATCAATCATAAAATGATAAATAGAATGAAGAAGTTTTGGTCAGCAGAACCTCAGCATGTAATGTAGAGACTGTAATAATAACAATAATAATAAATAATTATTTATAAGTTCTTATAATACAAATTACAATGCACAACTGTAATGATGGAAGCAACACCCACCATGACCAAGTGACTTTAATGCAGAGGTGCCTGGTGCTGGTCCTTCTCCAATGACAGTGGTCTCTGAAAACAATGAAATCAAATTGGGACACAGTCAGGTGCCTGGACATACTATATAAGATAATACATGCATTATTGCATATCGGGTGGTGCATACATGCATGTGTAACTGTAACAGTGTAAGTCTGCATGTTTGAAGAAAACATGTTATAATTTTATTTATACATATATGTTATACTGTATTACTATTAGTGTAGAACACATTAACAGCACTGTGAATTACAAATACAAGACTGTTTAATATACATGTGCCTTTTTATTTTATATTGTGTGTTTACAACAGCTGTTCTTTGAGTTGTAAACATGCAATGTGTGATATTGCTTACAGTTACTTACACTGTGTCATGAGTGTGATGTGGCATGTGTTTTTAGTCTAGCCATGAATTTAATCATAGTCTTTTTGTTCTTTGTGTTAAGCAGCCACCTTCCAATGAGCAGAAACCTGCTCAGAGATTTTGCTGCACTTTGGGGGGGGAGGGGGGTCTGCAGTCCTATAAAGTGGTATAATAAAAAGAAAGGTCCTACTAGTACTACTGCTACTCCTAGTTAGTTAGCTATATGGTTATTAAACTCTAAAGTAAAACTAAGTATCTGCCTTGCCTAACAATAACACAGTGACTCTTGACAGCCTCAATAGGGTTGCAGGTTAGTGCTTATCAATATCATTATCAAACTGCACTGGCAATCCAGCAAAAACAAAAGTTTGGGTTCCACTTCCAGTTGAGTCAGGTGATGAGATTTTTTTCAGCTTTCCCTAACAACTGGTTACTCTTGAGTACACTGATCAGAACCTGTGTTTCACCTCCAGCAGTCCATGTGCACAACATAACCAACTGTATCTTGACTATATCCTGAATTAGCCTGGTCCTCATCCACTTCACAAAATGTGGCCCACAGCCACAGATCTGCACATTCTTTACTGTTCAAAAGCTAAAATATAAATCTATTGCTATAGCTTCTTCTTTTTTTCTGCTTCTTTTAATTCTTCTCAATTCTGTTTTAAATTTACTATAATTTGTATAAACTAATAAAGTCTATACTTCTAATTCTGTACAAAATGAATGTGAACAAAACCTAGACAAAAATTTAAGTAGTTAATGTTCTTTAATGTTTAAAAAATTAATTCATTACGTCTACGCATCACACGGAAGCGGATCATGCGGAATATTGCTGAAAAGACACAGGTAGAATGGTGTGACTACAGTCTAACAAAATAACATAGTCCTGGTAGGGTAGAAAACTAAAGAAGTAAAAGGCACCGCTGTCAGATAGCCTTTAGTCTTACCGAACAGCTGGTCAGCTCCATCATTGAATGGCATTGGTACCGTAAAATCGACAAACTGGGGACAATCGTAGTCCCATCTGTTGTCATCTGCGTGATGATCCATCGCTAAAAGTTACTTAGATCACCAAAATCAACTTTGTTTCCATCTATCCGCAACGCGCAAATTCAATCTGCCCGCACACTTCGACTCCAGCCAATCAAATTTCACAAATGGTCTGCGGGATTGATAGACCGCCTCAACGCTACAAAACATATATTTTAACTACTTTTTACTTGTGCCGTTCGGATCTTTGAAATTTAAATTAAATCCGTCTGAGATTTTATTCGATCTATTTCAACAAAAAGGATACTCCTCTCCTGGCAAAACAATGCTGAAACCGGATATTGACCTCGGGGCTATTTTAAAGTGTAAAGGTGAAGGTCATCTAGAAACTTGTTGACCTGAAGCTGAAAGGTATCATCTCTCATGTAACACCGCTGTGAGGCCCTCGTAAAGTAACATTTTGTGATTTCGTTTAATGCAACAGCGTTGTTGATTTTGCCTGTCAGAATATTAGGCAAATATGTAAGTAAAAATTGCTTTACCAGCTTATTCAGGTGTCTACGTGCTAGAAACAAAACTAGTAATGAAGCAATAGTAATGGGTATCATGTTCTCCAAAAATCGGGATTTCCACATGATATATTGATGATAATGGTACAGAAGCATTGAATGCGAAGAAGAAATGTTGTGTTTTGTGTGTGTGGCTGTTAATTATGTAAAGATGTTGCTTGTAAACTGTTGTGCTACAGCAGTTTGTAATCTTCTTTAAAAACAAGTAAATTTCAGTGGGACACCAGTGTCGTAGTGACACAGCAGTTTTCATTTTTATTGGTATTAATTGCGTACGTATGATTTCCCATTTTACTTTCTAGTGTCCTAAATTACACATTTCACTTCCATTGTTCGTTTTTTGGTTGCACCAGCTGTTTGAAAAGGCATTCACTGATTTAGCCTCATGATGTAGTGCTTTTCTAATTTTATGGCTGTTGTTTTATGCCTGAATCAGTTTTCACCCGTTTTTCTATTACATCATGCACAGTGCAAAATGGCGAATTTTGAAGGGGGAGGGGGGGGGGGTAAATCTGACTGTTCTGCAGACTCAGTCTGAAATAAGCAAAACATTGCTTATTCATGTGCTTCCTGAAGCTGAATGGCTGTTCCAAACACTGAATAATAGTGACCCAAAAGTGAAGAGAAAAAAGAAAACCACGGTTAAAATGAAAGTGATGATTTAGGACACTAGTGAAATAGTGTTTGATGACGAATTTGTGTATGTTAATATTGTGTTTTGTTGTCGCTTGTTTTTTAACTTGAGTATGAAATGCCACATGTATGCCTAGGGCTTGTTTGAGAAATGGCTCTCTAAGAGTAAGACCATGCTATTATTATTATTATTATTAAATAGCAAATGGCCCAGTACTTCCTTGTTCTAACCTGTGGGACATTGACTTTGGACGGTTCCCTCCCACAAAATTCATGTTGCTTTCCCAAAAGGGAAACGGGTGGCAAGAGAGTCATGGTACTCTTGTCTCCTTTTACTTGCTAGAGCTTGGTTTGTTACTTTGGAGAAAAAGACGCAGCAATTTATGTTGGCATTTAGACACTTTACCAAAACTTTATCATCATTTTGTCAGCTGATCCGGCTGTGGCAAAGCTGGTATTACTGTTACAGTAGTACTTAGTATAAATTTGTATTGCCTCACTTGGACCAGATCTATAAAAGACTGGGGGTAGCACATCATGTACAAATACAGATAGGGGCATATGATGCATTACAACTTGAAATCATGTAACAGAACAGTGCTTGAGCTTACAACAAAAGGATGTGAATAGGTACTGAATTAAAGTCAAGGTGTATGAATACGTAATGATAAATATTAAAGAATTGCAGCAAAGGGTCTCTTGAACTAAAACTGTTCAATCCAAGGGTAGGGAGAGAAAGAAACAACAACCTTTGGGTGGGGGTTGGATCAAAGAAGGATTGGGGGAGGAGGGTGGCTGGGGGAGGGGGGGTCCGATCTGTCAAGACTATTGTCATACATTTTTTACTTTTTGTCAAGATCTTTGATGAGTACTTTCCTCATTTTTAATTATTTTTTTATCCATAAATGTAAAACTTTGTCTTGTACTTGTAGACCTGTGTAAGGTGACATGGCATCCATTATGTCACCTGGTGCAGTGGCATTGACAGTCATCTGCTTGTCCTTTAAACCAAACACCTGATACTGCTAAACTATCATTTCTTTGGCAGAGTATCTGTGGAATATTGTTACCAAGTGTCAGAAGAAAGGATCAGTTGAAATGGACAGCATCCAGGTGGAACCGGGTCAGAGCGTGCTGCTGCTGTGGTTTGGCCAGGATCCAGCAGAGTCAATGAAGGATACTGTTAATCGGCTGCTGCAGAAAGTGGGCGAGTCAGGCAAGGTGCAAGTGGAACATGCAGAGCGACTTGCAATGTGTGAGTGGCTTATACATAATATGCTTAATTTATAAATTAAGATTTTTGTTGCTGATGTTGCTTTTTTTGTTGTTGCTTTTTCTTTTCTTTTGCACAGCACTTTGTAAGTGCAATCAGTATTTTGCTTTTAATAGTTGAAATATAAATAGTTGGCATTCATTTAAGTTTCAGAAAGAGCTGCAGTTCTCTGTGCACTATTGTGAGGAGAATGTTTTAGTTTGCTTTGTTTTAGGGTTGCGCCTCTTTTATAAAAACAAAACAAAAAAACCTGACATTTCTGTATACTTTTCATCATTTTTTAACAGGCTGTCTGATTTGCTTAGTTAATGGAAGTTTGTGTGTGTGCGTGCATGTGTGTGTGTGTGTTATTGTGTGCACACATGACGTGGCATGTCTCTGTAGTCTGTGTGTCTATGCACTGCATGTATGTTGTTTTTCTGTTGAGAAGCTCATGAAACTGATACTTTGGTAGCAATATATTTTCACTTTTCACATTCTCTCATCAGCGGCACATGGCAGCTCCTCCTTCGACAGAGTGATATCAGGACTGCTGGCCCCAAGCAAGGCCAGCCATGACACAAGCCTGCTGGGAGAGGTGTGTCGCATCCTAAAGCCCAGAGGAAGGATTGTGCTGCAGGAGCTGGCTGGGCAGGTGGCAGGCACAACCAGCGGCAAGTCCAAGGACAAGCTAGTCTCTCTGTTGAAACTGTCAGGTTTTGTGGATATCAGTGAGGTAAGGGGCTCTCTTAGTCTTCATTTTTTGTCGTTTCATTTTTTTCATTTTTTTTTTTTTCATGATCAACTGAATTAGGTAATGGATCCATCAGTCAAAAACAGATTTAGCCTTTGTTCTTTTTTTTTACAGATTCACACATTATCTGATCTGATCAATTCAATTTGCATACACACACCCAAAAAAAGATGGGGGGGGGGAAGGGGGTAATAGTCTGTCAAAAAATGACAAACGTCAGCAACTGATCCATACCAATAGGCTGGATAGCACAAATTGGGTATAGCTTGCTTTCCACGGGGAAAAGTGTAGCATGAAACATACCTAAGTTTTCTACAAGGACCAGATTGCAGTGGTGTGACAAAAAACACAAAAAAAAACAAGACCACTAACAATGCATCAAGCTGCACCATTTTGTGCAATCCTTTTTTTCATTTCTCCCCTCATTGTTTCCCAGCCAGTGAAAGTTGAGCTGAGTGAGGGGGAAACCATTCCTGACAACACGGAAGTGTGCCGGTTACAAGGTGCCAAGCCGGACTACGAAGTGGGTTCATCTGCTCAGCTCAAGCTTTCCTTCGCCTCCAAAGCCCCAGGTATTATTTGTGTCTTGCAGCTGCTCTCTGGAGCTGTGGGAAGTATGTTCAAGTCTAATGCCTGGACCACAATAACGCTTGGATCACAGTGGACTGCAATGTTTGGCCTTCGTTGCTTTGGACCCCACATTTGGAATTCACTCCCACAAGACCTTAGACACTGCTCAGCCCTTTCATCTTTTGAAGCCTAACTGAAAACCTTCCTCTTCTCACAGTATTTTCATCCCAGCCGATATCAGTACCCAGTTTCTGCTACAGTCATTGTGTGTATGTGTGTAGTGCATGTGTTTGTTTTTTCTTGTAATACTTTATGTAAATTATTTTGGTAGGACTGTGCTCTACATGTGTATAGAATATCATATTTAGGTTAACATGTATCATGTGAGCACTCAGGGTGTTGATGAGCTCATGATAAATGTACATTATTATTATTATTATAAACTAAAGACAGATGTTCCACAGAGTTCCTGGCTTTTGTTCAACCAGTCGTGCAGTTGAATACATGGCTTTGCTCTTTTACACCCATCTTGACACTGTAAAATGCAAGGTTTGTCCTACTAGTGTACTAGGGAAATACAGCTGTGTGCTCAGCCAGCAATCCAGCTGACACATTTCCCTGTACTTCCAGCAAATTGTGTATGCCAGTCCATTGCATGTGTGCTAAAATTTACATGAAAGGTGTCTGTGCTCTTGTACTTCTAGCCTTGCATTCTGAACTCTTCAGGCTTGTCCACAAATAAAGGTAATTAATAGGTATTGTAATGGTGAAATAGCAAAGTGATTAAAAAAGCATCATACTTCACAGAGTGAAGTCAGTTATTGTTTTTCCAGCCCCCGCAACAAATGCCGCTCAAGTGTGGAGCTTGTCTGCCAATGACCTTGTGGATGATGATCTTGAACTGATTAATGATGATGAGCTGCTGGATGAAGATGACTTGAAAAAGCCGGATCCATCTTCACTCAGAGGTAATCCTAATTTTTACTCAACAGATGGTAAGGGATGGGACTGAGAGGGAGGTTACTTTGTTTAGTCAGAGTACCTGACAGTTATTTGTACCCAGCCTGGACTGTGAATGATCAGAGTTTGAAATTTGTCTTTTCTCTGCCTTTGTCTTATTATTAAAGGAACCATCCTTCTTTAAACAAGTTTTGTCCAACAAGCAAAAGAGACCAAATAAAAACTTCAGGCTCTTTTTTTCCTTTTTTTAATTGTCCCTTGATTTTATGCTCAGTTTCTAAATTGACTTTCGCTGCTGGTGCAGTGGGATTAGCTGCACACAACAGTGATCAGTGTCCTAACATGTGAGACAGCTTGTGTGAATGAACCAGTGTGTGTTTGTGTTGGAAATGCTGAGAAACATGTCAAGTGAACTGTTGTAGCATATTTGCTTATGTATGTGTGTGTATAAGGTTTTATTGTTCACTTAATTTTGTAAACTGGTGACGACTCTATTGTTTTATATTATGAGCTTCAGGCTCCTGTTGGGTGTAGGCACTTTACAACAACAAAAATTTACATTACATTTTTCTTCTGCCCTGTGCAGCCAGCTGTGCAGATGGCCCAAAGAAGAGGAAGGCATGTAAGAACTGCACGTGCGGCTTGGCTGATGAGCTGGAACAGGAGGCTGCACAGAAGAACCCGCAGCCAAAGACTTCAGCATGTGGCAGTGTAAACTACTCTTTTTGTCCATTTTTGTTTTTGCTTGAATTTACAGTTTCTTCTTGTTGTGTTTGTGCTTCAACAACTGGTAAATATGGGAGGTATAGTCACTGTGAGTTCTTGGGCTACTTTTAGAAGTAGCATTGAATTTTCCTGGTATTATTCTTTGGGAGTGAGTGATACTTTGCAATATGTTGTCTAGCTACGTTCAGTTTCATCAAAATAATTGTTGAGCTCTGAAGAATTGTTGAGCTCTGAAGGACATGTGTTGATGGTGGTATCTGGGAGATGCATTCTGCTGAATGTGAATGTCATGGTGTGGTTTATGTGGCTGTTTGAAAACTTGAGGTGGCCATTTTTGAGATGGTCACTTGTGGCTCTAAGGTAATGTGTTGATGGCAGTCGCTTTGTTGTTTCAGTGCTATCTGGGAGATGCATTCCGCTGTGCAAGTTGCCCTTACCTTGGGATGCCGGCCTTCAAACCAGGGGAGAAGATTCAGCTGAGCAAAGAACAGTTAAAGGCAGACATATGACCTTCCCTGTGAACCTAGTTTAACTTTAATTACACCCATAGCAATGGAGTTAAAGGATGGTGTATTGGAATCACCTGTCTGTCTGTCTGTCCGGACAAAATCATCTGAACAGCTCAACCGTTTGTAGCCAAGCTTGGTATGGTGATGCATCACCAAGTCACAAAGAGCTGGAGTATTATGTCAAAAGAATGGTTTGCTATCTTTAAGGGCGCAGTGAGGGCCCGTATGTTCATGTTAGGACTGTTTCTACTATTTCTTCTAAAAAAACATACCCTTTTGCAACTGTGATGATACATCACTGGGAGCTAGAGTCTTGTGAAAAGACTGGATGGCTGCGTGTAAATTTAAGTTGACAGCAAAGGTTCAGAATGTCAGTGTGGGTCTGGAGAATGTCATCTGAATGGCTGAACCTTTTGCAACCAAACTTGGTATGCTGATACAGCATCATGAACTGAACATCATGTGAAGAGATTGGTGTGCTATCTTTAAGGTGAAGGTTACAGTAAGGGCCCATAATATATAATCAAACTATGACTTTCTGCCACATCTGCTGAAGTGGAACAAGTGCAGACAGTGGACACGTACTGACAGCAACATTGTGCCTTATAGTGTCACTAGGCATACAATGGGGTGTTATTTTGCTGTGCAAGGCAACAAACCTTGTTCTAGTCCATGTTTGGCAGCTGCCGTCTTCAAGTCTGGGATCAGTGGCTTCACAATGACAAGCCATTTATTTGGCATGTTCAGTTTGGGACCTTTGCTTGTGCTGCAAATGTATAGGGTGTTTGTGAATTCTTTGTGAAGCAAATTGTTAATATCTGCAGTGGCCATTTGCCGCACATCCTGAGAATTGCAAAAAAATGGAAAAATGATAGCATATGTCATTATATCATAATTATGTTGTGCTTAGAAGCAGAAGAAATGTGAAAAGGAGAGAAAATTTTAAAACATAAGAAAGAGAAAGAAAAGAGCTGCTGTTACCAAGCTTTATTACAATAAAATGCAAACTTGAGAAAAAGCACGTTACTT
Organism: Alviniconcha strummeri; assembly: GCA_963584105.1. Classification (NCBI taxonomy): domain Eukaryota; kingdom Metazoa; phylum Mollusca; class Gastropoda; family Provannidae; genus Alviniconcha; species Alviniconcha strummeri. The sequence goes on from OY757546.1 coordinate 4,197,982, forward strand.
AGTTGTATTGTTGACAAAACTGTCTGCATACAAAATTTGTCTTAATTCAGTAGTTTCAGTCCACTTTGGTGATGATGTATTTATTTACAAGACTGTTTTTGTCACCAAAATGTGAACGTTTTGGATACAAATTCCTGTTCACATGATTATTTCTGCCCAAGTCTTTGTTTTACAGTGCTAGAGTAGACTATTTTTTAAAGAGTGCATTGAAAACTGATGTAATTTTTTTTTCAACACTTAATTTTTTTAATTTAAAAAAAAGAAGAAATCCAAATCTGTGTAAATTCTGTATGTTGTATGTTTACACATCAGTTTGTCATGAACATACTGCTGCGGGTCTTGCACAGTGCTGGCTTTATACTCTGTACTTGTGTTATCCTGCATAGTGTACGTTCTGGTGATTTGTACTATAGTCTTTAACAGAAATGACCACATTTCTGCCATCACATCTGGTTTGGTTTCAGATTCACTAGCGGGATTATATGTTACTGTATAATCCTCAGTATTTACGTTGGTCATATGTTACTGTATAATCCTCAGTATTTACGTTGGTCATTATTATTATAATTATAGGGTAACTAAGTTATGCAGGGGAGAGCAGAGTTCAAGGCAAGAACATTGAGCTGTGATCATCACAGTACTTTAAATTGTCAACATAAATATGGAACACAATTACAAACATAAAAAAAAAATCTTGGATACTAGTCAGCAGTGCATTTAAATTCCAAATGTTCATCAAAATTTATTTTCTTGGAAATGGAAAGTAAATTTTAACACATCAAACTTCTTTCTGGGTATGCATAAGAATGGGGCATGTCGTTTTGATTATTGTTAAATGTTATCTGAGAGGTAAAGCTGTTTGTCTTGAGAAACTTGAGAATAAAACTTGTTCCATGTTTATGGGTTCAAAAATGTGTGTGTGTGTGTGTGTGTGAGACACTCCGAACATAGCTTTCCGGCACCTTCCTCCAAACTCTGCCAGATTTGGTTACGCCACTGAAGGGGCACTCTCTATTTCCACACAGCTGTCCACCAATGCAGTCAGCGCCCTCTGAAAGGTTTGGGTACTAATAAGACTGTGGAAGCAACCGAGCACCCATGTATGCGCATAAACAGATGCACCCACCCCAGGTAAAAAAAAAAGTTCCGTCTCAATTCAAATGATTTCGGTTTTATCTGAGCTGGTGTAAGCAACATGGCAACGTAAAACAAATGTCTGATATAATGTGAGTTGTGCGTGACAAACTTAATAACTAAATCTGGCTGTGGTTGAAGGAAGGATGTTGTAAACCAGTGCTTGGAGTTTGTGTGTGTGTGTAAGAGAGAGGGAGAGAGAGAGAGAGAGGTACCTGTAATATATGAATAGTTAGACACTTCCAACACCAGACCATGATTTTTGTTGCTGATTTTTTTATTCAGAGTATCCATTTCAGATTCTCCATGATATATACATAGTCTCATTAGAAGTCACAGAGAATTTTAACATCAAATACAGACAGATCCTCAAACAACAGTCTTTTCAATAATTCCAAAGATCTCGCACATTTTTGGACATGTATCTGGAAGAAAGATTCTAAGTCATCTAAACAACCCTGATGCATGCACACACACACACATTTGATCAGTCTGTCAGTAAACAAAGTTTCCATCTGATCAGAAAAATGTATGTCAGCACATGTATTTTATTGCCACTTCTTTAGCCCACAGGGTTTTTTTGACCGAGTAAGCTGCACCATCAACAAGGGTGCTGATACTGGGAGTTCTAGGAACCTTGGTGAAGTAGCAAAAAAACTAACACTGCTGCTGCCGTAAACTTGAGGGTCATGGTGGTGAAGCTCGTATCATTTTCTCCATGTCACTTCAACTTCATCTGTGCGAAATCTGAAACAAACCAAAGTAAGTTCTGAAACCTGAAGAGCACACGCGCAGTCAACTCGCACGCACCGCTTGACAAAATATACCTTTTGTTATTTTTCAAACCCTTGAGTGACTTTGAAAATGACTCACGGTCACTGAAACTGGTATGAACATCAGAACCTTGATCACTGTCGAGTACCGTCATGCACATTGTCATGGTCACTGAAACTGGTATGGATGTCAGAACCCTGATCACTGTCAAGGTACCATCATGCACAATGTCATGGTCATTGAAACTGGTATGAACATGAGAAATCCTGATCACTGTCAAGGTACCATCATGCACATTGAAACTGGTATGAACGTGAGAATCCTGATCATTGTCAAGTACCATCATGCATTATGTCATGGTCATTGAAACTGGTATGAACATGAGAACCCTGATCACTGTCAAGGTACCATCATGCACATTGTCATGGTCATTAAAACTGGTACGAATGTGAGAACCCTGATCACTGTCAAGGTACCATCATGCACATTGTCATGGTCATTAAAACTGGTATGAATGTGAGAACCCTGCTCACTGTCAAGGTACCATCATGCACATTGTCATGGTCACTGAAACTGGTATGCACGTGAGAACCCTGATCACTGTCGAGGTACCATCATGCACATTCTAAAGACTTGCCTGAACAGTAATTGAGACAAGGCAAACACTGAAGTGTCTAGCAAGTTAAGGCATGCATCACTATCTCCCTCAAATACTGACCCTTTCACTGCCAACAATTGTATTGCCTTGATGCAGTTACCTTCCAGGCTTAGTCTCCAGGACTCACTGAGTTGTCCAAAAACACTAGACTGGAGAACTTTGATTTATGCAAAAATACATGAAAAGTTGCGACACAGTTTCAAGCAGGATGCCAGATGACATGCTCTAGTCAAATGGAAAACAATCTGGCAAGGGCATCCTATGATGACCTGAGGGCAGAGAAAGGACTAAGGCCACAGAAAGCATTTTTTTGCATAATCTTTCCTACGTAAGTTGTAACTTGTAAGTAACAACAAAACAAAGTTTGAACTTCACTGGATCAAACGTTTTGATTTAGATTTGTCCAGGGTAGCTCTCTAGCTGTCACGCTGATCATATATACTCATTTTCAAAGTCACACAATGGTTTGAAAAATAATCAGTCACGCTGATCATATATACTGGGTTACGGTTATTTTGAAACTTACACATAACACACAATGATGGTAATATTGATGCAAACTTTCAAAGATCTCTTTTCAACACTCTCTGGAGGAGAGAAAAAAAAGTCATCAAAGTAAGATTTTGTCATCAGGATAACTTACACATCCCACAATCACATACCTTGAACTCAGATCAGGCCTGAACTTCATGAGAAATTACAACTTCCAGTTTGACCATCCCAGAACTACTGAAACAAGATCAACAGCACTGGAACCGGTAGGACCAGATGTCATCAGATATGTTGCGCAGCATTCCACACAGACTGACCTTTGTGTACAAGTGGTGTCCTTCAACTCAGTGGTGACCCCCGAACGGAACATCTCCCAGCCTGCCTGAGCAATCATGGCGCCATTGTCAATGCAGAACCTGACGGAAATAATACAAGAAGAAGTCCCGAAGAATTTGCACACACGTGCAATTTAGATCTTGAACAAAGAAATGAGAGCGGCTGCCGCTGAGTTTGTGAAACATAAACACCCCACCAGGCACTGCAGTAAGGAAGAAGCAATTCTGGGAGTTCACACATGGACATGCAAGTCATGTGCACACATACATACAAGTCATATGCACACATACATACAAGTCATATGCACACATACATACAAGTCATATGCACACATACATACAAGTCATATGCATACATACATACAAGTCATATGCACACATACATACAAGTCATATGCACACATACATACAAGTCATATGCACACATACATACACACATGGACATACAAGTCATATGCACACATACATACAAGTCATATGCACACATACATACAAGTCATATGCACACATACATACACACATGGACATACAAGTCATATGCACACATACACACACACATGGACATACAAGTCATATGCACACATACACACACACATGGACATACAAGTCATATGCACACATACACACACACATGGACATACAAGTCATATGCACACATACACACACACATGGACATACAAGTCATATGCACACATACACACAAGTCATATGCACACATACACACACACATGGACATGCAAGTCATATGCACACATACACACACACATGGACATGCAAGTCATATGCACACATACACACACACATGGACATGCAAGTCATATGCACACATACACACACACATGGACATACAGGTCATATGCACACATACACACACACATGGACATACAAGTCATATGCACACATACACACACACATGGACATACAAGTCATATGCACACATACACACACACATGGACATACAGGTCATATGCACACATACACACACACATGGACATGCAAGTCATATGCACACATACACACACACATGGACATGCAAGTCATATGCACACATACACACACACATGGACATACAGGTCATATGCACACATACACACACACATGGACATACAAGTCATATGCACACATACACACAAGTCATATGCACACATACACACACACATGGACATGCAAGTCATATGCACACATACACACACACATGGACATGCAAGTCATATGCACACATACACACACACATGGACATGCAAGTCATATGCACACATACACACACACATGGACATGCAAGTCATATGCACACATACACACACACATGGACATGCAAGTCATATGCACACATACACACACACATGGACATACAAGTCATATGCACACATACACACACACATGGACATACAAGTCATATGCACACATACACACACACATGGACATACAAGTCATATGCACACATACACACACACATGGACATACAAGTCATATGCACACATACACACACACATGGACATGCAAGTCATATGCACACATACATACAAGTCATATGCACACATACATACAAGTCATATGCACACATACATACAAGTCATATGCACACATACATACAAGTCATATGCATACATACATACAAGTCATATGCACACATACATACAAGTCATATGCACACATACATACAAGTCATATGCACACATACATACACACATGGACATACAAGTCATATGCACACATACATACAAGTCATATGCACACATACATACAAGTCATATGCACACATACATACACACATGGACATACAAGTCATATGCACACATACACACACACATGGACATACAAGTCATATGCACACATACACACACACATGGACATACAAGTCATATGCACACATACACACACACATGGACATACAAGTCATATGCACACATACACACACACATGGACATACAAGTCATATGCACACATACACACAAGTCATATGCACACATACACACACACATGGACATGCAAGTCATATGCACACATACACACACACATGGACATGCAAGTCATATGCACACATACACACACACATGGACATGCAAGTCATATGCACACATACACACACACATGGACATACAGGTCATATGCACACATACACACACACATGGACATACAAGTCATATGCACACATACACACACACATGGACATACAAGTCATATGCACACATACACACACACATGGACATACAGGTCATATGCACACATACACACACACATGGACATGCAAGTCATATGCACACATACACACACACATGGACATGCAAGTCATATGCACACATACACACACACATGGACATACAGGTCATATGCACACATACACACACACATGGACATACAAGTCATATGCACACATACACACAAGTCATATGCACACATACACACACACATGGACATGCAAGTCATATGCACACATACACACACACATGGACATGCAAGTCATATGCACACATACACACACACATGGACATGCAAGTCATATGCACACATACACACACACATGGACATGCAAGTCATATGCACACATACACACACACATGGACATGCAAGTCATATGCACACATACACACACACATGGACATACAAGTCATATGCACACATACACACACACATGGACATACAAGTCATATGCACACATACACACACACATGGACATACAAGTCATATGCACACATACACACACACATGGACATACAAGTCATATGCACACATACACACACACATGGACATGCAAGTCATATGCACACATACACACCCCGTTGCAGCATGGACAGACATCCCATACACACACACATGGACATACAAGTCATATGCACACATACACACACACATGGACATACAAGTCATATGCACACATACACACACACATGGACATACAAGTCATATGCACACATACACACACACATGGACATGCAAGTCATATGCACACATACACACCCCGTTGCAGCATGGACAGACATCCCATGCTCCGCAAGTCTTCTTTATCATCATCATAATCAGACACATGCCACACAGGCATGCACACATAAACTTGCACATGCAAACTCACACACATGTACACACACAAACTCGTGCACACACACACACACACACACAAACACAAATAGACATGTAAATTACATGAACTCACACAAACACAGCAAAACCCTATACACAAAACACACCTCCTCCACACATGTGCCAGGCGAGAACAGTGTTGTCACAGGGGGGGGGGGGATAAAACAGGGCATAAACATGTTGTCACAGGGGATAAAACAGGGCATAAACATGTTGTCACAGGGGATAAAACAGGGCATAAACATGTTGAGACCGAACCTCAAACACATGCAAGAGAAAGAGGGTCAAACTGAACTCCCACTGCCAGTCAGCACCAACCTCTCGTCTGTGGCAAACAGTGTAGCTGCCCGCTCTTCAGCCATCACCCCCATCATCTCCTGTAGCCGCTTGTTGCCTGCCAAACACACAAGTGGAGTGTGCACTGATCTTCATACCAATGGGGCACGCATTACAGCACAACCTCCGACAAAACACACAAGTGGAGTGTGCACTGATCTTCATACCAATGGGGCACTCATTACAGCACAACCTCTGACAAAACACACAAGTAGAGTGTGCACTGATCTTCATACCAATGGGGCACTCAGTACAGCACAACCTCCGACAAAACACGCACGGCTACACCATCTTTATCTCAGCGGGGCGCTCACTACAGCCCAGCCCCTGACAAAACACACAGCTACACCATCTTTATCTCAGCAGGGCGCTCACTACAGCCCAGCCCCTGACAAAACCCACAGCTACACCATACGCTGATCTTCATCCGAGCAGGGTACCCAGTACAGCGTAACACACACCTACACCATCTTCATCGCAGCGGGACACTCACTACAGTGCAAACCCCAACAAAACACACACAGCTACACAAGACACTGATCTTCCTCAAGGCAGGGCTCTCACTACATTGCAATCACCAACAAAACACACACAGCTACATCATAGTTCATACACTGATCTTCATCCCAGCAGGGTACTCAGTACAGTGTAACACTCAACAAAACACACACAACTACACCATCTTCATCTCAGCAGGGCACTCACTACAGCCCAACCCCTGACAAAACACACACAGCTACACTGTACACTGATCTTCATCCGAGCAGGGTACCCAGTACAGTGTAACACCAAAAACACACACAGTGACACCATACACTGATCTTCATCCCAGCAGGGTACCCAGTACAGCATAACACCCAACAAAACACACACAACTACACCATACACTAATCTTCATCCCAGCAGGGTACCCAGTACAGCATAACACCCAACAAAACACACACAGCTACACCATACACTGCACTCACTACAGTGCAATCCCCAACAAAACACACAGCTACACCATACATTGATCTTCATCTCAGCAGGGCACTCACTACAGCCCAACCCCCAACAAAACACACACAGCTATACCATACACTGATCTTCATCAAAGCAGGGCCCTCACTACAGTGCGACCCCTGACAAAATGCACACAGCTACACCATCTTCTATTTGCTCATCGTGCATATATCTGCGCCCTGGCCTGCTATCATTTAAGACACACATCCATCCACCCACCCACTCATGAATGTATACCCACCCACACACACTCATACATCAACACACTCCCAAACCCACACACAAATGCATGCACGCACATCCATCCACCCACACTCTGAGCATCACTTTCCCACACCTTCCTCCAAACTCTGCCAGATTTGGTGACGCCACTGAAGGGGCACTCTTTATCTCTGGTCAGCACCCTCCGAAAGGTTTGGGTACTGATAAGACTGTGGAAGCAACCTAGCGCCCAAGCACGCACTTAAACATGAGACACATCCACCCCAGGTTTTAAAAAAAGTTCCGTCTCGAATCAAACGATTTTGGTTTTATCTGAGCCGGTGTAAGCAACATGGCAACATAAAACAAGCGTCTGATATAATTTGAGTTGTGCGTAACAAACTTAATACTGTTTGAGCACCAACAAAAAACTGCTCGTTAGTTGACAGTTTTCCGAGACCTATGGCGTAACTAATACGGCAGTGGTTGAAGGAAGGATGTCGTAAACCAGTGCTTGGAGTTTGCCATCCACCCCGACACAGGCAAACCCACACTAACACAGCAAGCAGAACAGCAGTGTACTTACATCCAACCCCTCCAACAATGAGAACCTCTTCAGAACCACAGTGTGCCATAGCTCTCTCTGAAACCCACCAGCGCATCAGCAAATGCAGCATGACCATCTTTATAAACAGCCTGTGTAGCACCACTGGGCTGAGAATAATAATAATGTATTCTTTTAATACTTGTGTGTGCTATCTCTCCAAATTGGAGCACATAATTATGAGGAATAGAAACTTTTTCATTTTTTATGTAACTTTATTACTGTTCAATCCAGCATGATTCCTTATGGTCATTTAGGACCGTGAATGTTATAAATTCTGAAGACGAATCGCCTTCAAGTTGTAACGCATGAGATTGTACAAAGTTACAGATTAAAATGGAACTGACCTGCTGCCACTCTCAGACTGATATACAAGCTTTTAGCCAGTCAGCACCTGCCCGCAAACACACCTCCTTAGGCAGGCTTGAGGCCTGCCCAAGTAACACTGTCATGTAAACAAACAAAGCCCATGCTGTTTTTGAAACAGTGATCCAGCGCCTTGTGTCTGGGCAGTTGAAGCGCGAGTTCTAACAACTCACTGCATTGTTTACTAGTTTAAGGGGGCAGAGCTGTCTGGCTAAAAGACAGAGGTCAGCTAAGCACCAGTGTCAGTTTGCTGCGGATCATTCTATGTTAAGTAATCTTTATTTAAAAAGAAAAGAGAACAACAAAGCATACCTGTAATTTCTATGAGCATGGCGAAAACGGTCTCCTGTAATGAAAAGCACATGTCTTCTGGAGTGTATTCTCCCTTTTCTATCAGTTCTGGAGCCTTTTCCTGAAACAGGTAGAGCGGTAGTTATACTGACATAATACAATCAGAAGGCAACCTTTTTTGTAATCTATTTTTATCATTTGACATAACTTATGAATGTTTATAATAAGAGGCAATTCATAAACACACACACGCACACACACACGCATACACACACACACGCATGCACACACACACACACACACACTTACACACACACACACACACACACACACACACACACACACACACACACACACACACATATACACGTAAAGGCATGGGTGCACATACATAGTCACCCACTTACAAGTAACCTTCCACTCAGTTTCAGTCTCTTTACTACGAAATAACTTTCTCTTTAAGTCTGCAGTGTACGTCCATTTTTGTCTTCACATCAAGTTAAACACCACAGAGCAAAGAAAGGGGTACAGATCCAGCACATGCCATCACTGTCAAAGCAAGGCATCCACATCACAGAAGTGCACAGTCACTTACATAATGAACAAACAAACAAACAAACAAAAACATGTTGACAAAATTATCCAAATACACATTTCCTTACCTCAATAAAAGAGAGAAGCCCCGAGAAAGATACATCCATGCCTTTGACAACATACGGCAACTCCAGATATTTGTGCCCCCTGTAAAAAAAAAAAAAAATTTAAGCAAGTAAAAAATACAATTTAAAAAACAGAGCATAAATTATGAAAATATACAACTGCTAAAGTTCCTTCTTGATTGGGCATCCACTGACCAAGCAGCTTGTAGCTCAACAACAAAAATTACAGTCGTTTTAATTACGCTACATACATGTGCATTACAGTAGCTCAACATTTATTGTCCCCAAGTGATGCAAGCAAGCAGGCACCACAAGCATCAGGTCACATGAGAGCAATGCGAAAGAACTCATCTCAAAATGAATATGATGCAAAAAAAACAAAACAGTATGCATTTCAAGTTCACTGGCATCGCTTCATCTCAAAGGCACAGACCTGTTGCATTTTAAAGCACATTCCCAAAACCCTTTTACCAGGCCTGTATTTTCATCTGTACTAACTTTTGGATGACGTGATCTGAGAGGGCTAGCTCCTTTAAGGAAACAAAAAAGCAGCACTTACTTTTTTGCCATCTGTTCAATGTTGTAACCAGGGCTGGGGTCATTGGACAGCTGAAATGAATCAACAACAAAACTGTCACACAATTAAAGCAGAAGCTACAGAGTAACACATGGGAAGTATAACCAACCCAAGACAGAATGTACGCAATGCTGCAATCTCCTAACAAATGACTTCATCAAATCAGTGATTGTGTCAGGCATTTTTCAAACAGGTGTGACACACAAGGGAAGTATAACCTACATAAGACAAAATGTACGCAATGCTGCAATCTCCTAACAAATGATGTAATCAAATCAGTGATTGTGTCAGGCATTTCTCAAACAGGTGCGATATCTTTAAGGTGGCGAAAGCGGTTCATGGAAAGCAGTTAGACAGCCACCCTAACTGGGCTGATACACAGCTGTCTAGACTAGTACTAGAGTTCTAAAGGCAACCACCCTGCTCCCTTCCCCTTCTGGAGTGTGCGTGCGCACACACACGCACGCGCGCGTGCACAGGTGCAACACACACACACATACATGTGCAACACACACACACACACATGCAAATGCATGCACTCTCTCAACTGTGCTGTGTTTTTGAGAACTGCTCAGACAAAATAACAGCCGGTATGTCTGACCAACTGGGTGAATTGTTTTTCAGCATACACTGATCTTAACCAGTAAAATACTGGAAATCACTGGTTAACACAGACCCTGTGAAAACTGCTCCCTACCAGGTTTGCTGATTCAGCTCAGGGGTGCAGGAAGAGAACACCGGAAACCAGGTGTACACAAACAGACAAGTAAACATACACACACGCAAGCATATGCACATACATGCACCCCCCCACCTCCAATATTTACTCAACTATGCAACTAACCTTCAGTACACGAGCAAATCGGTCCAGGCAGTTGCCAACAGCAATGTCGATGGTTTCACCAAATATCCTGTAACATCTCTGGGAGTAGGCTATTACCTAAACATATAAAATAAATCTCAAATACAGGTCAATGTCAAACACAGGCTCAAGTTACTCCAACAGATTAACAATCAAAGTCTCAGTTACAGATCAACTTGAAGTTCAATCACAGGCTCAGTGATTCCAACAGACTAAATAAAAAATAAAATAAAAAAAAGGTTTATCTTTCTTATTATATATATATATGGGCTTGAAGATAAAATGCACATCCAAAACAGACCAGCTACTGGCATGACCCCTTCTTGATGCAGGAGTAGACAGCTGTACATACCTTCCAGGGTTATATTCTGTGGAGAAACAATTCCAAGACACCTATAGAAAACAATGCAAAGACACACTGGCTACACCTTTACACATGAGATGCCCTTTCAAAGCAGGAGCTCTAAGCTGTAGCTTCCATGGACATTTTCAAAGCAGGAGCTCTAAGCTGTAGCTTCCATGGACATTTTCAAAGCAGGAGCTCTAAGCTGTAGCTTCCATGGACACTTTCAAAGCAGGAGCTCTAAGCTGTAGCTTCCATGGACATTTTCAAAGCAGGAGCTCTAAGCTGTAGCTTCCATCATTCCATGGACATTTTCAAAGCAGGAGCTCTAAGCTGTAGCTTCCATCATTCCATGGACATTTTCAAAGCAGGAGCTCTAAGCTGTAGCTTCCATGGACATTTTCAAAGCAGGAGCTCTAAGCTGTAGCTTCCATCATTCCATGGACATTTTCAAAGCAGGAGCTCTAAGCTGTAGCTTCCATGGACATACAAACCTGTGTATTCCGCCCACTGACATAGAGAACTGTTGGGTTCTTTGCTAAAGAAACAAGCCACAAACCTGTGTATTTCCCCCGCTGACGTAGAGAACTGTTGGGTTCTTTGCTCCAGTGATCAGTCGTCCCATTTCAATGTCTGACAGTGATCAAGGAGAAAAATGCAATGCACAATGAAATTCCACAGTTTTGGTCTCTGTTTTTGCTTCTTCTTTTTTCTTCTCATTGAGGGTGTGGGGTGGGGTGGGGGGTGGGTGGGGAGGGCTTGTCAAAGATGCAAAAAAACATATCTTCTATTCTTACAGTTACAGCCTTCAACTGAGTTGACAACCAGTTATACTTATATCATATAAATGCATTTGTCAAAGATGCAAAAAAAATTAACTCCTATTATTACAGCCTTAAACTGAGTTGACAACCAGTTTTACTTACTTACATAAATGCATTTGTCAAAGATGCACACAAAAAACATATCTCCTATTCTTACAGCCTTAGACTGAGTTGACAACTAGTTTTACTTACTTATATAAATGCATTTGTCAAAGATGCAAAAAAACATATTTCCTATTCTTATGGCCTTAGACTAAGTTGACAACCAGTTTTACTTACTTACATCATATAAATGCATTCTGCACAGCCATGGATGAAATCCAGCAGCAGTCTTAACAGCAGTAACTGATTAAAGCAGAATATTCTGTGTGAAGGATACGGCCGATGCAGTGGTTGACAGCAACAATGGGTTTTTTCCACAGCTGAGCAACAGTCCTGGCCACAAGAGCTGTCGACACTAAAGGAGCTCCCATACCAGGACCTGAAAATGAACTCAGCCATGGACACTCTGCCATTAGGGTCTACTGACACTCTGCTTTTAGGGTCTACTGAATACTAACAACAAACCAAACACCTCATGGAAAGAAAGAAGTACATGTATACACTGTATCTATATCTAGCAGAAATTATATAGTATGAGCAGGACAAGCTTATGATAAGTTTCACTGAAGACAAACTAACTCAAATATATCTGCACTGCTCAGTTGTTGTTTTCTAGTTCTACTGGTCATTCTCTTTCAAGACAAATATCTGTCCAGGACCAGGAGAAATGATACTGGTGGTCCCAGACTATTTGTCTTAAGAAGGTGGAGCATGTGTTTATCATATAATTCCAAATAGTAGTGGTAAACTGTATATTGTATTCTACATGTATACACAGATGAGTGACTGTAGCACTCACTAAGTAACTGGTCTAAACTTGGCACATTAGCTGCACTTTTAAACCAGTGCCAATACCCTAAATGTTTCAACTAAACTTTTCATAAGTTATATTTATATAATGTGTAGGGGAGTGGGGATGGGGAGTTGAGGGAAAGCAGGTTGGAAGCACGGATGAAGAGTCACAAGTCAGAGGTTGCTATAACATAACTTTTATTTGTACACCAACCAACCAGGAAACAGTGTCTGTATTGGAAAAGACACAAGCAAACAAAACATTTAGAACATGAAAGCAAATGTAAAGTCTAAACAACAGCAATTACTAATCTAATAAATACAGTAACCATGTAGCTTACCTGTGGGTTACTATAATACATGACAAAATGATTAATAATCAAGCACATAAATCGTGTGCTTGACTTACACTTAAAACCCGTATCTCACAGAGTCACGGTGAGGATACAAGAGACAGCCAGTCAATTAACTGATGAACTCCCAGTATAATATAGTATACAATAAAGTAACAGTGAAGAATGCGGATTACCAAGCTCATTCTTAACTAAACAGGAAGTGAGATAATCGTTACAGCAGTTCCACTTCAGCACACAACGAGATGGATAGTGACACGGGTGGCAGTTGGGACCATGCCGTAAGCGGGAGGAAGTCAGTCATAAACTGACCGGCTCCAGCCTCGTCAAGTTACTCAAAGCGTTATTGTTACTTTTACTGACTAGCAGAGCATATCTGTGAACAACGTCAAGCGTCTTACAGGAAGTGGGTAGCGCAGCAAGAATCTAAACTGCTGATCTGGCTGCGCCTGTCTGCTCGGGTAGTGAACAGAGACAAAGACCTAATTGCCCCCACTGACGCGCATCGCCGGCTAGTTAGGGCACCCGCACAAAGACCCGGAAAGGGTTTACAAGCTAAGTAGAGTGAAAGTCTGCACGCCCAAGACTCGGCCATGCAAAAGCCGGATCAAGCAGAAATAACATGTCTCACAGTTTATACAATCACCCCTATGCACTAAACCATATTCAACTAGTAAAATGAACATTCTACAACTATGAAGTCAACATCTTCAAAGTGTTAGCCATAATATACCACCGATTTCATGTAGAAACGTAGATCGGTAGGAAACCAAACAAAGAAGTTACGCCGCACTGACACCCATACTTTAGAGGGATAACTTTGCATCGGCATCCCTCAAACTGAACATCCAACAATAGCAACATAACATACTAGCTACATATCAGCTAACCAGGGTTAGCTGCATACATTTTGGAAACACCGGTCATCCTGTGGCATAAAGGCTTAACATTCGAACGTACAAACAAGGTACTCTGACGCGGCCATAGCGGCTGCAACCAGGCAGCAATCTAACGCCGAAATTACCCACATATTCAAGAACCAAAATCAAGGCACGTTGTGAACATGGTAACATTATAAACATACATTATTTACATCAATAAGAAACAACAGAACAACAAGCCAAAGAAAAATAACTACTTACAGGGTCTCCCCTGATGAAAACATGAACACTGGCCGCAACAGTTAAACAAACAACCTGCCTCTGCAGGGACACTGGGGGAAAAGGGACGCTGCCGGCCCAGCACACAACTTTTAACACCTTAGATAATTGGGCCATAAAAACCCCACCCAATCAAAAAGGAAAAGGACCGGAAAGAAAAGGTTATAGGGTCATGGCCCGGAACATGTATACAATACACTCGGTTACAAATGTATGATGTCACCTGACCCCCCCGCCCCCCCAACCACCACCACCACCACCACCCTGCAACACAGCAGTGCCACTCTTCAAGAAAATACTGAAGAAACAGGAATGAGGAAAAGCAGTCTACAGTAAGTAATTTGGTGTTTTACGCCCAGTCAACCATTATGGTTATCTCAGGGGGTGTAGTCTACAGACGCAAAAAAGTTACTGTAAGTTATAGAATACAGTACTAGTATAAGAAAAGACTATAACTGATTTCTGAAATAACCTTTGGTGTAGCAGATGACATCAATGTCTTCAGGTTTAATCTTGGCCTCATCCAGGGCCTGTTGAAGGACGTTCAGCGCATGCTCTCTGTGGTGACGGGCTGTGTCTTTTGGCAGGAAACCTGATGCACAGAACGCAACAAGAATTAGTCTTCTGTCATTAGTGTCAGAATACCCGCGCCCTGAAATACAGCCAAAGATTAGTCACACACACACACACACACACACACACACACACACACACACACACACAGTGACACACTCACAATACAGTGACACACACAGACAATATTTAATTTTCAGGAAAACAACCTTGGCTGACAACAGTAACACTAACAGATCTGTCCAAGAAAAAAGAAAGAAAGAAAAAAGGAAAAAAACAGAGAGAGAGAAAAAAAAAAGAGAGAGAGAGAGCATTCTAATTTCTACATTTATAGTTTATGCTATAGCATTAGCAAGTATAATTAATCATTCTTTCTCATACCTTGGCCTGGGGGAGTAATGTAAGTGTGGCGAGGATTGGACAGAACAACACCATCCTTGATAATCCCAATTCCCAGTTTGTTGGCACTGCCTTCAAAGCCTATGGCTATCACCATTGTGTCCAAAGTTTTCTGTATTACAGCTCTTGTCCTGCAACACAAAATTGGCTGAAAAGAAGAAGAAAAAAAAGGCATCTATTACTATCTAGACAGTGTGGCTGGCTGGTGATCTGGTTGTTTTTCCAAGACTGTCTAGTGTACAAATTTACAAGTCCAAATGAGTGTCCTGGCCTGCTAAGTGCTTAATTAATAAAACAACACTTTTCTTCTCTTGAGCTTGATTTAATCATGGCGCAGTTACCCACTAATTGGATCATAAGTTCTGGACCAAAGTGAGTGAATAATTAGATGTCGGCCATCCTATTCCTTGTAGTCCTACTGTCATTAAATGTGCCGGTGGCATGCAGCCGTTGGTCCAACCAATAGTATCTCTGGTAGTACAACCCACCAGACTGTAGAAAGTGTAACTTAATGCAAATGGCCTCAGAACTCATGAGCTGTGTGAAACTGAAAGTCAAGGTGGTCATCCTGGGCTCCCCATCCCTAATAGTCTGTGGTCTATGTGAACAAAAACTGATAAAGCAACACGGAACCTGAATACAAGTGGCATGAGCCATAGGCTCTACTCCCTCTAGTCCCAGTTGTGGCAGGATGCCTGGTTTTCCACTCCTTCCAAGCCTGGGCTTTCCACTCCAACAAAGACTATGTACACTTGATACAATGTC
This sequence comes from Alviniconcha strummeri, assembly GCA_963584105.1. NCBI lineage: Eukaryota > Metazoa > Mollusca > Gastropoda > Provannidae > Alviniconcha > Alviniconcha strummeri. The sequence continues at coordinate 4,214,662 of OY757546.1, forward strand.
ACGAATGTGTAGTCAGTTCCCACCTCATCTTCTAATTATTGTAAATTTGTACCATCTACACATGTCTAAAACGGCGAACAAACTTTTAACTCCAATCATCGAACAAGTACAAGCATCCACTTCTTCTTCTTCCATATAGTGTCCAGTTTCAACACTCTGAAGAATATGACACCTGACAGCTGGTATGAGATGACATTTTTACTAGTGCATGCAGCCCATGCTGGCTTAGTTTGGCGTTTCCACAATCCACCGAACTATTGACAACAGTGAAATTCACTACAGGGTCTTTAACATGCGTACATCGCAGTGGACGTTAAAGTTCTCGTTTCATCCTGTCGCCAAGAGAAAACGCCCAAAGCCACACGGTATACATGTATCTTCTAAAAGTGAAACACATTTTAGCAGAAAATCAGATTCAGACTTAAATACAAGTTAGAGCCGATTCCAAATCCAGTCAACATATTTTGCCTCCGACTCTTGATTTGTCTCTTCTAAAAAAATTAAGGTTTATAAGCACATTTGTGCTGGTTTTATGTGTTATATGATATAACAACTAGCATGCTAATACAATGCGTTTAAACTAACCGTAATCTGCAGATGCAAAAGGCACGGTCTTACCGCAGCAAACTTTTCTCAGGTTATGTCGTGTACGAGTAGGCTCCCTTCCTTAATTTCCGTCTTAGACAGTTTAATAACTTAATATATAAAAAGATTGCAAGCAAAATAAGAACAGCTTATTGATTTATTTCAAATAGCTGTAAATTATATATAAAATGTCGTTTAAATTACTTTGCAATATGCCACACAATTAAATAAATTACTTTCTTTTTGTATCAAAAGTTTTAAAAGAAATCACTCAGATTAACTTCCCCTGGAGCACCATGTGGCGGAGGTAAACCAAAACAACTTGCATTCAAACTAGCATCGTTGTTCAAGTGTGTATCGTTTACACCAATACGGAAATCGTAAGAATCGTGTAAGAAACACCCCAGGCTACAGCACAAGCAACCCAACAGACAGCTACACAAAGAACAACAATTTAACATCCAACACTGTCACGCAGAGCAATACCATTTTTAAAAAGCTCGAACTTGAGCTTAGTGCGACGGCAGTAGACTGGAACCATTTTCACAACACCACAGTTCATTTCATGCCGTCTCTGTGAACTGTATTCGAACACTCACTG